>SJYA01000266.1:592548-638730 GCA_006410615.1 Neotragus moschatus
CCGCCGCCCCTCTTTATGGAAATACGATGTGTGCTTCCTCTCCCTCCCCCAAGAGGGACTGGGCTGAAAAATAAGAGTCCGCGCCTCCTGGAGGAAAAAAAAAAAAGCCAGGGTTGGGGGGCGCATCCTGGTGAATTCTCGTGAAAAGTGAGGTCGGACTAGCAGAACATCCAGGAAGAGGAGACGGGAGCCGCGATGCAGGAATTGCTTACCTGGACGCCGGCCCCGCGCCGCCGCCCCGGAGTACCGCAACTTGCTAGCTAGCGCGCGGGTCGACAGTGTGTCTGCCTTTGTGCTTTCGAACCCTTGCACCGCCTTGGAAATTGAGTTTCTGGTATCAACATGTTTTCACCGTGACTGTGCTGCGGGGGCCGGCTGGGCGTGAGCCGACTAAGTTAGCAAAGTTGGATGTCGGCTTTGTGCGTGGAGAGAGGCACGCGGGAACGGCCCAGGGTCCCCGTGCCACCGGCTTCCTCGCTAAGAGGTGCACTGCAGTGGGCAGAAGTAATTTAGTACAAATGCTGCGTTACGTCTCTGATCGTAGAACTAACTGGCTGCTTTCAAGCAAATCCTTGATGGATATGTGTGTGTGTGTGTCTCCCCGTGTGTGTGTGTGTGTCCCCGTGGTGGAGCTGGGAGAGACGTAACAGTTTAACATACTCATTCTTTAAGAAACGTTTGCCTTCTGTTTTCAATCAACGAAGCTGGCAGCTAGAGATACAAGTTTATTTGAGAATACCCTCTGGGTACCAAGCATGCTTGGATTGTTTTAGCAAATTAAAAATGAGCAAAATGCTTTTACCTTCTCAGCAGTAGACTCCTTAAGAGACCTCCTGTTTTGTGTGTATGTGTGTATTTTAGAGAAACATTTTCTGTGTCTCACAAATGTGTTTTTAATGTGGAAAAGGGGGGGAATAAAAGTTTGAAAGGCTGAGGCTGATGCCATCGAATGCTGTATTAAATCCGCTTTTACATCAAGGAATTTACCTGCCTAGATGGGAATCCGTGGAAACTAATCGCTAATCTACTTGGTGAATTTGAAATAGAAGTGGGTCTATTTGTCTCCCGGATAATGGCAATGTGCCGATCTCTTCCTCGTGTTTATATTTGTGTGGCAGTTGGCTTACCATGAGGGGCTGGTGTTCAGAAGGCTGCCCACTGACTACAACAATTTGGCTCAGGAATCCTGCTGCTGCTGCTCATTGGAAAGAATTGTTAGCAGTTGTTTCGATAACAGTGGGTTTCGTGTTTACTAATTAGGTTGCAAAGGTGATCATTGAATTTTAAAACTTTGCATCCCAGAGAAAACTTCACAGGTTTAGGCAATGTGTTTATGAAAAGAAAGCCACTCATTAGACAAAAATGTCATACATTGGCTGGGAAGAAATTTTGAAATGAATTGGGCATGAATGAGAGTTGGCAAAAAAATCTCCCACCACAGTATTCAAAATGACTGCAGTGATTTTGCTGTATTAATTATGCCCGAAGCCCAATATAAAGTTCTCCAACACACACTAGAGGTCTCTCTTCTAGCTGTAAGATTTTCATGTTTGTAATTCTTTGCCAGGGCGTGCATCCTGGAGTGGGAAATGACAGGTTGGTTCAGACTTACTTAGTAATAGTGATTTACTGGCCATTTATATTACTCTAATGTGAGGTATTTATTTTGGAGAATATTCAGTAATTATTGTACAAATTATACTAACTACTAAGAAAGAAACTATAGAAGACTTCTACTACATGATGATGAAAACAGATTATTCAATTTGTTAAATAGCATTATGGACCTTTTGGCAGACAGTTATTTATCCAGAGCAATTTGGTTTTAAAATGTAAAAGTAATTAGTGAAAGATGTATCATATCAGAGAACTTTCTGAAAATTAAATGTCTAAGTTTAGCACTAAAGTTGATTGCATAAATGCTTTCTTGTCTTGCTGTTTCTAAAAGCAGAATGATTATTTTCTAATCCTGAAATGTGATGTTTTCTGCTATTTTCCCATTTACATTGCTTTTGAGTCATTCAAAGGATGTTTGTGAATCGTCAGTTCACCAAAGTTTTCATTTAGTTGAATCTGAAGCTGCATTTCTGAACTTTCTTTGGAAGTGCAATTTATAATTTCCCAAACAAGTGAAACTTTTATTTTCTTTATCTTTAGGATAAACCATCTTGGGGGGGAAAAAGGAAATTTTTGGATGCAAGCATATATGCTTATTTTTTATAGCTCATGCAGAAGTGAGAAAAATGTTTTAAAAAATTAATACAGAAGTGTGAAATACTTCCGTTTTCCTAGGCACTGTAATAGTACTGTGGTTTTTCTTAAAAACATACGAAATGTTAATTGCATTTTACGTGATGATTTTCGTTTGATATCATTCACTGCAGAGAATGAAACAGATTATCCTTTAAGAACAACAAGCCAGGATTCATTCATTAAGTTCATTCATTGAACATATATTTATTTGTGGCTTCTGTACACGAGACCCTGNCTTTCTTTGGGATTGGAATGAAACTGACCTTTTCCAGTCCTGTGGCCACTGCTGAGTTTTCCAAATTTGATGGATCTCTAGATGCATACTAAGTGAAATAAGTCAGAAAAAGAATGATTTAATTTACATGTGAAATATTTCAATACAAAACTATGACTGATTCATGTTGATGTTTGGAAGAAACCAACACAATACTGTAAAACAATTATCAGCCAATTAAAAGAAAATTTTAATAAAAGGATCAAGAAGGCTAAAACACCCCATTTAAAACATATATATATACGTTATTATTATTTTGAGCTAATTAAGTTGATACCAAGTTTTAC
Organism: Neotragus moschatus; assembly: GCA_006410615.1. NCBI lineage: Eukaryota > Metazoa > Chordata > Mammalia > Artiodactyla > Bovidae > Neotragus > Neotragus moschatus. The sequence continues at coordinate 595,363 of SJYA01000266.1, forward strand.
TAATTATTCTTGTATGTTTCAGTTCAGTTCAGTTCAGTTCAGTCACTCCGTCATGTCCGACTCTCGGCGACCCCACGAATCGCAGCACGCCAGGCCTCCCTGTCCATCACCAACTCCCAGAGTTCACTCAGACTCACTTCCATCAAGTCAGTGATGCCATCTAGCCATCTCATCCTCTGTTGTCCCCTTCTCCTCCTGCCCCCAATCCCTCCCAGCATCAGAGTCTTTTCCAGTGAGTCAGCTCTTCGCATGAAGTGGCCAAAGTACTGGAGCTTCAGCTTTAGCATCATTCCTTCCAAAGAAATCCCAGGGCTGATCTTCAGAATGGACTGGTTGGATCTCCTTGCAGTCCAAGGGACTCTCAAGAGTCTTCTCCAACACCACAGTTCAAAAGCATCAATTCTTCGGCGCTCAGCTTTCTTCGCAGTCCAACTCTCACATCCATACATGACCACTGAAAAAACAATTAAGTTTTTCATTCTCCCTTCTTCTTCCCATCAACTCTTAATTGGCTATTATTTCAGTGATACTTCAGCACCATAAAAACAAATTTAATTTGTTTAATTTGCTTAGTTTGTTAAAAAAAAATTCCCAACATTTTATGCCATGACAGGCTTCCAGTTCCTTTTCTGCATGTAAAAGTGAAAGTGTGAAAGTGAAAGTCACTCAGCGTATCTGCCTCTCTGCAATCCCATGGATAGTCTCCCACATTGTGGATGCTTTACCAGCTGAGCCCCCTAGTGTGTATTATTTCAGTAACTAATAAAACAAGCTCTTTCAAACGTTTTTCAAACTAAAGCTAACCTGGACACAGTAAACCTTTATACAGAAACCATTACTTTCAGGGTTCCTTTTGAAGGCTCTCAGGCAATGCCTACTGACTGCCAAGCCCTGGGATGGGCACTGAGAATGCAGACAAGAGTAAAACAAGCTTTCTGCTAGTAAAGACTCATCATCAAAGCTCTCTCCACTGGCCAAAGGTAGATGCTTAGGATAAATCCTTCCATTTGGGTGCCCTAGCAAGCAGTGGGGTATCTGCTCAATAACCTATGGTTAACGCACATTAACCATGGGTTAACCATGCACGTTAACCATGGATTAACCATGCACATTAACCATGCACATTAATGCAGTTATCTCTGAAAAGAGTGCAAAGGAGCCCCATCCAACAGATTTTCCTGAGAGGTTCTCTAGTTAGGAGAGGTTTCAGTCTGCCTGAGATGATTAAGTGAAGTTTTTAGTGAGCAAGAGGAAGAGTTAAGTGACCTAGAGTTCTTTTTAATTCCAGTTGTAAAAATCAACAGCACTACTTTTCAGAGAGTTCAGAAGGAAACTAAGATTCCACAATGTCCATTAATTTTATAACCCCTCACCTCAAGCCTAATCATTTCTTATAGTATAACTGCTTTTCATCACTTTTGTTATGATCAAAGATAGCACTGGTTTTCTTTGGTTTAATATCTCAGACCCCCTGAGAAAAACTAACTTATTAAGTAGAATTTGCAGTGTTTATAATCACCACTTGCCCAATATGCTAACAGAATGGGGACACAGAGAAGGCAATTTCTTCCTCTCACAGGCTCATCTTCTCTCCCCCAACCACATGTGCTGGGCTAACTCTAAGCAACCCCAAGAATGATCTTCCGCTCCCGAGGAGGGATGAATGGCTCCTGAGTGACTCTAAGTGGTACCCCTGGTGAGCAGGTTATGGTTTCTCCTTCTGCTATAATAATAATAATAGGTATACAGTAAAAAAAAAAAAAAAAAAATTAACTGTGCTCAAAAATAGGTTAAAAGAGGTCTGTTCTTTGCCCTTAGCTTCTGGGATATAATCTCTAAGCTCTTGGAATGTGATGTCTCATAGGTAGTATCTTTGTTTGCCTTGGCTTTGAGTCACACAGAATACTCCAACGATGTGATTTTGAGTAAATGCAGGTGACATCAAATAGCTGCAGGGTGGAGGCTGGCCACCTTAGGTATTGCCGCTACGCTTTAGGATAAGGGCTTTGGTATCAGCAGTGCTAGTCAACATCCAAAGGCCGAGGATCAGGGACTGAGATCAACTTTGTGAGTAATCACTCACACCTGCATGATGGGAGCCCCGGAAAACTCTGATCCCGGAGACGCATGAAACAACCAGCTATCTGGATTGGTTTTAAAATATATAGGGGAAAACTCTTAATGGGTACATAGATTAAAAAAATATTGATAATTGATGAAAGTGAGTGATGGATGCATGGAGGTTCATTATTTAACTTTATTTTTGTGACTACTTAAAATTTTCTATAATAATAAAACTTTTAAAAATAAACAACATTCTATTTTAAAAAAATCACCTGGAATGTCTGATTAAAGCCAGATTTCTGAGATTCCCCACTCAAAATTACTAAATCCAAATCTCAAGTGTGATCCCAGGTATTCTAAGATGTTAGGATTCTAAATAAAGGCAGAACCTGCACTGACAACCCCTGGGCAACTGCCTACACTTTTTAGTTAGAAAACATGTGTTCGCATAATTGTATCACTTCTCTGTACACCTGAAACTAACACAACATTGTTAATCAACCATACTTCAATATGAAGACCCTGATGCTGGGAAGGATTAAGAGCAGGAGGAGACAGAAGTGACAAAGGATAAGATGGTTGGATGGCATCATTGACTCAATGGACATGAGTCTGAGCAGACTCCGGGAGATAGTGAAGGACAGGGAAGTCTGGCATTCTTCAGTTCATAGGTTCGCAGAGAGTCCAGCACAACTGAGTGACAGAACAAAAAAATGTAGAAAATGAAAACGTTTTAAAAGGAAAAGAAAAACAGAAACAGCAATACCTTTCTTTACCCTTGGGCTTCCTATCCACCCCCACCAATGATGGTTGTTAGTCAACTACCTTTCTGCCCTCAGCCTAACACTGACAGCCCCAGGCCCACAGCCACCAAAAGGGGAACTCAACAGGAGAAGAAAGGCTGGTGAGAAGTTCTGCTGGGAAAGTTCAAGAATTATTGCAATGGAAGCCAGTGGATATCTGCCCCTAAAAATAGAGTCCAGAGGCATCTCTCACTTTACCCAGATTCAAATGTCCAGGTAAATGTCTTAAATGAGATTTCATGCAGAATCCCAAATGAAATTCCAAGCACATGATTTACAATTTTAATGTGATGCCTCCTGCCTTTAATTAGATGAGATGTCCTTTTTGAAATCATAGTTACAGACACTTGCCATTTTCAAAATGCCCTCAGGTAACTCCCAACATTTGTGCCCTTCAAGTGAGCACTTCGTTTTCATGCTCACATATGTAATAATTCACCCAGGCAGTCTCTGGCTGTACCCATCAGCAGACGAGATTTACAGAAGCTCTACCACAGTAAATACACCCGGTCAGGCCTGTGAGGCATCAGGATGTGTTCAAGACAAAAACTGTGTAGATAAAATGAGACCTGAAAGGATAAATATCCCCCGAGATGATATCTGAAAAGGGTAAAACTTAAATGTTTATCCTTCCTGATAAATATTAACCTTTTTGGTATTACTTCTAAATGGGTTACTTAAAATTATTTTGGGATTTAAACTTACACTCTTGACCAACATGGCAGGACAAGTGATGAATCTTTAACTCATTTTTTAAATGATTTTTTTAAATTATTCAACAGCAAGAGGAAAACAAAAGAAAAAATGAAGCCAACTGCTCATTTTGCACAGGAGTGAGCAGACAAGAGTGGCAGGAGTTCATCACTCTGGGAGCACCAGGCCTTGTCACCAGTGTCCATCAATCCATTTCCATTCATCACCTGAACCCAAGCCAAGAAGATAAGAAATGCCGATTAGACCTTGCTTTCCCTCGAAGGCCTCCATGAATCTGCAGGTTCCATCTTATGCAACAACTATAATTTATCTTCCCTTCTTTTTCTTCAGCTCTCTGTTGATATACAAGTATTGATTAACTAGACAGGCAGGGAGGAATGAGAGAAGGCAGAGCCTTGCCTACTAAACATACAGTTCATTTACTAGATGACAGCTCTTCACCAGCTTCTCGGAGTGAGCCTGAGTTGGCAGGACGACCCCAAATTTATTGTGAGGCTGAGGGATGCTATTAACATCTAGACTGATTTAGAGGGAGGGCAGGAAAGGGTGCCTCTGTTTTAGGTAATAGTTTCTCATTGCCTGAAAGGTCAAGACCCAGATCAGTGCATCTTACATGGCCCATCACAATCAGCTCTTCCTGAGCGACCCTGACGCAGCGCCCACCACTGCCCCACAGAATCCACTTCTGCCTGCCCAAAGCTCTTTCCTCTATGGCTCCTTGCTCATCTTTGTCCCACTTGGAATTCTTTCTTAAAATCCTACACATCTGCCAACCCACCTCCAATATCACTCCCCGGGGTAAGGCTGCACTCATCTCTGGCTCCCTCCACTTTGCCTTCATGCGATTGTTGTTGTTGTTGTTGTTCAGCCACTCAGTCATGTTCAACTCTTTGCCATCCCATGGACTGCAGCACACCAGGCGTTCTTGTCCTTCACTATGTCCCAGAATTTTCTCAAATTCATATCTATTGAGTCGGTGGTGCCATTCAACCATCGCATCCTCTGTCATCCCCTTCTTCTCCTTCTCTCAATCTCTTCCAGAATCAGGATCTTTTCCAATGAGTCAGCTCTTCGCATCAGGTGGCCAAAGTATTGGAGCTTCAGCATAAGTCCTTCCAATGAATATTCACGGTTGATTTCTTTTAGGACTGACTGGTTTGATCTCCTAGTTGTCCAAGAGACTCTCAAGAGTCTTCTCTAGCACCACAATTCGAAAGCATCAATTCTTCAGTGCTCAGCCTTCCTTATGGTCCAACTCTTACATCTGTACATCACTACTGGAAAAACCATAGCTTTGACTAAATTTATAGCTTTCATAAGCTTTTCTATCTGCCTCTACTAAAGGAAACAATTATTCCTACCATAATTGTTTGTGTCTAAGTACGGATTACTTTACCAGCATGTGAGATGAGTGCATTTCTGCAGTAGTCTGAGCATTCTTTGGCATTGCCTTTCTTTGAGATTGGAATGAAAACTGACCTTTTCCAGTCCTGTGGCCACTGCTGAGTTTTCCAAATTTGCTAGCAGATTGAGTACAGCACTTTCAAGGCATCATCTTTCAGGATTTGAAATAGCTCAACTGGAATTCCNTCCATCCTAAAGGAAATCAGTCCTGAATATTCATTGGAAGGACAGATGCTGAAGCTGAAACTCCAATACCTTGGCTACCTGATGCAGATAACTGACTCACTGGAAAAGACCCTGATGCTGGGAAAGATTGAAGGCAAGAGAAGAAAGGAATAACAGAGGATGAGATGATTGGATGGCATCACCATTTCAATGGACATGAGTTTGAGTAAACTGCTCCGGGAGTTGGTGATGGACAGGGAAGCCTGGCATGCTGCAGTCCATGGGCTTACAAAGAGTTGGACATGACTAAGTTACTGAACTGACTAACTGGGATGTTTTTAACATGGGACACTAAAAGAGGGATGGTGTCATTAAAAAACTGGATAGGTCAATCAGGTTGTATGAGAGAGCGAGTCAGTTTTGGACATACTGGACTTCTGTGATGGTCCAGTGTTTAAGAATCCACCTGCCAATGCAGGGGACATGGGTTCAACCCTTGGTCCAGGAAAATTCCATATGCCTCAGAACAGCTAAGCCTGTGTGGGACCACTGAACCTGTGTGCCACAGCTACTGAAGACTGCCTACCTAGAGCCTGTGCTCCATAACAAGAGGAGCCACCACAAGTAGCAGCCTGTGCATTGCGACTGGAGAGTAGCCTCAGCTTGCTGAAACTAGAGAAAGCCTGAGTGCAGTATCAAAGACTCAGTACAGCAATAAATAAATAAATGAAAATTTTGGACATACTGAACTTGGGATGTTCACTTAGCTAGTACATGATGCTATATAACAGGCAGGTTAACATTTTAGTCTAAAGCTCAGGTTGAGGAATACCTTGAAGTTATGGGTGAGAGTCATAAGTGAATGTGATTTGAAAACTATGGAAGAGACTGACATCCTCAAATGAAAATCTGAGAATTCAAAAGGACTTTGGAGGTCATCTTTTTCAATTTCCCTGCTAACCCCTCATACACTAAACCCTTCCACCAGTTTTTATTCGATTAGCATTTATTGAATGCCTATAAAAACCTACTGTACTTAAGGCCTAACATGGACAGTGAGCAAACAAAGTACAATCAAAGGAGCCAACATTGTATGGGGGAGGCAACACATAAAGAAATTTGTTGCTATCAGTGCCATGTTGAAGTATGGACTGATGACCCAATATCAAGTGGAAGGAGTTCAAGGAACCCGTCATGGCAAGGGTGAACCTCCACCAAGTCCTGAATGAGAAGACAAAGTGAGGAAGGTGGTCAGCCAGCTGTAAAGTAGGCTGGCCCACAGACCCCCTGGTGAATGGTGTTGATGGAGCTAAACGGGGTTAACTACTGCTGACTTAGTGGGAGCAACTGGAGACTAGTGTGGCCAAGTGGGTAGGGGCAAGATCTACAAGAGAATGAGATGGTTGGATAGCATCACCAACTCGATGGACATGAGTTTGAGCAGGTTCCAGCAGTCGGTGATGGACAGGAAAGCCTGGCATGCTGCAGTCCATGGGGTTGCAAAGAATCGGACACGACTGAGCAACTGAACTGAACTGAACTGAAGAAGTCAGAATTTTATTCTGTAGTATTCAGAAGCAACTGAAGGATTCTAAGAAAGAGTGACATTATCAAGCTTTTACTTTAGAAAGCTCAACCAGATAGGTAGGTGAGGAATGGACTGGAGGAAAAGAGATTGCGGAGACAGGAAGAGCTTGGCCAGAGACTGGCCTATGGATCTGTGTGTTGAAAGGGAGTGATGGTGTGTCTGAACAGCAATTACAGTGGGCTCGGAAAGGGGAGACTTTCCAAGAAATGTTTATGAATGTTTTACTGCCTCGATAGGGTGAGTAATAAGGAGGAGTTGAAGAAGATGCTCAGGTTTCTAAGTAGAAGGCAGTGCCTATCACACAGCAAAGGAAACTGGTTGGATGAGAAGGTAGAAGACAAGGTTATGAATTCAGTACGGGGACAATTGAATATGTACTGACGTGACAGGCAATCAGGCATGTGCTAAGACTTCCAGGTATTGCTGTTCTCTCTGAGACAGCCCATCTTGTTTGTTGAACAACTCCTTTCCTCAGACATTGAGAGATAAACTTGAGATCACAGAGGTGGTGGACAGAGCAAGATTTTATGAATCTCAGGACGGTGTTCTATTGACTACACAGAACTGCAGCAGAGGGAGAGTATTCCTCTGTGAGCTAACAGGTTAGAGAAGCCTTCCTGGAACAGGGAAGCTGGGCTGTAGGTGGCTCGACTCCTTGTTATCATAGGATGAAAAGATCCTGGCAACACATACCTACACACACCTAGCACGAGCGGTAGGAGCACTTACATTCTTCATCTCTTTTTTTTTCATCCCTGTTTTACAGACTATATGGAATTTTAAAGGGTTATTAAAAGTGGAGAATAGACAGCTAAAGAGGTTCTAACTGAGGTCAATGGCAGGAAGGGGCTGAGGGGGAAAGGAGCAACTTAGAGTTATATACAGAGAGGTGAAATCAAAATATCTTGATGACTGAGATCGTTGAACAACTTCAGTGTGTATTCTTATGCTTCCATTTCCTGGGATTTGTTTTGGAAATACAGAGTATAGAACTCTGGCTGAAGAATATCTGTGGAGGCCCCATTACTGTCTGAAGAAGGGAACTGTAAGTAGAGCAAGTAGGTAGAAATTCTTTCTGCCTCTGTTCTCTCCTCACTTCTGATCGTTGTTATTCTACTAAGTTGCAAAAATGACCACAAAAGGCCACACTGAGAGGGCCAGAATCTTGGAACACCTCACACCAGTAAAGTATAACAGATACTCACTTCTAGGACAATGCCTGGGGAGGGTAGAATTCTAGTTTATACGATGTTTCTCACTGCCTGCACGTTACTCAGGCCAATGTTGTTGTTACTCAGGCCATCTTCCTTGTCTCTGGGGCTTGGTGTGTGTGTGGGGGGGGGGGGGGGGGGTCGACATCTGCTGAGCCATTACTTGTCCAGGACTATTAGCACGCGTGACTCAGATGGCTGGGCTAGATTATAAATGAGGATTCTAAGCAGGACCCAAAGTGGATGGTTCTGGAGGAGGCCATGATCAGAGCAGCCAGGGACCCCTGGAAGCTAAAGTGCTTCCACAGAAGCGATCCTGGTCCAAGCTCCTTCCTACAGAGTCTCAAAAAGGCATGTGCTTTAGGGGTTCCCATGGGGACAAGATCAACATAGAAAATACATACTGAGTAATTAATGCCTTCACGACACAGGAGCTCACTGACAATGCACTTGGACTTGTAGCAGTCACGGTAGACTCTGTTCATGGACTGGTAAATGAATGAATACTTTGGATGAAGGCTCTGGGAAAAGGCATACATGGGGTAGCTATATATGAAATATAAGAAAACTGAAATATATATCATTTTAATATATTTATGTTTGTTTAATCCATGTTAAGAAATTTAAAAATAAGTAGCTGCTGCTGCTGCTAAGCCGCTTCAGTTGTGTCCAACTCTGTGCAACCCCATAGACGGCAGCCCACCAGGCTCCTCCATCCCTGGGATTCTCCAGGCAAGAACACTGGAGTGGGTTGCCATTTCCTTCTCCAATGCATGAAAGAGAAATGAAAGGGAAGTCGCTCAGTCGTGTCCAACGTAGAGTCTCACCTTAAAGTTTAATTCCAAGACCTTCCTCTCCTTTTTTGTCCTCTCTCTGTTCCTCTCATTCTTTCTTCCTTAATTGATAAGTGGAGGAAGAGTGAAAATGAAACTGACCTGTAGAGAAAAGGAGAAATATGAAAAGAGAGGTAACATACCACTATTTCTGCTTTCAAATGAATCCCAGATCAACCACTTCTAAGGAAATAAGGTGGAGGAAAAGAAGCTGGGGGCTGGTGTATTTGCTTCTGACTGTACCAGAACATCTGGGTTTTAATGGTATGATACAGTAAGAATCCTTGGCACCATCATTGCTATTAAATGTCTGTTATGCATTAATAAAACAGAAGAGGCTCATTTAATATGGCATTTATACTAGAAACCTTGGGATGATGATATGTAATGAATCACTGGTGGGTTTTATCAGTGAATGTGTATTTTTGGCAGGGTAACAGAAAGACAGAACAAACGAGAATTTACTTTTGTGATCTTCTAGAGGAATGGGAGAAAGAAGAATGTGGCAGTTCTGGGGAAATATTTCAAACTTCAAAGACCAGAGCCCTAAGATCTGGTTACTGTTTTCACAGGAGCATTTTCTTTGTCCTGTTGACTGTTTGGACAAATGTTTACGACCAAGATGGTTGCTAAATGTCTGAATTCTGCTGAGGAGATGCTCTTCATTTCCACAGAAGGAAGTGGTTTGGATACATTTTTCTCTCTATCTTGTAAAGTTTCTTTCAGTGAGTCTTGTCAGTCAAATGTAGCTCTCAGGTTTATTGCTCCGATTTCCTTAATATGTATAAATTATTTCTTTAGGTATTTATTTTGCTATAGCAAATATAAGTGTTGGGAACCTAATTTATTATAGAAGATATTGCATTTCTACTGGTAGAAAAAGAGGTGAAATATTTTTTCTTGTCGTGTTTCAGCAACATGATTAACCATGATCATCTTCCATTTGCCTCTTCCTCTATTACAAGCATCTCTCTCTTTCCCCACCCTACCCTCTTTGGTTTTTCTAGGAATGTAAGAAATTCAACCAATTCACTTTCTTGGGGGTCAGAAGAAGAAGGCTCCAGCTTGGTATTTTATCTCTGATGGAAACTGCAAAGGATTTGTGCGCATACTGACCTCCATAAGATCAATATCATGCCTGGAAATTAGAGAATTAATTACACATGCATGGTTAGCAGAGAAGTGAAAACTGAAGAGTGAGCATATCAGAGTACTGGCAATAATATGATTTAGGTGTGTAGTAGCTGCATGCCTCCCCCTGAATTCTTTCCTCTGGGACCTTGGCTGGCAACGCAGCCCAGAATTAAATAGACAAAGAGGAAGTGCTGTTTGGCTTCTGAAAAATTGAGTTGTTTCATGAGCTCATGGAAAACTATAACCAGATAGTTCTATCCAACTGAAAAGTGCTATCTAGCCTCCAGCAAGGCTCTTGGCCTCTTTAGGTATCAGTTTCCTCGTCTGGAACAGAAGATATTTAGATCTCAGTATACGCATCTGTCTGGGTGAGTGCTCAGTTGTGTCCAACTCTTCGCGACCTCATGGACTATAACGTGCCAGGCTCCTCTGTCCATGGGATTTCCCAGGCAAGAATACTGGAGCATGTTGCCATTTCCTTCTCCAGGGAATTTTCCTGAGCCAGGGATCGAACCATCTTCGCTAACATCTTCTGGATCAGCAGGGGGATTCTTTACCACCTCACCACCTCATTAGGAGCTTCTGCTCCAAATTTTTGCATGATTCTTTTCTAATTTGCATTTCCTATAGGGTCTATGGGATTCCCTGGTGGCTCAGAGGGTAAAGAGTCTGCCTGCAATGTGAGAGACCTGAGTTTGATCCCTGGGTCAGGAAGATCCCCTGGAGAAGAAAATGGCAACCCACTCCAGTATTCTTGCCTGGAAAATCCCATAGACGGAAGAGGAGCCTGGCAGGCTACAGTCCATGGAGTTGCAGAGTTGGACATGACTAAGCAACTTCACTTCATAGGGTCCGTAGTATAGGATCCATGCTTGCATGCTAAGTCGCTTCAGCCATGTCCAACTCTTTGCAACTCTCTGGACTGCAGCCCACCAGGCTCCTCTATCTGTGGAATCCTCCAGGCAAGAAAACTGGAGTGGGTTGCCACGCCCTCCTCCAGGGGGGTCTTCCTGGATATATGCATAAAGTTAGACAATTCTTCAAAATTCTCATTGTCTGCTGTTCCCTTTCATCTCATAGCCAGATTCTAAGTCCTTAATCCCTATATCACTTCCTATTATAGAAGGGAGAGGAAACTGATGACTACAGAATTCCTCTCTGTGAAAGCATTGTTTGTGCTGAGCAGGAGTGGCTTTACAGGAGTTGCTTCACACCCCCTCACCCTGCCCAGCAGTGCCCTTATGAACGGGGGCTGGATGAAGAGTTTCAGTTCTGTTCTGTGAAAGGAGCGGAGGGGACCTTGGCGGGGGAGGGGACCTTATCAGGAAAGGAGATGGGGGAGGTCAGAGGAGATAAAGCTGGCCTGCAATTTGAGTGGAAGCTGGAGTTGAGGAAAGGCGAGAAACAGTGCAAATTCCCCAGTGGTTGGAATGCTAAGATTATTTGTGGCATATGCCACTCCCACCTCTCTTCCTACCAAATTCTTCATTAAGTTTGCTCTAGTCACAGCCTAGACCGGGTGAAACTCTGAGAAAAGGGGAGTTGCACACAAGTTGGATGGGGGACAATCAGGTTGTAGAGTTTATTGATTCTTTATGCAATAGGGATGCTTCCTTAGGAGGTGAAATGACAGCAGAGATAAAAAATTCAGAGAAACCAGAAAACTTCTAGAACCAGAGGCCTGGAGAAACTGAACCCTCTGTGCCACTCACTGTTTCTTAACAAGAGACTCGGATTCCATCCCTAAGTACGTCGGAATATTTAAACTATTTTAAGTATTAAAGGACGACGTGATTGTTGCAAGCTAGAAGATTTGGAATCATCCAGGTAGCTGACATCTGTTATACTGGGACAAGTGAATAATAATAACAATAATTCTACTTTTTATTTTCTAAGATTCAGAGAATAGAATTAGAGGTTGTTTTTAATGTGCATATTCTTTCAATAATTCCTTTTGGATCTTTTAATTAAATTTAATTTAGATCCTTTAAATGTAATAAGCCAGTAAAAATAGGAAACAGTATTTTCAACAATCGAAAGCCTTTAGAGATTCAGTGTGTAAAAGGAATACCTAAAGCTTTTAAAACAAATAAGTATATCATCTCTTTCATATCACATTCACAGACTAGCTAATGTTAGCCTGCCTTTCAATATAATAAGGTATAAATGAGATGCAAAATATACATTTTCATTTAAATTGATTTTTTTATTTGGGGCATTCTATTAACCATAGTTTGTGAAATGACAAATTGTAGACTAAAAGGAAAGAGTATATTGTTCAGATTAACCTGACTTGCCATGAGCTTCTGCATTAATCATCAGGTTTTAACACCAATAGAAGTCATGCTTTACATTTGACTGACATACACTATCATTTTGCTCCTAGTTAACATATTGCACAAAAGTGATAATGTGAGGGATTTTTCTGAAGGATTGATTGCAGACCAAGATAACTCTTAGGAGGGGAGAAAAGCAGAATATAATTTCCCTTACTTGGCTAATTTCTTTTTTTAATTTTGAAGGACAGTGCATGCCTAGTGCTCACAGAATTTTGAATAAATAAAATTATTTTCTCATCATATAACTGGCATTATATGCTGGTAATCGCTTTAAATCAGAGCTTAGTTTCCATTTGTAGGTCTGAAAATATGTAGATTCATTTTTGATAAATATAGTCAGTATGTTTGATACTACTGATGACTAAAATGGAGGATGAGAGAAGACCTTGGTAAAGGATATAAATTATTGTCACAAAAAGTCACATAGTAACAAAAAATCATGGATTTCCTATTTGCCTAGGTTTCATTTGGAAGATGCTCAGATATTAACAACAGCTCCACCTTATAACAAAATTTAACTATTTGTTTAGCTGTTTGATTTGAAACAGTAAAAGGGATTTTATTTCCCCCAAATAAAATACCAGACATAAAGCAATTCAGGATTCAATTTGGTCTTTTCATCACATGTTATTACACACATATATAAAAATAAGATTAACAAAGTACTTCCTATCATAATATAAATATATCCATTCACTCTAGATACTGTTAGATGTCACATATACATAGAATTAATTAAACCACCTACAAAATAATATCCTCAATAGAGAGCCATGCAATGTGTATATAATTCAATTGAAATTCTCTACAAGTTAACCAACTCTTAATAGCCATACATACATGCTTATGGCAGCTGTCAGTTTAGAGAAATTATAGTTGTGCATGGCCCAGAATAAAATCTTTTAACACCATCTATGTCCTAATGGAAAACAAAATGAAACAAATGAGCTATGTTTGAAGATACATTAAAATATTACACTCAGAGACTTCTCTGGTGGTACAAGGGATAAGAATCTGCCTGCTGATGCAGGGGACATGGGTTCGATCCCTGGTCTGGGAAGATCCCATATGCTGTGGAGCAACTAAGTTCATGTGCCACAAGTCCTAAGCCCACATGCCCTAGATCCTATGCTCCTCAATAAGAGAAGCCGCTGCAATGAGAAGATCATGCTCTTAAATGGAGGGTAGCCCTCACTCACTGCAACTAGAGAAAGCCTGTGTGCAGCAACAAAGAGCCAGCACAACTAAAAATAAAATATAAATAAATTAATTGAGAAAATATTATACTCAAATCCTATCTGTAATCACATATTCTCTCCTGAAAGTTAGTTTCCCAACATTTATGTCTGTATACTATGTGTGCAAAACATTTAAGCTCTTCTTTACCTATCAAGATTTTTTTCCTGGTCCTAGAATCATTTTCATAGTTGTGAATTTCATTCTATTCCATCATGTGACATTATCCCCACTTTTATGTTCCCAAACCAAATTAATCCAAGAGGTGGCTAACCTCCATGAAAGATACAGTAACCTCTAAATATCTTTCTTTAAAAATTATCTTCATGGACTTCATGTAACCAATAAATGATAAGAAAACTGTATTTAGGAGAAGACAGTATGAATTGTCCTTGATGATATCTTGAGAATGTAAAATATCCTTGAAAAAAAAATGTAAAGAAACTCAGAATTCCACACTTTACCCAGTGAATGTTCATTTTTTTCTCTAACAGATTTCCAAATTAATTTAAAACAAGCTGCATAAAAATTATGACATAATTTTCTGGACTGCCGAATCAATGAGTCGCTCTCCTGAGATGGTGAGTACCAACTAAGTCACCTGATTCTGAGAGCCCACTCATGGAAACTTGTGGTCTCTTTTGAGTAGTGATGGAAAAAATACTGAGAACCACTGGGCTAGAAGATTCAGTTCTGACAACTAGGCAGTTTGAGTTCATTTGGGTCTCTGACTTTTTCAGATTTACAGTTAAAAATCCTTTTTATGTCTGTTTCTGCCAAGCTTATGTCCCTTCCAAGCTGTATATCTTCCATATTCCTTCTCCTTTTCTATGAGTCTAAAAGAAAACACTTTGATCCATTAATGGAATGTAGTTGACCCAATGCCCTCTCTGTCACAATGTTGATTTACAGCCTCCAGGAGCAACAGGCAGCAAGCCAGGCTGCAGACAGTGACGAAAGCCCAACAACAGGTCAGATGCGGTGCTTGCTTAATGGGCCCCTCTGTTTCCAGTGAGCAGCCCGCCTGTCACAGTGGGTGCAGCTTTCTCACGGTAGGAATTAGTTGCACACATTTTCCTGTCTCCAGAATTTGTCAGAAGGCTGTCTGTGACCAGGATGAGCCACTGAAGAATGATGCTCTAATGCTGGGTCCCCTCCTGTGTGTGAGGAACCTAGCCAGAAGGGGAAGGGCAGGGCACTCACGTTTAGTGAGCATCTACCTCTGCTAGGTATTTGACACATGTGATGTTACTGATGTTTTCTGGCATCTCAGTGAAGTTTAATTATTCACACATGAAAACACTGGTTCAGTGATTAGGAAAGGACTCAGCAGGGTTGAGATTCCAGGCCTGCCTCACATGAGCAATGATTGTGGTTTTTTCAGCTTAACCACACTGCCTCCATGTTATTCTGAGAAATGCTTATGTAACCTAGATGTTTTACAAAACCTGCTACTGACAGGCAACAAATACCTAATAAAAGTGCATTTTTTTGTGTTACAAAATTATCATTTGATACAAATGGTTATTTTAAAAACCGTGCTAGGAGATGCCCATTTTATCTCTTGTATTTTCTAAAAGCTCATAAAATTTTTGTCTTGAATATTTTGATAAGTGCACAAGCCCAGGTCCTGGAATTGTATAGCATTGAATTTAGGGTTCAGAGAATGTGCTGGCATTCTTCATCTTTGCTGAATCCCACCAGAGATCAAAGAATCTGAGAGATTAATTTCCAGTAAAAAATGGTAGATTGACGACAAATGTTTATTCCCTCTTCAAAATGATGTTAAAATGATATTAAAAGAATTAGGAAAGTATTAATATATACCAATAAGGACAATGGGTAGACCTGAAAATGGAGGGATGGTGGTGGTGGTAAGTCAGTGAATGTACATATTGATCTGCAGGTCTCTGGTGCCCTTTTGCCTTCCTACTCTCACAATTCCAAAGACCAAACCACAGTGTATATCTACAAAATAAATGAAATATTGTGAAACTTTCTGAGATTCCGGAACATTCTCTATGCCAGAAGTATACTGCTTATATTTTGTCTTGGGCCCACTGAAGATCTCTTGAGGTAGGCTTGGTCAGTGGGTATTTTCATCTCATATCTCTGGAGTCCCAACATTCTGTTTGCATTTTAACAGCTACTTACTAGGTGGGCAAGAGCACGAACTGACTTGGTGTCAAGCTAATTGTCAAGCTTTTTTGCACTGAGCCAGTTTGGCAACATAAAATTGTAAATTTTATAGTGAACCATATGAGAATTTTGTCATAAACTGGCTCCTGAAGGCCTTTCTTTTCAACCACCAGTGTGTATTAAGTCACTTCAGTAGTGTCTGATTCTTCAAGACCCCATGGACTCTAGCCCATGAAGCTCCTTTGTCCGTGGGATTTCCCAGGCAAGAATACTGGAGTGGGTTGCCATTTCCTTCTCAAATAGATCTTCCTAACCCAGGGACTGAATCTGCTCTCTTGTATCTCTTGCATTGGCAGGCGGGTTCTTTATCACTAGCACCACCTAGGAAGCTCCAACTTCCAGTAAATCTTAGAATAACCCTTCACCACCATAACCGGAAACGCGAGGAACAATCGCTTTGCCAAAAGTCACACTCGTGTCTCTACTTTGCTTTACTTCTTCCCCTCCTCCTTGCTTTCAGCCACTTTGTTACATCCACCTGCATGAAGTCCAACCACAATGGACTTGGTACAAACTATTAAGAGTAACTGGAAATCACAAATATTGCTTTACACTGTTGGATTTTCTTAGCATAGGTTAAACGCTTTACAGAATTCCTTCTGGGAGCTTAATTTTCCCCCTCAAATCTTACTGTAAAATGATCCATAGACCATTCCTTTAATATCACGGGATCTTAAGATCCAGGCTTAACTGTGAATGTTGTTTCACATACGTGCTTACATTTTAAGTAACTAGAGTATTTGCTGCTAGAGATCATGGACTATTTTATATTAATTTTAGTGTCTCTTGACAATAGACAACACCATAGTGGTTTTCAATAAATGTTTGATGCATCAATAATGTATCAATGAAAGAACTGTGAGTTTTTTGACTCAGGAAAATTGTCTTCCTTTTTAGATTTTATGTGCCACCCTTCTATTTCCAGATTTTACCAGTAGCTTCTGTCCTAAAACCCACGTTACAGGATAAAAATAAAAAATAAACCCCTATTTAGTAAAGTCTATATATTTAGGTTTCTGTTATTTGCAGCCATATGCAATCCTAACTGACGTGTATGTATGGGGGAGGGATGTACCACACTCCTGCTGAAACAAATCATTAAGCAGATCAACAATGAACATGTTCTAAGAAGACTTTGTATTGAAAAGACTTTGCTGTAAATTGGCCTAACAGTCACTTTCATGGATGCTGAGTATGAAAATTGGAAAAGAATAGGTGTGTGTATATGTATAACTGAATCACTTTGCTGGACACCTGAAACTGACACAACATGGTTAATCAACTATGGTGGTGGTTTAGTTGTTAAGCTGTGTCTGACTCTTGCGACCCCATGGACTGTAGCCTGCCAGGCTCCTCTGTCCATGGGATTCTCCAGGCAAGAATACTGGAATGGGTTGCTATTTCCTCCTCCCCAGGGGATCTTCTCAACCCAGTGATCGAACCAGGTCTCCTGCACTCCAGGCAGATTCTTTACAGACTGAGCTATGAGGGAAGCCCTTAATCAACTATGAAGTATGACGTGAAAGCTGCTCAGTTGTGTCTGACTCTGCCACCCCATGGCCTATGCAGTCCATGGAATTCTCCAGACCAGAATACTGCAGTGGGTAGCCTTTCCCTTCTCCAGGGGATCTTCCCAACCCAGGGATTGAACCAAGGTCTCCTGCATTGCAGGCAGATTCTTTACCAGCTGAGCCACCAGGGAAGCCCAAGGATACTGGAGTGGGTAGCCTATCCTTTCTCCAGTGGATCCTCCTAACCCAGGAATTGAACCAGGGTCTCCTGCATTGCAGGCAGATTCTTTACCAGCTAGCTACCAGGGAACCCCAGAGATGTCTGGCAAACATACAAATATATGTGATAAAAAGTGGAGTCCAGTGCCTACCATGAAATGGGTGTAGAAGCAGTGGTTAAAGACTGGTTAAAGTGGTTAAAGTGCATTTTGTTGGAGGGATCTGGAAAGCTTCATAGAAGCGGCCTTGAAGATGAACTAGATTTCAGTAGGTTGAAAGGTTAGGACATGATCATAGAAGAGAATGGTGTAGACAAAGACATGAACGTGGGAGCATGAAAAGTACGATCTTAAATATTACTAGCTACCATACAAACTATACTATTTTTTCCCAACTCCTGATAACTGTCAAAATATCATTTAAAATCACTGAGATCCTGCATTTATATTTTAATTCAGCCACCACTGACCCTTTTGTCAGAGAAAAACTTTATTTCTCTGTTTAGTTCTAGCAACAAAAGGGTGAACTGAGGACACTGTGATTTGGTGGTATTAATTAAACAAATTCTCCATTTGTACTCTCTGTCTGTGAGAGAGTTTGGAATATACTAGTACCATATTTATTTTCCATGATTTTTTGGAAGTTGCTGTTTTTAAAGACCTCGGGGTTATAATAAATGCAATCTCCTTGACTATCTTTGCCCACCCTGTAATGTGTGACGGTCTTTAATCGGACTCCTTGTCAAGCAAAAGAACATTATACAAAGGAAGTGATAGGGCCTGTGTACTGATAAGAATGTATATTTTGTGAATTTTTCCACAGTGTGGGAGAATCCTTAATAAATCTTTATTCATCACTTTAACTCCTATATTTTTAAAATCGAGTCTCTGATCTACTTTGTTCCTTGATGGTAGGATGGAGAGATTACCTTGCTTCAAGGTTGCCAAGTAATTAATACCATGGACTTCTTGGCACATAATCTGAACCAACCATCTGAATGATTGAACAGACTGTAGGGGTTTCAGCAAAGAAATGTAATTAATTAAAAGTGTGTGTAACAAAATTTATATTCTCTGTGGGCACAAGGAAGCTGGAATAATGCTACTCTGAAGCTGTCACATGCACACTGTGTATTGTTCGACTCTAGACAGTGACAGCCGCATCATAGTCTGGGGAATGGCACCCTTGCTGCTGGGTGGTGCACAGCCGCCAAGGCCATACAAGGCAGCCCAGGCCATTCTTTGGTTGCCTTTTGTTTTGCTAACTGAAGCTGAAGGAGTCTCTTGCCAAGTTTCCCTGTATATTTTGCTGTTCCTGCAGCTCTTACGTTTCTTGGAGCTTTGGCGGTGGGATCTGTTGGCAGCTCTGTTATCCTAGGCCGTCTTTGCCTGTGTCCTTGAGTTCCTAGATGACCTTGAAAACTGACATTTATATACCCACAGTCTTTGTTGGGCCTTTAGTGGGGATATTTTCATTGTTTTTCCCTCCTTCCGGTTGCCAAGGTCTTCCCTTGCCTGTGACTTTTTTTTTTTTTTGACTTTTTGCTTCTAAGAGAACCATATTTTGTTTTTGTGTCCTCTTATGAGGGTGACTGTATCATATACAGCATAACTGAGAACACTTTAAAATAATTCATATGGTCATCCTAATACAAGGACACAAAGACCAAACATGATTCTCTAAGAAGGAGTTATTGATAATGACATTAGGATAACAAATATAGACTGGGACCATCCTGAGCACCCTGGGGTGTCTGATCACCTCCCTTCTCTCTCTCCAAGCTGATATCCAGCAGGTTCACGCCTTAAAGAAAAAGGAGCTATGTATGGGATATTTCTGGGCTTCCCTGATTCAGATGGTGAAGAATCCACCTGCGATGTGGGAGACCTGGATTTGATCCCTGGGTGGGAAGATCCCTTGGAGGAGGGCAAGGCATCCCACTCCCGTATTCTTGCCTGAAGAATTGTCATGGACAGAGGAGCCTGGCAGACTACAGTCCATGCGGTTGCAAAGTCAGACATGACTGAACAACTAAGCACAGCACATGGGATATTTCTGTTCAGTGAATCATTAGACAAAGCACCTTCACCGTTACAGCACTGCTCCCAGGACTCTCCAGACCTCCCTCCAGCATCTCAACAGGATGGCCTTGGCATGGCTAGAGGCCTATAGCGCCCTATACCAGGCCTAAGGTTTGCGTGTGCTGTGATAGGGGCCTGTACCATACCAGTTATTAGACACCTTGCTATTATGCCAGTTCTTTTACCATCTACCTAGTCTCCCTTTCTCTTACTTTGTCATCTATCAACCTACTCTCAGGACTGTGAAGATACCCACAGTCTATTTTTCTGTTTCATCTCTATTATACATGTATGTCACATTCAATTTTTAGCTGTTATTTATACTTATCATAAATAGCAAGATATTTATTTAAGAGAGGAAGGTATTAGATTTTGTTATCAGCATTACTGAATTGCAGGGTATTTATGGTTTCTTTAAGCAAGGAGCTTTGAAAGGAGAGTTCTGTCTCTTCTCATAATTACAGCATTGTAAAAAGATTGTTTCTGTGTGTGAATCCACTCCCCTGGCTGGAATGTGGAGAAGACAATTGGTCTCCATGAATAAGATTAAGAAAACCAAAGGAGAGTTTCAGAGAGTTAGGGCTCAAAAGAAGGAAGAAAAAGATTGTGTTGTTTTGCTCAAAAATCACATGGCAAATATTTTGGATTACTAGGTCAAGTTAAGACTTTGTGAGAAGTAGAGAAAAAGAAAAAAAAGTAGAAATTTTGTGACTGGTGAAAAAAAAAGTCTCTTTTTTGAGAGCATCAACTATGAAACTTGGATGAAATTCCCCATATGGCAATTATTGTGAATTGAAGGGTGAGTTCTGGATCAAGAACCAATGTTTTCATGGCTTTATATAAATGTGAGGCCTGAAATATTTGAAATGCTAACAGGCATTTAGCAAAGACTTCTTTGAAAATATGATATCTTTTTGGTCATGTCCAGAACTGAGGTAGAGACAGGTGTAAGGGGAGCATGGAAAGTCTCACAGTGTGGAGAGATGTAGAAAGAGCATGTTACCCAGAGTCAAGTGAAAAATCTGGGTTCAAATCCCAGCTCTGCCCCTTGCTAACCAACCTCTCTGAACAGTGACTCTTTCACCTTAGAACAAGGCAAATAATACTTTTTCTATCATGTTGTCAAGATTTTACAACTTAACGTACAAAAACTGCCTACTAGCATGCCTGCTGCTGCTGCTGCTGCTGCTGCTAAGTCGCTTCAGTCGTGTCTGACTCTGTGCAACTCTGTGCGACCCTAGAGACGGCAGCCCACCTGGCTCCCCTGTCCCTGGATTCTCCAGGCAAGAACACTGGAGTGGGTTGCCATTTCCTTCTCCAATGCATGAAAGTGAAAAGGGAAAGTGAAGTTGCTCAGTTGTGTCCGACCCTCAGCGACCCCATGGAATGCAGCCTTCCAGGTTCCTCCATCCATGGAATTTTCCAGGCAAGAGTACTAGAGTGGGGTGTCATTGCCTTCTCCGACTAGCATGCCTACTCCACAGTAAATGCTTAATAAACTCATGTCTTAGAATGTGGGCTATTTTGATGCAGAATGTAGGTACTAAGGTACTTGATTTTTTTAATAAAGAATTTAAAGCAGAGAGAAAGGAAGGATAAATGTGACCTGAAAACTGGATAAGCCTCCATGTGTGGAGGGTCTGTGGAGTGGGTGGAGAGGTGAAGAAAAACACACAATGAGGGAAGGAGAAAGAAGGAAACTGGTAATCCTGGAGGTGTTGATTTTATATATCAGGTTAAGACAGGTGACATAGTGATACCAATATAGGAGATGCAAGAGATGTGGGCTCGATCCCTGGGTTAGAAAGATCCCCTGGAGAAGGAAATGGCAACCCACTCCAGTATTCTTGCCTGGAGAATCCCATAGACAGAGGAGCCTGGAGGGCTACCGTCCACGGGGTCGCAAAGAGTCGGACTCAACTGAGAGAATGTGCATTCACACACACAAGACCAAAGAGCTTCCTGGCACACACATGATGCCTTTGCTTCTCTGGAGCTCAGAGGGAAAACTAGCAATTTCTGGCTGAAGAGACCGAAGAAAGTTCTAGTGCTAGCATGACTGCAGCACAGGGTCAGTATTTTGCTGAGAATTTTATAACCTTGAGGTCTGTAGGCTCCTAGAGGAGGTATATGGAGAAGGCAATGGCAGCCCACTCCAGTACTCTTGCCTGGAAAATCCCATGGATGGAGGAGCCTGGTAGGTTGAAGTCCATGGGGTCGCTAAGAGTCCGACACGACTGAACGACTTCCCTTTCACTTTTCACTTTCATGCATTGGAGAAGGAAATGGCAATCCACTCCAGTGTTCTTGCCTGAAGAATCTCAGGGACTGGGGGGCCTGGTGGGCTGCCGTCTATGGGGTTGCACAGAGTCAGACACGACTGAAGTGACTTAGCAGAGGAGGTATAAGTGTGCTTCAGGAGGCCCTGTGAACCCCCCTGAAACTATGGGAAAATCTTGGTAGATATTTGTGTCTTAGGAAACAGGCTCCATCGTGTTCTTTGGATTCAACAAGAGCCATCCTGGGAGTTAACTATGGTTCCCCACTGTGTAGCAATGATATAGTTCTGGAAACTAATATCTGCTCTAGGGAGGTGTGCTTGATATAAGGATAACCCCACATCTTTGCAATACTTGGTTTAAATTAGAGAGAATAGAAAAATAAACCTGATGTACCCATCACTGAGTGTTTTTCCTGACTCTTGAGAGAGAAAAACTGCTCTTTGACTAAAGGCACAGTCTGGGGAAGCATGTGACCCAGCCTACAACTCTGAAGGGACGAGTCTGACACTGTGGATGGAAATACAGAGAAATGGAAAGAACTAAAGCCCTCATGACTTCAATGAGCCCCTGGTTCAACCATTTCCTGAAGCCTGACCTCCATCTAGACTTCCCTCCCTGTTACTGATAAATGTTATGTAAGTGACCTTGGGTAGGGTTTTCTGTTACTTTTAAACAGTCATAGCTGGTTGGAGATAGTGACCCCCAAAGCTGAGAGGCAGTTTATGCTACAATAAAAGAAGAATCATAGAGAATGCTTAAATGAACTATTTCATGGTTAAAATCATTTCAATATAACTGGATAATGATGTCTTTGTATTCTTTACTTCATCTACAGAAGTGAAATAATTTGTGCTTTTCACTTTAATATGAGTGCCCTTGAACCCTTCTATAATGGTAATGGGAAGAAGGAGCACTCTCACATAGATGGAGGTGGTAGTGTGAAACTTAGGGAGTGTGTGGGGGGGAGGGTCTTTTAATTATGTGATGTATACACTTATGGTTTCACGATAGCTCAGAAAAAGTCATATACATAAGAAACGTAATCAGGAAGATCTGTGATGCAACTGTCTCAAGGCATCACTGGGCATGAAGCTGTCTGCTTTCGATCTTGATCCACAGTGCTCTTTATTAACCTTTTATTCTGGGGGTAAATCTTCTGCTTTGGTGCCATTGTTAATTGGATGGTCTTTGGGCACCAACCTAGTTTGTGAGCTTCACTTGCCTTTACAATCTACAGAAAGTGAAAGTGAAAGTGAAGTCACTCAGTCGTGCCCAACTCTTTGCTACTGGTGGACTATAGCCCACCAAACTCCTCTGTCCATGGTATTCTCCAGGCAAGAATACTGGTGTGGGTTGCTATTTCCTTCTCTAAAGAGACACAACTAAGTCCTAACTTTAGTGGAAGACTGTCCCTGTACCTTTCTCATATGCACTCCTCATCCTCACTGAAGAACCCTGGATTGGCACATCACCTTGCTTTTCTCTCTAGTGCACACTTACTTAAACCTCATATTCTACTTCCAGTTGCTATCTATACCACTATAGGTTATGAAAGACTTGGGAAGATGAGGAAGGTAATATATGGCCCTCTCATGGCTAGATCACAAAGTGAAAAGGAAAGTTGCTCAGTCCTGTCCAGCTGTTTCCAACTCCATGGACTATAACATCCCAGGCTCCTCTGTCCATAGAATTCTCCTGGCCAGAATACTGGAGTGGGTAGCTGTTCACTTCTCCAGGGGATCTTCCCAATCCAGGAATCGAACCCAGGCCTCCCACATTGCAGGCAGATGCTTTACTGTCTGAGCCACCAGGAAGCCCAGATCGCACCAGATTGCAAAAGGAGGGTAATTTATGGCCCTCTCATGGCTATATCGCAAAAGAGTTAGGTATGACTTAGCAACTAAACAGCAAACAATATGGCTGTTAATAATATAATATCAATGGCAAGATTTGCTATCTCTATAGCCTCTTCCATAATTCTGTGAAGTTGTCTCTTCCAACACTCTAGACAGAAAGTTAGGTGAATGTCTACTCTACTCTCAGAACTCAAATTTAAAGGAAAAAATGAGGGAAATTCTGTGCATTTATCCTTACTGCTATCCTGTTTGCATTTTTATCAATTTGATTAATAAATAGAAATCATAGTACTCTAGTCTACAGACGACAATGCTGGGAGAAACAGCTGAACACAAAATAATAGCTGAAAACCCTTGGCTAGTGCTTACTAATCCGTTCTTCTATCTACCTTACATGTACTAGCTCATTGAATTCTTATTTCATAGATAAGGAACTTCAAGTTACTTGCCCAAGGCCACTTAGCAAGGGAAGAATAGAGTTGAGGTTTGAATCTAAGTGGACTGGCTCTAAAGTACAGGCTCCTAATCATTCTGTTTTGATGCCCTCAGCATGGTGTAAGAGTTAAACCAATAGAATGGGTATTTTAGATATGCTAAAACAAACAGCAGAATACAATAGATAAGGAAAGAGCTGATTTTACAACAGATTATGCGAAAGAGGACAAGGGTTTTTGGTTGATCATAAGCTGAATTTGAAAGGAAATTAGCTGCTTCTAAAAAGGTTAACACAACCCCAGACTTCTGGCAAGGAAAAATATGATTCAGCAGAGGAAGTAAATGTTGCACTGTATTCTAACTCTGACTCATAGATTATGCTGGAATATTTCATCTGTCAGGTATCAGAGTTCATCAGCAACACTATCCAACTCAAGATGTTAGCCAGAATGATGTTCAGTCCAGTGACTACTCCACATAAAATGAGGGCATATAATAGCAGCTTTTAGATATTCCAAAAATATCTGAAGAGGTATGGTCTATGGTATGGTTAATATCTCAGCTCAAAACCAAAAGGAATCATCTAAATTATTCAAAGTCTTTCACAACAGTCAGGGCTGCTTCATTAAGCAGTGAGTTCCCAGGTAATAGAAGGTTCGAGAAGTGTCTGGATGACAATTGGTTGAACATCTCATTTGTTGGAAAATAGTGTTAATTGGAATAGCGTTGCAACAAAGCTGTTTTAGGAATCTGGGTTTTCTTAGGAATCTGGCTTTTCAAAAGTAGTTTTTAGCCAAAAATCAGGTATCTACACAATTGTTAACTGGAAAGCATCAAATTAAGAAAGCTTTGAAGGACTCATCTTAGCATATAATAATGGGCAATATTACCATTAAATCTGAAGGAAAAATACTTGAAATACTTAAACTCCTAAACTCCTTATCATATATTTTACAAAAATGTTGAAATCCAATTTCAAATGGATGTTTTCCTGCCACTTTAGTGTTTTTACGTGCTTTGTCTTTGGGAAAATACTGTAATAAATAAAAGTGGGCAAGTGAAGTGGCTGAATACCCCGTCAAGATGCCCTGTCCAATGAGTGCACATGTGATGAGTGAGGAAGGGAGAAAAGGTCAATGTAATTAGAGAAATGAATTCTGGGTAGCCTCAAAGAGCATGTCTTGTGAGTCATCTACATTCACATTTCTTTGAACTTTGTCTATCCTAAGGGAAATGAAGCAATTACATAGACATAATGTGTTACTCTTTCAGTACAATGCACCCCACATTCCTCCATACATTCATCATCATCAGTGTTCCGTGCTGTCATGCAAGCTAGTTGCCAACAATTATTTAAAAAAAAAACCGAAAGGTTATGCATTTAGGAGATAAAGCAAGGTTAACTTTTGCAACATGTTCTATGAAGCAAGGTTAATTTTTGCAACATGCTTTGTGAAGATGTCAATCCATTAAGGGGAAAAAAAATCACTAAGGAGCTCCTCAAAGATACTCCTGCATCAAGATCTATCTCCAGAGACCTACAAAGTAAATGAAGTGATTAGCTGTCACTCACAATCATCCAAAATGGAACCCACAATGGCTGGGACATAGCTGCTTATGAGCTTCCCTCTCAGTTTTACCTACATTCTCATTCACTGATTGTGAAAGTCTTTTTCTCTGGACTTTCCCTCATTATCTGCTTTTTTTTCTCTAACAACAAACAAAAATACTCTAGATTTCATCACCAGAGACACTTATGCAGAGAGCATCCTGTCTGGTACAGTGTTAATACTACCTTAAACTTCTCAGGAAAAAAAGGAACTATTTTCAACACATTCTTCCTCCTCTCACCTCCTCCCCTCCCTTTCTCTTCTTTCCTTCTTTTTGCTCTCTTTCCCTCCATTGCCTTCCTCTTATTCCTCCTCCCACTCTTCTTCCTCCTCTTCCCCTGGAATTCATGTTTCCCTTAAAAATGAATTTTCTTCTATCCCAATTAATTTTCTTAGACTATGAATAAAATAGCACTTATACTGTGCTTGCTATGTGCCAAGCAGTTTACTAAACACATTACATATATTGGCTCATACAGCCTGAGGAAGTATGCCCTATTGTTACATCTTTCAGAGAAAGAAAACCAAGGCATGGAGAGGTTGTACAATTTGACAACAGTCACATGGTAATGAGGTCTGAACACAGGCCTTGTGGTTCCAAAGTCCATGCTTGAACCAGTGACACATACCCCTTCTCAAACTTTAGGGTTATCCAGAGCATGACTTCCTTAGAGACTGATAAAGAAAGTAACTAACGTACTGGGTGCCTAATTCATGCCAAGCACTCAACGTATATTATCTAGTTAGATCTCTGCTACAGCACTACAAGTCAGGGATTATGATCCCAGCTTTATAGACAAGGTTAAAAAAAGCAAACTTACCTAATGTCACACTGTAAGTCACAGAAACAGATTTCTGTCTAGCTAATTCTATACATTACCTTCTTCAGGATATATTAGATTGTGACTTATAGCCAAATATGGAGCAAGAAGCCTTTACCTGAGACTTCATCTTTGGCACTGTCTTCTCATTCTCATACTTTGACTTTTTGGGCACTCTAGAAAACTTGAGATAGCCAGTCAAGGCTTCATTTTTCTTTTAATTAGCTCTCAAGAATTTGCTCTTTTATCTGATAGACTTAGGGGACCTATGACCTCAGCTGGTTCTGAGTCATGCTGCTGACTCTGATCTGCGTCACACACGTTTTCTTTCTTTCTTTGTGGTCCTTAATCCTGAGATGGGATATCGAGAGGCGATGACTACAGAAGAAATTCATGTAGCACATTACAAAACACACGAAACAATGTTGCATTTTTTTATATGAAAAAATACTAATATTTTTGTTGGTAAAATAAGTCAAATAGTGAAATTTAATATGGATCAACATCTTATGTTTTACAATACCCATTTTTACTTCAATAATTTGTATAAATTACAGAAAATAGACCAATTTTTAAGGAAAGCATAATACTATTGTGAAAGTATAATTGTATCAGTATGTCTTATATACTTTTATTTCTTGTCTAAATCATTTTTGGTGGACCAAGCAGTTCTGGCAGCCTAGCATTTGCCATGCTGCTAAATCTCAAAGAAATTTTAAAATACATTGAGTTTCATGAAAATTAAAATATAGCATATGTAAATTTGGGGGATCTAGTTAAAGCAGTGCTGAGAGGAAATCTATAGTGCTAGGTACCTTAGAAAAGAGAAAAATCTCCATTGATAACCTAAATTTCCAATTTAAGAAACCAGGAAAAGAATTATAAGATACTCCCCCCCCGCCCAAGTAAGAATAGAAAGGAAATTATAAAGGAGGACATAAATAAGTGAACTTGAATACAGAAAAAAAGAAAAAAGTCAATGGAACAAAGACCTGATTCTTTGAAAAGATTAATAAAATTAATAAGCCTCCAATAAGATTAACAACATTGAAAAAAAGACACCAGTTACATAAATCAGGAATGAGTCACTGTAACAGGGTCTATAACAGTATAGACCCTGCAGACATCAAGAAGGTAATAAGGGAATACTGCGCAGAAGTCTATACACATGAACTTGGCAGCTTAGTTGAAACGAACCAATTATTCTAAAAGCACAAACTACCATAAATCAAATATGAAATGGACCATTTGAATGATCCTATAACAACTACAGATACCGAATTCATGATTTAGACTATCTTCTCCGCCCCTTCCCTAGGCCCAGATGATTTCATTGATTAATTCTTCCAAACATTTAAGGAGGAAAGACTGCCAATTCTACACAGCCTTTTTGGAAAACAGAAGAGGGCACATTTTACAATTCATTTTATACGGTCAGCACTAACCTGACAGCAAAACTTGGCACAGGTGTTATAAGACAATAACAGTAATAGTAATAACAATAGTACTACTATTTTCTACTTAGATCTGCTTCAGCTTCCTCAGTTAGGTTCAGTCGCTCAGTCGTGTCTGACTCGTTGCAACCCCATGAATCGCAGCACGCCAGGCCTCCCTGTCCATCACCATCTCCTGGGTTTCACTCAGACTCATGTTCATCGAGTCCATGATGCCATCCAGCCATCTCAACCTCGGTCGTCCCCTTCTCCTCCTGCCCCTAATCCCTCCCAGCATCAGAGGCTTTTCCAATGAGTCAACTCTTCGCATGAGGTGGCCAAAGTACTGGAGTTTCAGCTTTAGCATCATTCCCTCCAAAGAAATCCCAGGGCTGATCTCCTTCGGAATGGACTGGTTGGATCTCCTTGCAGTCCAAGGGACTCTCAAGAGTCTTCTCCAACACCACAGTTCAAAAGCATCAATTCTTCGGCACTCAGCCTTCTTCACAGTCCAACTCTCACATCCATACATGACCACAGGAAAAACCATAGCCTTGATTAGACAGACCTTAAGTCGGCAAAGTAATGTCTCTGCTTTTGAATATACTATCTAGGTTGGTCATAACTTTCCTTCCAAGGAATAAGCGCCTTTTAATTTCATGGCTGCAATCACCATCTGCAGAGATTTTGGAACCCAAAAAAATAAAATCTAACACTGTTTCCAATGTTTGCCCATCTATTTGCCATGAAGTGATGAGACCAGATGCCATAATCTTTGTTTTCTGAATGTTGAGCTTTAAGCCAACTTTTTTGCTTTCCTTTTTCACTTTCATCAAGAGGCTCTTTAGTTTCTCTTCACTTTCTGCCATAAGGGTGGTGTCATCTGCATATCTGAGGTTATTGATATTTCTCCCGGCAATCTTGATTCCAGCTTGTGTTTCTTCCAGTCCAGAGTTTCTCATGATGTATTCTGCATATAAGTTAAATAAGCAGGGTGACAATAGACAGCCTTGATGTACTCTTTTTCCTATTTGGAACCAGTCTGTTGTTCCATGTCCAGTTCTAACTGTTGCTTCCTGATCTGCATACAGATTTCTCAAGAGGCAGGTCAAGTGGTCTGGTATTCCCATCTCTTTCAGAATTTTCCACAGTTTGTTGTGATCCACACAGTCAAAGGCTTTGGCATAGTCAATAAAGCAGAAATAGATGTTTTTCTGGAACTCTCTTGCTTTTTCCATGATGCAGCGGATGTTGGCAATTTGATCTCTGGTTCCTCTGCCTTTTCTAAAACCAGCTTGGATATCAGGGAGTTCACGGTTCATGTATTGCTGAAGCCTGGCTTGGAGAATTTTGAGCATTCATTTACTAGCATGTGAGATGAGTGCAATTGTGTGGTAGTTTGAGCATTCTTTGGCATTGCCTTTCTTTGGGATTGGAATGAAAACTGACCTTTTCCAGTCCCGTCGCCACTGCTGAGTTTTCCAAAGCAGCTTCCTATGAGAATGCTTTTCATAAGTAGAGGTCATAAGTAAAGGCTTATTTTATCCTATTCTTTGCAAGACACATACATTCTATGCATTCCTGATAAAGTGCTGTCCAGATGTGATTGACTAAATGTGTGTCAGACCTAAACAGAATGGCTACTCTTGGGTTGATGATTAGAGTGAATGAATATATATTTAATATAAATATTTAATTAATATTTAACTTCTGTCACTGTTATAGCAATGTATTTTCCCATCAATAAGTAGTAAGAGCAAAAATTGTGCTCTTAAAATCACTGTAGTTAAAAAAAAAACAGTATGGTATGCATTCATGTTCATAACAACATTTCTCAAAATAGCCAAAAGGTGGACATAACCCACGTGCCCATTGATGGATCAATGGATAAACAAAATGTGATATATATATATATATATATATATGTACACACACAGTGGAGTATTATTCAGCCTTAAAAAGTAAGGAAATTCTGATACATGTTACAACATGGATGAACCATGAGGACTTCATGCTAAGTAAAATAAACAGACACAGAAGGACAAATATTGTATATTTCAACTTATATGAGGTACCTAGAGTAGTCAAATTCATAGAGATGGAGAGCAGAATGGTGGCTGTCAGGGTTTAGGGGCAGATTAGGGGGAAAGTGAAAGTGAGAATGAATAGTTGTTTAATGGGTAGTGAGTTTTAGTTTTGCAAAATGAAAAGCATGCTGGAGATTGGTTGCACAACAGTGTAAAATTAATTAACATTACTAAACTGTACACTTAAGATTGGTTAAGATAGTAAATTTTATGTCTATTTTACCACAACTAAGAAAAAAACACTATTGTAAATATTATAGTATACATGCCTTTTCTTAAAGACATTTAGGATAACTTCCTTAAAGTATTAGGGTCACATTTTAAAGTGTTTGGTGAATATTTCCAAAGTGTTCACAGAAACATGGCACCAGTTTATGCTCCTTACTCTTTAGTCACTCAGTCCTGTCTGATTCTTTAGAGACCCCGTGGACTGCAACACACTAGGCTTCTCTGTCCTTCACTACCTCTCAGAGTTTGCTCAAATTCATGTCCATTGAGTTGATGATGCCATCCAACCATCTCATCCTCTGTCAACCTCTTCTCCTCATGCCCTCAATCTTTCCTAGCATCAGGGTCTTTTCCATTGAGTTGGTTCTTGGCATCAGGTGGCCAAAGTTTCGGAGCTTCAGCTTCAGCATCTGACTCTTTGCGACCCCATGGACTGTATCTCACCAGGCTCCTCTGTTCATGGAATTTTCCAGGCAAGAATACTGGGGTGAATTGCCATTTCCTACTCCAGGGGATCGTCCCAGTCCAGGGGTTGAACCCGTGTCATCTGTATTGGCAAGAGGATTCTTTACCACTGAGCCACCTGGCTTCAGCGTCAGTCTTTCCAAAGAATGTTCAAGGTTGATTTTCTTTAGGATTGACTGGCTTGATCTCCTTGCAGTCCAAGGGACTCTCAAGAGTCTTCTCCAGCACCACAGTTCAAAAGCATCAATTATTCAGCCTTCTTTATGGTCCAATTCACTGGAAAAACCATAGCTTTGATTACATGAACCTTTGTTGGCAAAGTCATGTCTCTGCTTTTTAATATACTGTCTAGGTTTGTCATAGATTTTCTTCCAAAGAGCAAGCTTCTTTTAATTTCATGGCTGCAGTCACTGTCCACAGTGATTTTGGAGCCCAAGAAAATAAAGTCTATCACCATTTTTAATTTTACCCCCATCTATTTGCCATGAAGTGATGGGACTGGATGCCATGATCTTAGTTTACTGAACATTGAGTTTTAAGCCAGCCTTTTCACTCTTGCAGCTAGATGTGACAACATAGCAAAGGTCTAATAATGAGATCTAAAGATAATGGTATGTATAAATAAAAAAAAGTTGTATCTAAAAGTAATGGTATGTGGAGTTTCTAGAATGTTTTAAGTAAAGGATTTGTCTTCTTTCCCCTTTGTACCTGCTGCTCAGAATGTAGATAGGGCTGATGGGTCAGCTATCATTTTCGACATCGATTTCCACGTGAAAGTCACATGCAGCACAGCAACAAAATAGAAAAGCTATGAGTCCTTGACATCTGGAACTGCACTGTAGACTCTGGACTGCCTGCCTCCACTCTGTTATGTTGGAGACAAATACATTTCTAGCTCATTTTGATCTCTTTGTACCTGAATTTATCCTTTAGCTTTAGTTTTCATTCTTTTCAGTTTTTGTGAAAAATATCTTAGTTTTGTTATACACAGCTCCTTGTCCACTAAGAGATAAGATTTCTGGAGTTATTGCTACTTTTAGCTAAGCAAAGGAGAGGAACCCAGGGAGAATTTTTTCTTCTTTTCATATCTGGGATGGCATATTGCTAGGGTCCTCAATACGAAAGAGTAAATTCATTATTATCACCTTTCTCTTTAATTCAGAGACTGTCTGGAAGATAAAGTTCCTAAGATCAACAGATATTTATTGAAACACTCTATTCAATTAAAACTTGGAAAGAATGCTTATATTTTGATCATAATGCTTTAGAGGATTTTAGTAAGGATAAAAAACCAAGGTGTCAGATACTTCTGATTTTTTTTTAATAAAACAACTTCCCTGAGAAACTGGATCTAATGTCTCAAGGCAATTTAAGCCTTGTTACTCTTGTGGGATGGGTATGGGGCGGGAGCATGGTGAAACTCTGAAACCTTTGTGGATGTTTTTGAACCTGAGTGTATTATCACATGGGGCGCTTCTTAAAAACAGATTGCTAGGCTCCATGCCTCCAGTATTAATTAGTCACTTTCTAGGCAGGAAGAACAGCAAAATGAACAACTCTGGTGTACAATTGCCTCACTCTAGGCATTCTGCCACCCTTTTGGGATAACTGCCAACTCCAGGGACCAGGGAAAACAATTAGAAGGAAACAGAAATGGCAAGAAGGAGACTGTACTTATTTGAGGTCACTGCTTAAATTTCTTCAGGACTTTGCACTGATTTTCATCAAATAGACTGGTTTCTGTCAAATTAAACTTTTCCTTATTCCCACAGTAGGAGCATCATGTAAAACCCAATCTCTGCTTCAGGATATGAGGTGAAGTGTTAGTCGCTTAGCCCTGTCCAAATCTTTGTGACCCATGGACTCTAGCCCACTAGGCTCCTCTTTCCATGGAATTCTCCAGGCAAGAATACTGGAGTGGGTTGCCATTCCCTTCTACAGGGGATCTTCCCCATTCAGGGATCAAACCTGGGTCTCCTGCATTGCAGGCAGATTCTTTATCACTGAGCCATCAGGAAGCCAGCCCTCTTTGCATACAGAGGACATTCTCCTTTTGGCATTAGGGAGCAGAGCTGCACGCTCTCATCTTGTCTCCTTATAGATTAAATGATGCAACTCAATTTATGTCACAGTGTACTGGAGAACATGCAACCGCTATTGTAGATATTCTTGGCTATGTTTCAGCAACACGAGAACTGCTTTAACTACTATTCCAGACTCCACCGATCTTTTCTGCTTTACTGTGTTTAGCATTAACTCTGAATTAGGATGTATGTGGTTGAAAATAAATGTTCAGCCACAGGATGAATTTATAGATGAGGTTTCTTAATAGTTGTTTCCTTTGAAGACATTTCCTTTAAAGGCATTGCACGTTATCAATATTTAACTTGGTGCTTATCCACTCTATTTTATTTACAATTATCAAGTTATTATATTGTTGTCAGTTCTATGCAAACTTTTATCAACGAAAACACATCTGAGTGGAAAGTATTCATTATTTCACTTCAAACTCTGTAGTCAGGTCAATAGCTAAAAGATAGGTGAGACATAATTGAAACTTATGGATGTGATTTATTTTCTTATGTGAGTTGGAGATCTTATCCTATTAAAAAAATAGAGAAATAAATTTGGAAAGCCATTGAAAAACTGCTCATTTTAGAAATTTTGTTTTACAATTTTTTTTTCTAAAAATCAGAGATTCAGAGAGGTTAGATAATTTATTTGCTCAAGATCATGACTAAACTCATGACTGACCCAGTACTAGAAATGGGCCTCCTAGTGCTTTGTGAAGTCAATATTAAGTGTAGTGAATTGAATCCTAGCATTTCAAAGGATGTATGAATTACTATAATTCTCTTAGTTCTATTTTATGAGGATTTAAAAACAAAACTGAATATTCAAATACATTTTGAAATGCATCAGACGTTTTACGTACTGATGCCCTTCCAAACAGTTCATTAAAATGTTTGATTTAAAATAAGTAATATTCACTGGAAGGATTGATGCTGAAGCTCCAATACTTTGGCCACCTGATGCGAAGAGCCAACTCATTGGAAAAGACCCTGATGCTGGGAAAGATTGAAGGCGAAGGAGAAGGGGGCAGCAGAAGATGAGATGGACCAACTCAATGGACATAAATTTGAGGAAACTGGGAGATGGTGAAGGACAGGGAAGCCTGGTGTGCTACAGTCCATGGTGTTGCAAAGAGCTGGATACGACTTAGCAACTGAACAGCAACAACAAAAAACCTATCATTAATGATGCATTTCTGCTGACTTATGAGGAACCATAAGTAAGTGATACAGGGAGAAATTTGGAGAAGTGATAAAAATGCTGAAGAGAACCCATAGGGGAAATGAATAGTCCAGTTAGAATGTGTTTGGAATAAACCTTTTCCTTACTTTCTCAACACAACATTCTCAGTATCTCAGAATATACATCTACTATTCAGACTTATTTTTTCTTCACTCTGTATTGTTGCCATGATTACACAAGATACTTATGTATAGATGGGAACTCCCTGGCAGTACAGTGGTTAGGGCTTTGTGCCTCTACTGCTAGAGGCACGAGTTTAATCCGTGGTTGAGGAACTATAATCCCACAAATGTCACAATGCAGCCACACACACACACACACACACACACACACACACAAACACACACACACACACAAAACACAAAAAGCCCATACCACATATGGAAAAATGATGACAACAATATACTGATGACAATAATCCATTTCATTGCAAACTAGTATTCTCTTAATTGAACGTAGTTAGTAAAAATGATTGAGATTTCAAAACACAATATTAAGTTCTTATTCTTAAGAACTTAAGTTATAGAGAACAATTGGGTTGTGAAAACAGAAAATTTTGAAAGAAAATTGGCTTTAAATGACTAATTTTTAAATTAAACTTTTTCTTTTGTATTGTAATATAGTCAATTAACAATGTAATAGCTTCAGGTAGTCACCAAAGGGACTCAGCCATACATATATATGTTACCATTCTACCCCAAACTTCTCTCCCAGGCAGACTGCCATATAACACTGAGCAGAGTTCCCTGTGCTATACAGTAGGTCCTTGTTGGTTATCCCTTTTAAAATACAGTAGTGTGTACTATTGGAGAAGGCAATGGCACCCCACTCCAGTACTCTTGCCTGAAAAATCCCATGGACGGAGGAGCCTGGTAGGCTGCAGTCCATGGGGCTGCAAAGAGTGTGACACAACTAAGCAACTTCACTTTCACTTTCCTCTTTCATGCATTGGAGAAGGAAATGGCAACCCACTCCAGTGTTCTTGCCTGGAGAATCCCAGGGATGGGGGAACCTGGTGGGCTACCGTCTATGGGGTCGCACAGAGTTGGACACGACTGAAGTGACTTAGCAGCAGCAGTGTGTACTATATTCAATTTTCACCTTGACAAATTCTGTGGCAATAAAAAGATGTGGCTGAATGAATTTAGGACAAAAGCAACCTATCAACCATGACGAACTCATTAAAATCAGCTAATGCACTGCCAGTTTGGTTAGACAAAACACAGTCAAGTCAGATGAAGTGAAGTGAAGTGAAAGATGCTCAGTCATGTCTGACTCTTCACAACCCCATGGACTATACTCCATGAAATTCTCCAGGCCAGGATACCAGAGTAGGTAGCTTTTCCCTTCTCCAGGAGATCTTCCCAACCCAAGGATCAAACCCAGGTCTCCCACACTGCAGGCAAATTCTTTACCAGCTGAGCCACAAGGGAATACCCCAAGTGAGATGACTGGAGTGAGAAATATTGATGTCTTACTTACTCAATGTTATATGGGTAGGCTTGAGCACGTCACCCAAAAGGAAACCTCCAAAAGAATGCCAGAAAACCATTTCTTTGCTCTCACTTGTTTTTTCTTTGGCTTTGCCCTTCTTGTTTCTGCACTTTGGAACCATATAGATG
Source organism: Neotragus moschatus (assembly GCA_006410615.1). Classification (NCBI taxonomy): domain Eukaryota; kingdom Metazoa; phylum Chordata; class Mammalia; order Artiodactyla; family Bovidae; genus Neotragus; species Neotragus moschatus. Next base: position 631,018 of record SJYA01000266.1, read on the forward strand.
AAAGGAATTCACTTCTTTCCCTTTCTGTGACTGAGGGAATAATCACATTAATTATCATTAGTCTGCTTCAAAATTGTGAATTAGATCAGACTATGGAAAATATTTGTAGCAGCTGACTGTTCTAGAAAAAGAATTACATCAACATNTGGACACGACTGAAGTGACTTAGCAGCAGCAGTGTGTACTATATTCAATTTTCACCTTGACAAATTCTGTGGCAATAAAAAGATGTGGCTGAATGAATTTAGGACAAAAGCAACCTATCAACCATGACGAACTCATTAAAATCAGCTAATGCACTGCCAGTTTGGTTAGACAAAACACAGTCAAGTCAGATGAAGTGAAGTGAAGTGAAAGATGCTCAGTCATGTCTGACTCTTCACAACCCCATGGACTATACTCCATGAAATTCTCCAGGCCAGGATACCAGAGTAGGTAGCTTTTCCCTTCTCCAGGAGATCTTCCCAACCCAAGGATCAAACCCAGGTCTCCCACACTGCAGGCAAATTCTTTACCAGCTGAGCCACAAGGGAATACCCCAAGTGAGATGACTGGAGTGAGAAATATTGATGTCTTACTTACTCAATGTTATATGGGTAGGCTTGAGCACGTCACCCAAAAGGAAACCTCCAAAAGAATGCCAGAAAACCATTTCTTTGCTCTCACTTGTTTTTTCTTTGGCTTTGCCCTTCTTGTTTCTGCACTTTGGAACCATATAGATGAAAGGAATTCACTTCTTTCCCTTTCTGTGACTGAGGGAATAATCACATTAATTATCATTAGTCTGCTTCAAAATTGTGAATTAGATCAGACTATGGAAAATATTTGTAGCAGCTGACTGTTCTAGAAAAAGAATTACATCAACATCTATATGTTGCCTGATATATTTCACAAACTAGAACAGAAAAATCTTAAAATTTGTATGGAGACACAAATAGCCAAAGCAGTCTTAAGAAAGAAAAACAGAGCTAGAGGAATCAGGTTACCTTACTGTATATAGCAATCTTATTGCCACTGGCAGACTCTACTACAAAGCTAGAGTCATCAAAAAAGTGTGGTACTGGCACAAAAAACAAAGATATAAATCAATGGAGTGGGATAGAAAACCCAGAAATAAACCCACACACTTATGGTTAATTAATCTATGACAAAGGAGACAATCTTATACAATGTAAGAAATATAGTCTCTTCAATAAGTGGTGCTGGAAAAATTGGACAGCTACATGTAGAAAAATGAAATTAAAATACGCTTTAGCACCATGTACAAAGATACACTCAAAATGGATTAGAGACTTAAATGGGAAACTGGAACATGACTAAAAAGAAGCAGGAGAATCTGGGTATCACTTTAGAACTGCAGCACACAAATTTGGCCTTGGAGTATAGAATGAAGCAGGGCAAAGGCTAATAGAGTTCGGCCAAGAGAATGCACTGGTCATAGCAAACACCCTCTTCCAACAACACATGAGAAGACTCTATGCGTGGACATCACCAGATGGTCGACAGTGAAACAAGATTGATTATATTCTTTGCAGCCAAAGATGGAGAAGTTCTATACAGTCAGTAAAAACAAGACCGGGAGCTGACTGTGGCTCAGATCATGAACTCCCTGTTGCCAAAGTCAGACTTAAATTGAAGAAAGTGGAGAAAACCACTAGACCATTCAAGTATGATCTAAATAAAAACTCTTATATCCCTTATATACAGTGGAAGTGAGAAATAGATTTAAGGGACTAGATCTGATAGACAGAGTGCCTGATGAACTATGGATGGAGGTTCGTGACATTGTACAGGNTCTGTCTAGTCAAGGTTATGGTTTTTCCAGTGGTCATGTATGGATGTAAGAGTTGGACTATAAAGAAAGGTGAGCACCATGGGCTCTGGGAGTTGGTGATGGACAAGGAGACCTGGTGTGCTGCGGTTCATGGGGTCGCAAAGAGTCGGACACGATTGAGCGACTGAACTGAATTGAACTGAATGCAAACTCTTAGTTGGAGCATGTGGGATTTAGTTCTCTGATCAAGGATGAAACCTGGGCCCCCTGCATTGAGAGTATGGAGTCGTAGCCACTGGACCACCAAGGAAGTCCCTGACGAGAGTTTAAAAAGTATTTTAGAAGAGAACAAGATGGCGGAGGAACAGGTGGACATGGAGTACATTCTCTTTCCACAGATACATCAGGAATACACCTTCAGACACAGAAGTGCATGTGGAACACCAGCTGAGAGCAGACAGGAGTACCTGACCAGTGGAAAAGAATATATAGAACCACACAAAACTTGGTAGGACAAAGGAACTACGTGGGGAAACAGGAATGTTAGCAGGACTGGACCTACACTCAGCAGGTAGGGGAACTGAAGCAGGGGTCTGATCCCCATAGTGGGGCAATTGTCTGAGTCAGAGGAGAAACATTTAAGGCTGAGAGTGAAACAGCTGATCTGTGGCAGCCTGAATGGGATGAGAATCAGACAGTCTTTGCCTCAGCCATACATACCCCAGACAGGAATGCTGGTCTCCTGGAAGACGCAGTGGCTGGGAGCTGAAGCTTAGGGATTGTGCAGCAATTCAAGGGCTGCTATTGACTGCAGAGAGATGGATTGAGGGGGTGTGAGGGAGGAGATAGTGGTGGGAAATGCCAGTGGAGGAAAGACAGGCAGCCACAGAAGTAAAGCAATACTGCTGAGTCACGCATAGTGGGTGGAGCCATCACCATAGCCTCTCTCTTCCCACATGCCAGCATTGGCGGCTGAACAATAGAGAGGCTGGCCCATCAAACGCTTGATGCACTACAGAGTAGAACCCCAGCTGGGGTGGGGGATGGGGGGCTTTATGTGCCTGATGCGCTGAACAACAGAGAATGACCCCATAGCAAGGGAGCCCTTGAAGGTCTGGAATGGGCAGATCTACAGAGAAAGACTGGCCAAAGAGGCCTTCTGATCGCCAGCTAACAGAGACTCGAAAAAAGACTCTGATAGGGCCATAACTCCTGCAGTGAGGCAGTTCATGTCCCTGCACACTTGGCACCACCAGGGGCCCCGCAAGCCAAGCAGCTGTACCACCTTTCTACTCAACTCTCACTGGGACAGAGCTGCCACAGGCAAAAAGTGTCTTGCTTCTATGCGCGCAGGGTCGCTTTGGTCATGTCCAACTCCTTGCAAACCTGTAGACTATGGCCTCCCAGGCTTCTCTGTCATAGATGGGGTTTTCCAGGCAAGTATACTGGAGTGTATCAACCAATATTGGTTGCCATTCCCTTCTAGAGCACTATATTTCTGATGGCCTAGTTACCAACCCCTCTGAGTACCTGGTGCTGCCAGAACACCTGTGACCTAAGCGGCTGCACCACCTCCACACCTGGCCCTCACAGGGGCAAACTCAAGTCCTCCAGGGCAGCCTCAGGAGCAAACCCCAGTTGACGACCCATATGTAGAGGTGGAAATAAAACCACAATTGAAACCCAGGCACAGTGTGGCTGAGGAAGAAAACCAAAAACCCTCCCACAAGTTGTACAAACTGCAGATTAAATCCACACTATCAACTAAGCAGACTCTGTGTCGATGGAATATATAAAAGGCCATTGAGAGCTCCCACGAAATAAAACGCACTAGCTCTAAGAGCTGTGGACATTGGAGGCAAGAACACACAGGAATAGGACCAGATTAGAATTTGAGCTGCCCTCACTGCAGGTCCTAAGATCAGCACAGTATTGGACGGCATCCTGGGGATGTAAGTTGGACTGTGACTCCCAGAGAGGGAAAGGACTCTGACAGCAGTGACTCAAGAAAAAACATTTATTATTCTTATTTTTTTACGTATTCTGTAGATTCTTTTGGATTTCTGCAAACCCCTCCCACTCCCCCGCCCCACGCCCAGCTCTGTCTGTTGCAGTTGTCGATTTTATTGGCACTATGAAATCCAATTTAGCTTTTGAGCTTTTTTTTCCCCCTCAGTCACATTTTTTACTGTTGTGAAAAACCTCTGCCTCTATGTTGGGCTTTTGCAGTTCTGTAGAGTTTTCCTTTTTTCCTTTTCTCTTTTTTTAATTTTAATTTTTAACTTTTAAAACCTATTATTATTTTTTCTATACTTATTCTTTCGTTTGCTTTTCCTTCTGTTCTTTTCCCCTTGCAGTTACCCTTTAATGTATATAAATCTTTAGCTACCTGTATTTAACTTTGCATATCTATTCTTTCTTTCTTTTCTTTCTCTCCTTTCCTCTCAACATATTTGTTAGCTTTGTTTTCATTGCTTTATTCCCCAATTGGCACCTTGCTTTAGTTTTGTTTTCCAGTTTGTGCTTTAACTAGTTTTGTTTTGGTAGATATAATTTTTGGTTTCCTTTGTTTGCCGTGTCAAACTGTTGTACTTTATTTTTGTTGTACTGTTTTGATTTTGATTATGGGTATATCTGTATATGCAGTTACAATTCTGATTGTTATAAACCTCTGCCTCTACATTGAACATCTGCAGTTCTGTGGAATTTTCCTTTTTTCCCCTTTTTTCTTTCTTCTTCCATTTATTTTCCTTTTCTCTTTTTTATAAATTTAATTCTTAATTTTTAAAAACCTATTATTTTTTCTACATTTATTCCTTTTTTTTTTTTTTGCCTTTCCTCCTGTTCTTTTCCCCTTGCAGTTAATCTTTAATGTCTACAAATCTTCTTCATTGGCCTCTATTTAACTTTGCATGTCTATCCTTTCTTTTCTTTCTTTCATTTCCCCTCAGCTTATTCATTAGTTTTGTTTTCATTGCTTTATTCAACTTGGTACCTTGCTTTAGTTTTGTTTTCCGGATTCTCCATAAGTTAGTTTTGTTCTTAACTGGTAAATATAATTTTTGATTTCCTTTGTTTGCCAGGTCAATCTACTATACTTTATTTTTGTTGAACTGTTTTCACTTTGCTCATGGATGTATAAGTATATGGGTATATTTCATTATTTTCATTATTATTTGCCTGATTTTGTAATTGCCATTTGTCTGGGTTCATCTTTGGTTTCTCATTTTTGGATATTTGTTTTAATCTCACTTAATGGCTCAGAGGTTAAAGCGTCTGCCTGCAACGTGAGAGACCTGGGTTCCATCCCTGGGAAGATCCCCTGGAGAAGGAAATGGCAACTCACTCCAGTATTCTTGCCTGGAGAATCCCTTGGATGGAGGAGCCTGGTGGGCTACAGTCCACAGGGTCGCGAAGAGTTGGACACCCATAAGTGACTTCACTTTCACTTTCAACCCATAACAAACCATTTGTGGAATCTTTGTTCCTGACCAGACATCAAGCCCTGAGCCTTTGGAGTAGAAGCACTGACTCCAAGACCCTAGCCTACCAGAGAACTAACCCTCAGTTCAGTTCAGTTTATTTCAGTCGCTCAGTCGTGTCCAACTCTTTACAACCCCATGAATTGCAGCAGGACAGGCCTCCCTGTCCATCACCAACTCCCAGAGTTTACTCAAACTCATGTCCATCGAGTCAGTGATTCCATCCAGCCATCTCATCTTCTGTCATCCTCTTCTCCTCCTGCCCCCAATTCCACCCGGCATCAGGGTCTTTTCCAATGAGTCAAATCTTTGCATGAGGTGGCCAGAGTAATGGAGATTCAGCTTTAGCATCAGTCCTTCCAATGAACATCCAGGACCGATCTCCTTAGGATGGACTGGTTGGATCTCCTTGCAGTCCAAGGACTCTCAAGAGTCTTCTCCAACACCACAGTTCAAAAGCATCAATTCTTTGGCACTCAGCTTTCTTCACAGTCCAACTCTTACATCCATACATGACCACTGGAAAAATCATAGCCTTGACTAGACAGACATTTTTGGAAAAGTAATGTCTCTGCTTTTGAATATGCTATCTAGGTTGGTTATAAATTTCCTTCCAAGAGGTAAGTGTCTTTTAATTTCATGGCTGCGGTCACCATCTGCAGATTTTGGAGCCCCCCCAAAAAATAAAGTCTGACACTGTTTCCACTGTTTCCCCATCTATTTGCCATGAATTAATGTGACCAGATGCCATGATCTTAGTTTTCCGAAGGTTGAGCTTTAGGCCAACTTCTTCACTCTCCTCTTTCACTTTCATCAAGAGGCCTTTTAGTTCCTCTTCACTTTGTGCCATAAGGGTGGTATCATCTGCATAGCTATGTTACTGATATTTCTCCCAGCAATCTTGATACCAGCTCGTGCTTTGTCCAGCCCAGTGTTTCTCATGATGTACTCTGCATATGACTTAAATAAGCAGGGTGACAATATACAGCCTTGACGTACTCCTTTTCCTATTTGGAACCAGTCTGTTGTTCCATGTCCAGTTCTAACTGTTGCTTCCTGACCTGCATATCGGTTTCTCAAGAGGCAGGTCAGGTGGGCTGGTATTCCCATCTCTCTCAGAATTTTCCACAGTTTCTTGTGATCCACACAGTCAAAGGCTTTGGCATAGTCAATAAAGCAGAAATAGATGTTTTTTCTGGAACTCTCTTGCTTCTTCCATGATCCAGCAGATGTTGGCAATTTGATCTCTGGTTCCTCTGCCTTTTCTAAATCCAGCTTGAACATATGGAAGTTCACAGTTCATGTATTGCTGAAGCCTGGCTTGGAGAATTTTGAGCATTACTTTACTAGTGTGTGAGATGAGTGCTATTGTGCCATAGTTTGAGCATTCTTTGGCATTGCCTTTCTTTGGGACTGGAATGAAAACTGACCTTTTCCAGTCCTGTGGCCACTGCTGAGTTTTCCAAATTTGCTGGCATATTGAGTGCAGCACTTTCACAACATCATCTTTCAAGATTTGAAATAGCTCAACTGGAATTCCATCACTGCTACTAGCTTTGTTTGTAGTGATGCTTTCTAAGGCCCACTTGACTTCACATTCCAGGATGTCTAGCTCTAGATGAGTGATCACACCATCGTGATTATCTGGGTTGTGAAGATCTTTTTCATACAGTTGTTCTGTGTATTCTTGCCATCTCTTCTTAATATCTTCTGCTTCTGTTAGGTCCCTACCATTTCTGTTCTTTATCAAGTCCTTCTTTGCATGAAATGTTCCCTCGGTATCTCTAACTTTCTTGAAGAGATCTCTAGTCTTTCCCATTCTGTTCTTTTCCTCTATTTCTTTGCATTGACCACTGAAGAAGGCTTTCTTAGCTCTCCTTTCTATTTTTTTGGAACTCTGCATTCAAATGGGAATATCTTTCCTTTTCTCCTTTTCTTTTTGTTTCCCTTCTTTTCACAGCTATTTGTAAGGCCTCCTCAGACAGCCATTTTGCTTTTTGCATGTCTTTCCCATGGGGATGGTCTTGATCTCTGTCTCTTGTACAGTGTCATGAACCTCTGTGCATAGTTCATCAGGCACTCTATCTATCAGATCTAGTCTCTTAACTTTATTTCTCACTTCCAGTGTATAATCATAAGGGATTTGATTTAGGTCATACCTGAATGGTCTAGTGGTTTTCCCTGCTTTTTTCAATTTAAGTCTGAATTTGGCAATAAGGAGTTCATGATCTGAGCCACAGTCAGCTCCTAGTCTTGTTTTTGCTGACTGTATGGAGCTTCTCCATCTTTGGCTGCAAAGAATATAATCAATCTGATTTTGTTGTTGACCATTTGGTGATGTCCCCGTGTAGAGTCTCTTGTTTTGTTGGAAGAGGATGTTTGCTATGACCGGTGTGTTCTCTTGGCAAAACTCTATTAGCCTTTGCCTTGCTTCATTCCATACTCCAAGGCCAAATT
>SJYA01000266.1:639682-752719 GCA_006410615.1 Neotragus moschatus
GGTTCCTCTGCCTTTTCTAAATCCAGCTTGAACATATGGAAGTTCACAGTTCATGTATTGCTGAAGCCTGGCTTGGAGAATTTTGAGCATTACTTTACTAGTGTGTGAGATGAGTGCTATTGTGCCATAGTTTGAGCATTCTTTGGCATTGCCTTTCTTTGGGACTGGAATGAAAACTGACCTTTTCCAGTCCTGTGGCCACTGCTGAGTTTTCCAAATTTGCTGGCATATTGAGTGCAGCACTTTCACAACATCATCTTTCAAGATTTGAAATAGCTCAACTGGAATTCCATCACTGCTACTAGCTTTGTTTGTAGTGATGCTTTCTAAGGCCCACTTGACTTCACATTCCAGGATGTCTAGCTCTAGATGAGTGATCACACCATCGTGATTATCTGGGTTGTGAAGATCTTTTTCATACAGTTGTTCTGTGTATTCTTGCCATCTCTTCTTAATATCTTCTGCTTCTGTTAGGTCCCTACCATTTCTGTTCTTTATCAAGTCCTTCTTTGCATGAAATGTTCCCTCGGTATCTCTAACTTTCTTGAAGAGATCTCTAGTCTTTCCCATTCTGTTCTTTTCCTCTATTTCTTTGCATTGACCACTGAAGAAGGCTTTCTTAGCTCTCCTTTCTATTTTTTTGGAACTCTGCATTCAAATGGGAATATCTTTCCTTTTCTCCTTTTCTTTTTGTTTCCCTTCTTTTCACAGCTATTTGTAAGGCCTCCTCAGACAGCCATTTTGCTTTTTGCATGTCTTTCCCATGGGGATGGTCTTGATCTCTGTCTCTTGTACAGTGTCATGAACCTCTGTGCATAGTTCATCAGGCACTCTATCTATCAGATCTAGTCTCTTAACTTTATTTCTCACTTCCAGTGTATAATCATAAGGGATTTGATTTAGGTCATACCTGAATGGTCTAGTGGTTTTCCCTGCTTTTTTCAATTTAAGTCTGAATTTGGCAATAAGGAGTTCATGATCTGAGCCACAGTCAGCTCCTAGTCTTGTTTTTGCTGACTGTATGGAGCTTCTCCATCTTTGGCTGCAAAGAATATAATCAATCTGATTTTGTTGTTGACCATTTGGTGATGTCCCCGTGTAGAGTCTCTTGTTTTGTTGGAAGAGGATGTTTGCTATGACCGGTGTGTTCTCTTGGCAAAACTCTATTAGCCTTTGCCTTGCTTCATTCCATACTCCAAGGCCAAATTTTCCTGTTACTCCAGCTGTTTCTTGACTTCCTACTTTTGCATTCCAGTGCCCTATAATGAAAAGGACATCTTTTTCGGGGGGTTAGTTCTAAACGGTCTTGTAGGTCTTCATAGAACGATTCAGCTTCAGCTTCTTCAGTGTTACTGGTTGCCTGGGGAGTATCAAATAGTGAGAACTCACAGAAAGGAAACCACTTTAATAAAAAACCCTGAATCACTCAACCACCAGTAGCACCCTGGGCAGGAAGCGTCATCTAAACACCAGAGAAAACAAGAATACAAACCCAGTCATCAGCAGACAGGATTATCACCTCAGTCAGCCTTGCCCATCAGAGGAAAAACAAACAAAAACTCAGCACAAATCCCATCCTATACGAAACTCACACAAATCACTGGACCAGTCTTAGGAGGGCAGAAACCAAAAAGAAGAAAGAATTCAACCTTCTTTAAGGAAAGAATTCAAGTTTCCTTGAAGCCTGGGAAAGGAAACATCAAACATAATAATTAAAAAAAAAATAATGAAAAGGCAGATAAATACTGCACAAGTAAAAGAAAAAACTAGAAACACAGAAGTCCAAATAAATGAAGTGGAAATAGGCAAACTGCCTGAAAAAGAATTCAGAATAATGGTAGTAAAGATGATCAAAAACCTTGAAAACAAAATGGAGAAAATGTAAGAATCAATTAACAAAGACTTAGAAGAATTAAAGAATAAACATACTGAGACAAACAACATAATTACTAAAATTAATAATACTCCAAAAGGACTCAATAGCAGGATATCTGAAGCAGAAGTACGAATCAGTGAGCTGAAAGGTAAAATGGTCGTGATAACTTCTGAAGAGCAGAATAAAGTAAAAAGATTGAAAAGAGCTGAGGACACTCTCAGAGATCTCTGGGGCCATATCACATGCACCAACATTCAAATTATAGGGGTACCAGAAGAAGAAGAGAGAATGAAAGGGTATGAGAAAATTTTTGAAGAGATTATAGTTGAAAATTTCCCCAACATGGAAAAGGAAATAGTCAGTGAAGTCCAAAAGGCACAAAGAGTCCCATACAGGATAGACCCAAGGAGAAACATGCCAAGACACATACTAATCAAACTAACAAAAACTAAACACAAAGAAAGATTATTAAAAGCAGCAAGAGAGAAGCGACAAGCAATATTCAAGGGGAACCTCTTACACTTAACAGCTGATCTTTCAGCAGAAACTCTGCAGGCCAGAAGGGAATGGCAGGATACATTTAAAGTACTGAAAGGGAAAAATCCACAACCAAGATTACTGTACCCAGCAAGAATCTCATTCAAAATTGATGGAGAAATAGAAAGCTTTTCAGACAAGCAAAAGTTAAAAGAATTCAGTACCACCAAGCCAGCTTTACAGCAAATGTTAAAGGGACTTATATAGTTAAGAAATACAAGAGAAGAAAAAAGATCTACAAAAGTAACCCCAAACAATTAAGAAAATGGCAGTAGGAACATGCATATTAATAATTACTTTATATGTAAATGGATTAAGTGCTCCAACCAAAAGACACAGACTGGCTGAATGGATAAAAAAACAAGACCCATATATGCTGTCTACAAGAAACTCACTTCAGACCTCAAGACACATATAGACTGAAAGTGAGAGGATGGAAAAATATATTCCATACAATTGGGCAGCAAAAGAAAGCTAGAGTAGCAATTCTCATATCAGAAAAAAATAGACCTTAAAGAAGACTACAAGAGATAAACAAGGACACTACATAATGATCAAGTGATCGATCCAAGAGGAAGACATAACAATCGTAATATCTATGCACCCAACATCGGAGCACCTCAATACATAAACACTTAACAGACATAAAAGGAGAAATTGACAGTAACACAATAATAGTAGGAGACTTTAACAACCCACTCACACCCATGGACAGATTATCAAAACAGAAAATAATAAAAAAAAAACCACAAGTCTTAAATGATACATTAGATGAGATGGATCTCATTGATATCTTCAGGACATTCCATCAAAATGCAGACTTCTTCTCAAGTGTACATGGAACATTCTCCAGGATACACACATCTTGGGTCATGAATCAAACCTCAGTAAATTTAAGAAAATGAAATCATCAAGCATCTTCTCTGACCACAGTGCTATGAGACTAGATATCAATTACAAGGAAACAAAGTGTAAGAAGCACAAACACATGGAAATTAATCAACATTTCTAAATAGCCAATAGGTTACTGAAGAAATCAAAAGGGAAATAAAAAAATTTCTAGAAACAAATGTTAATGAAAACACAACAACTCAAAATCTATGGGATGCAGCAAAAGCAGTTCTAAGAGGGAAGTTTATAGCAATACAATCCTACCTCAAGGAACAAGAAAAACATCAAATAGACAACCTAACTTTACCCCCAAAACAACTGGAAAAAGGAACAAAAAAAAAATCCCAAAATTAGTAGAAGAAAAGAAACCACAAAGCTTTGAGCGAAATAAATGAAATAGAAATGAAAGAAGTAGTAGTAAAGATTAGTAAAACTAAAAGCTGGTTCTTTGAGAAGATAAAACAAAATTGACAAACCTTTAGCCAGATTCATCTAGAAAAAAAGAGAGAAGAATCAAATCAACAAAATTAGAAATGTAAAAGGAGAGGTTATAACAGACAATGCAGAAATACAAAAGATTATAATATAATATTATGAACAACTCTATGGCAATAAAATAGATGACCTGGAAGAAATGGACAGATTCTTAGAAAGGTTCAATCTTCCAAGGCTGAACCAGTAAAATATATAAATCATGAAAAACCCAATTATAAGCACTGAAATTGAAGATGTGATTAAAAAAAAAAATCTCCCAAAGAACAAAAGCCCAGGACCAGATGGTTTCACAGGAGAATTCTATCAAACATTTAGAGAAGAGCTTATATTTATCCTTCTAAAATTCTTTCAAAAAATTGCAGAGGAACATTTCCAAACTCATTCTACAAGGCCACCATCACCCTGATACCAAAACCAGACAAAGACAAAACAAAAAAAGAAAACCACAGGCCAATATCACCGATGAACATAAATTGAAAAATCCTCAACAAAATTTTAGCAAACAGAATTCAGCAACACATCAAAAAGCTCATACACCATGATCAAGTTGGGTTTATTCCAGGAATGAAAGGACTCTTTAATATATGCAAATCAATCCATGAAATGAAAATATGCTTACTCCTTGGAAGGAAAGTTATGACCAACCTAGATAGCATAGTCAAAAGCAGAGACATTACTTTGTCAACAAATGTCCATCTAGTCAAGGTTATGGTTTTTCCAGTGGTTGTATATGGATGTGAGAGTTGGACTATAAAAAGCTGAGCACAGAAGAATTGATGCTTTTGACCTGTGGTGTTGAAGAAGACTCTTGAGAGTCCTTTGGACTGCAAGCAGGTCCAACCAGTCCATTCTAAGGAGATCAGTCCTGGGTGTTCATTGGAAGGACTGATGTTGAAACTGAAACTCCAGTACTTTGGCCACCTCATGCGAAGAGCTGACTCATTTGAAAAGACCTTGATGCTGGGAAAGATTTAGGGCAGGAGAAGAAGGGGATGACAGAGGATGAGATGGTTGGATGGCATCACTGACTCAGTGGACATGGGTTTGAGTAGACTCCAGCAGTTGGTGATGGACAGGGAGGCCTGGCAGGTGCAGTTCATGGGGTCACAAAGAGTCGAACACAACAGAGCAACTGAATTGAACTAACACCATGCTAACAAACTGAAAGATAAAAACCATAAGATAATCTCAATAGATTCAGAAAAAGCCTTTGACAAAATTCAACACCCATTTATGATTAAAACTCTTCAAAAAATGGGCATAGAAGGAACCTATCTCAACATAGTAAAGGCCATATATGATAAGCCTACAGCAAACATTATTCTGAACGGTGAAAAACAGAAAGCATTTCCCCTAAGATCAGGAACAAGACAAGGATGTCCACTGTCACCACTGTTGTTCAACATACTTCTGGAAGTCCTTGCTACAGCAATCAGAGAAGAAAAAGAAATAAAAGGAATCCAGATTGTAAAGCTCTCACTGTTTGCAGATGACATGATACTGTACATAGAAAACCTTAAAGATAGTATCAGAAAATTACTAGAGCTAATCAGTGAATTTAAAAAGTTGCAGGATACAAAATCAACACACAGAAATCACTTGCATTTCTCTACACTAACAATAAAAAATCAGAAAGAGAGATCAAGGACTCAATCCCATTTACCATTGCAACAAAAAGAATTAAATATCTAGGGATAAACTTACCTAAGGAGACAAAAAACTACACAGAAAATTATAAGACACTGATGAAAGAAATCAAAGATGACATAAACAGATGGAGAGATAGTCCATGTTCCTGGGTAGGAAGAATCAATATTGTGAAAATGACTATACTACCAAACACAATCTACAGATTAAGTGAAATCCCTATCAAATTACCAATGGCATTTTTCACAGAACTAGAACAAAACATTTCATAATTCATATGGAAACACAAAAGACCCCAAATAGCCAAAGCAGTCTTGAGAAAGAATGGAGTTGGAGGAATCAACCTTCCTGACTTCAGATTATCAAGACAAGTATGGTACTGGTACAAAAACAGAAATATAGACCAATGGAAAAAGACAAGTATGGTACTGGCACAAAAGACAGTATGGTACTTGCACAAAAACAGAAATACAGACCAATGGAACAAGATAGAAATCCCAGAAATAAACCCATGCACCTATGGTACTTTTGAAAAATGAGTCAAGAATATACAGTGGGGCAAAGACAGCCTCTTCAATAAATGGTGCTCAGAAAACTGGACAGCTACATGCAGAAGATTGAAATTAGAACGCTTCTTAATACCATATGCAAAGATAAACTCAAAATGGATCAAAGACCTAAATGTAAGACCAGAAACTATGAAAGTCTTAGAGGAAAACATAGGCAGAACACTCATTGACATAAATCAAAGCAAGATCCTCTATGACCCATCTCCTAGAGTAATGGAAATAAAAGCAAAAGTAAACAAGGGGGACCTGATTAAACTTAAAAGCTTTTGCACAGCAAAGGAAAGTATAAGCAAGATGAAGATAACCCTCAGAATGGGAGAAAATAATAGCAAATTAAACAACTGACAAAGGATTAATTTCCAAAATATACAAGCAGCTTATACAGCTCAATACCAGAAAAACAAACGATCCAATCAAAAAAGTGGGAAAAAAAACCTAAAGAGACATTTCTCCAAAGAAGACATACAGATGGCTAACACATGAAAAGATGCTCAACATTACTCATTGCTGCTGCTGCTGCTAAGTCGCTTCAGTTGTGTCCGACTCTGTGTGATCCCAGAGACGGCGGCCCACCAGTCTCTCCCGTCCCTGGGATTCTCCAGGCAAGAACACTGGAGTGGGTTGCCATTTCCTTCTCCCAACATTGCTCATTAGAGAAATGCAAATCAAAACTATAATGAGATATCACCTTACACCAGTCAGAATGGCCCTCATCAAAGAGTCTACGAACAATAAATGCTGGAGAGGGTGTGGAGAAAAGGGGAAGCTTTTTTTTTTTTTATTGGATGCTTTATAAAAAGTCCAAGCACACACATACTGTGCCCGCACCAGGAAGGGAGGGGTTCACATTAGTTGTTCTTATACCCTCAAGATAAGCCTCTCCCCACAAATATTTGTATCCCAGCTACAAAAATGGAGTTGCAAAGGGTATATATAAAGACATGATATTTTTCTTGCTCTTGTTATAGTACAAACAACTGAAGGTGACTACCAATCTGTGTGAGTAAGAAATGGGAAAATCACTTGACAAAGGGATGGAATGTCTGTTACCTGCAACAAGTAGCTGACTCACCTGCTATTAACAGGTACCTACCATAAATTACAGGGACCCGGACACATGAAACGAGATGAGAGGTAATGATTTGAGTGCAAGTGATGCTGGCTTTCTTCACATTCAGTCCTTCACTCAGTTGTTCTTAAACAGGTTGATGCAGCTTTGCAGGAGGGACACGTTGTTCCTGGCATGCTTTATTTCCAGTTCAGACATTTCAATTAGATTCTTCCTGAACGTTGCCACTCTCTTCCGTTTGAAATTGATTAGCTCTTCTTTTGCAGATTCAGAGAGTTGTTCAAACTTCTGGCAGCATTCCTGCTGGTGTGTCTCGGCCAGCTTGACATCTTTCCTCTTTAACCGGGCCTTATCCAGCGCTTTATTTGGATTCTCATAGTCGATGAGGGCTTTGGTGCAGCGGTATAAGAGATCCTTGGCAGCCTCTATGTTGAGCATGTAGTATCACAGGAGCTATGTCAGCTTCAAGTCTTCATCTGAGGAGACTCGACTCTCCACTTTCCTAAGTTTTTCAAACAGCTCAGCCACCTTCAACAGCTACTTCTTGATGACTGTAGGCTCCTCTAAAGCCAGGTTATGCAAGCAGGCTGTGGTGTGGATAAAATCATCTGTGACATTTTCATGAGATCTGGTCATTCTGTCAGCCTTTGCACAGGAATCCTTGATCCTGTTGTAATAGTTGATGGGGAAAGTCTTCTCTTGCTCAAAAAAACCATCTACCTCTTTAACTCCTGAAAAAAGAACTTCATCAGCACTTTTCACCACATTTTTTAAAAAGCCACCAAACATCTCTTTAGTATTTTTCCGCCTGACACTTAGATCTTGATCATATTCCAAGAACACGTGGAAGTTGCGGTCCTTCCTGAGAACAGGATGGGAAGAGAGCCGCTGGAGAAAGACTTCGTGCGAAGACACCATCTTCTTGAAGACAGCAAGGTACTCTGCTTCTAGCTCTTTGCTTCATCTTGGCAAATTCTTCCTTCCTCATTGACCCTTCACCCTCTCCCAGCTTCTGCATCTTCTCTCGAGGCCCATCGAAGTTGGGCTTAGTCGGCCCGGCAGGATAATAAGCCCAGCATAGTCTGTAGTTTCAATAAAAGTGTCATGTAGCCACACAAAGTCTTCCTGTTGCCTTGGAACATAAAACTCTGGGCTCTGAAACGTGGGCAGTGTGGTCTTGGTGTGCACTGTAAATTTGACTTTATCTCTCTCACTGAGTGCATCAGGTATGTCAATCTGAAGCGAGGGATCAACATTCAGATCCACTGACACAGATCTTAGCTTACTGCGGTCCTCCTCCTGCTGCTGCAACACCTCAGGAACCGCAGCCATGGCGACTCGGGTCTTGAGCAAGGCCACCCGGAAGTTGCCAACCGCAGGGCCGCCCTGGGGATGAGGAAGCCCAGGAACTCTAGTAGTGAGGCGCNATCCACTGACACAGATCTTAGCTTACTGCGGTCCTCCTCCTGCTGCTGCAACACCTCAGGAACCGCAGCCATGGCGACTCGGGTCTTGAGCAAGGCCACCCGGAAGTTGCCAACCGCAGGGCCGCCCTGGGGATGAGGAAGCCCAGGAACTCTAGTAGTGAGGCGCCTCTCAAGAAAGCAAAAGGGGACGCTTTTGCACTGTTGGTGGGAAACTAAATTGATACAGCCACTATGGAAAATGGTATGGACATTCCTTAAAAAAAACTAGGAATAAAACCACCATATGACCCAGCAATCCCACTCCTAAGCATTTACCCTGAGGAAACCAAAATGGAAAGAGACACATGCATCCCATTATTCATTGCAACACTATTTACAACAGCTAGAACATGGACACAATCTAGATGTCCATCAGTAGATGAATGGATAAAGAAGTTGTGGTACATGTACACAATAGACTATTACTCAGCCATAAAAAGGAACACATTTGAATCAGTTCTAATGAGGGAGATGAACCTAGAACATATTGTACAGAGTGAAGTGAGTCAGAAAGAGAAATATCATATTCTAACACATATATACGGAATCTAGAAAAATGGTACTAAAGAATTTATTTACAGGACAACAATGGAGAAACAGACACAGAATAGATATGGACATGGGGAGAGGGCAGGAGAGGGTGAGATGTATGGAAAGAGTAACATGGGAACTTTACCATATGTAAAATAGATAGCCAAGGGGAATTTGCTGTATGGCTCAGAAAACTCAAACAGGGGCTCTGTATCAACTTAGAGGGGTGGGATGGGAAGGGAGATGGGATGAAGTTTTAAAAGGGAGGGAATATATGTATATGCAGAGTACATCATGAGAAACGCTGGGATGGANAGTTGACTCATTGGAAAAGACTCTGATGCTGGGAGGGATTGGGGGCAGGAGGAGAAGGGGATGAGAGAATGAGATAGCTGAATGGCATCACCAACTTGATGGATGTGAGTTTGAGTGAACTCCAGGAGTTGATGATGGACAGGGAGGCCTGGCGTGCTGCAGTTCATTGGGTCACAAAGAGTTGGACACGACTGTGCAACTGAACTGAACTGAACTGATGGCTGATGCATGTTGAGGTTTGACAGAAAACAGCAAAATTCTGTAAAGCAATTATCCTTCAATAAAAAATTTCTAAATTAAAAAAAATGTGAGGCTGGACACTATAAGAATCTTTGAGGAAAACATAGGCAGAACACTCTCTGACATAAATTGCAGCAATATCTTTTCAATCCATCCCCCAAAGTAATGGAAATAAAAACAAAAATAAACAAATGGGACCTAATTAAACTCAAAAGTTTTTACACAGCAAAGGAAACCATAAGGAAAATGAAAAGACAACTCAAAGAATGGGAGAAGATATTTCCAAATGATGTGACCAACAAGGAATTAGTCTACAAAATTTACAAATGGCTCGTGTGGCTTAATATAATCAAAACAAAACCCAATCAAAAACTGGGCTGAAGACCTAAGCAGACATTTCTTCAAAGAAGACATACAGATGGCCAAGAGGCACATAAAAGATGTTCAACATTGCTATTTATTAGAGAAATGGATTTCAAAACTACAATGAGATATCACTTCCTACCTCAGGATGCCTATCATCAAAAAAAAAAAAAAATCCACAAACAATAAATGCTGGAGAAGACAGGAAGAAAGGGGACACTTTTACACTATTGGTGGGAATGCAAATTGGTACAGCTACTGTGGAGAACAATATGGAATTTCCTTAAAAATCTAAAAACAGAGCTACCATATTATCTTACAATCCTACTCCAGAGCATATATCAGGAGAAAAACATGGTCTAAAAGGATAAATGCACCCTACTGTTCACTGCAGTGCTGTTTACCATGCCAAGACATGGGGGCAACCTAAATGTCTATCAACAGAGGAATGGCTAAAGAAGATGTGTTACATATACATGATGGAATATTACTCGGCCAGTAAAAAGAATGAAATAATGCCATTTGCAGCAACATGGACAGATCTAGAGATCGTCATACTGAGTGAAGAAAGTCAGACAGAGAAAGTGAAATACTGTACGCTACTGCTTAAGTGCAGAATCTAAAAAAATGAGACAAATGAACTTTCTTTACAAAATAGAAAAAAACTCACAGACTTAGAGGATGAACTTATGGTTACCAGGGGAAAGGGTAGTGGGAGGAATAGTTAGGCAGTTTCAGATTGACATAAGCACAATGCTATGTTTATGATGGATAACCAACAGGACCTATCATATAGCATAAATAAATAAATGAAGTGTTTAGAGAAAAAAAATGATTCATTAGAAAAATCTATATATTGTTTCCATGATTGAATCTTAGCCTATATAGAAATAATTGATAACAGTAAGATCTAGCATGTATTTTTGTTAACTATGTATTATATAATTACTGCTTAATGTATATGTTATTTAATCCTTAATACCATCTAATCAGGTTGATTCACTTATTAGTAATATTTCTATTTTACAGAAGAAGAAATAAAGACAAAAAAAGCTTAAGCTACTTGCTTAAGATAGGCAACATATCATTGATAGAGTTAGAATTTAAAACCAGGGCTTTAAACCCAAATCTTAATCATTCCACTCTTCTTCTTGATCAGAGCTCAAGTTCAAAGTATTTGAAAAGAAGACAATTTTTGTAAATCAGGACAAATTACTCATGGAAATTAAAAACCCATGCAAAATGAGAAATATACCAGATGCATTGATATTATAGTCCATCTGGTTGTTTGGAAACAAGAATTTTAATTATAATTTCCATAAATAAAACCCTTAAAGTCTAGTATCTGAGGGGAAAAAAAAAGATAAAAAACATTTTATGAGATAATCTCGCCCATTCTTTGTCTTAACCCAAGGATGACTGGAACAAGAATCTTAAACGTCACTTGAATTTCTGGGTTCTTCTTTCAACAGGTATACTTGTTAGTATTATGAACAGCTTAAAGAATTTTAAGATACGGTTCTTGTCTTCCTAGAACTTACAATTAAGAAAACTGGTTATTCACATTACAATTTAGATGACCATATGTAGCTTCACAGAGCAATTCTATTTAGTTAAGTATTAAAGCGAATACTACAAAGAACATCTAAGTCTTTGTCCATGGATTCCTGGAGGGGTGCTCGGTGCTCAGTCCCTTTGCTAGATGTATTCAAGCAGGGGTAGAGCAATGTGGACCAGTTATGAGAAGTTTTATGAAGGGAGTAAGCTTGAGTTAGGGTCTGAAGAATTAAGAGAGTGGCAAAGTGGGGGTAATACGTGGGAGGAAAGATCAGCTTGGTATGTTCTGGAGAGTGAAGAGACAGATGTGGCTGGAACAAAGGAGTGTAGAGAGCAGTTGATTGGGTAGGGGCTCCCCTAATGGTTCAGCAGGTAGAGTCCACTTGCAGTGCAGGAGCCACAGGAGCTACAGGTTTGATCCTTGGGCCTGAAAGCTCCCTTGGAGAAGGCAACCCACTCCTAGGAAATCCCATGGACAGAGTAGCCTGGTGGGCTACCGTCCAAAGGGTTGCAAAGAGTCAGACATGACTGAGTGATCACGCACTCAGGCAAGGTACTCTTAGGCTTAGGAGTTTGTAGTAGATCTTAAAGCAGCATGGAATTACAGAAGGTTTTAAGGAGATGTTCAAGTGTTTTAGGATGAAAATAGCGAAGATATGGAGAAAAGATTGGAAAGGGACAACTTCAAGTCAGGAGAATGGTTAAGAAGCTAGAGCACAAATCCTGGTATGGTGCAGGAGATGTGAAATAGGATGGCTTATTTCTGCCTCCTGAAGATATGGCAGGGCTATTCCCTGGGATGGTAAGATAAGATGAAGCTGCAACAAACTATCAGAAAAAATAAGATCCATAACTCAAAATTCAAGAGAGTAAAGTCTGTTCTTCAGGTTATAGGGGCAAGTGCGGGGCTGAGAAATAAAGATGAAGCTAAAATGAGCTGAATAAAGGCAAGATCTAACCTGAAGGAGAGGAGATCATCAGTTCATTCAGTTCAGTCGCTCAGTCATGTCCAACTCTTTGCGATCCCATGAATCACATCACGCCAGGCCCCCTTGTCCATCACCAACTCCTGGAGTTCACTCAAACTCACGTCCATCGAGTCGGTGATGCCATCCAGCCATCTCATCCTCTGTCATCCCCTCCTCCTCCTGCCCCCAGTCCCTCCCAGCATCAGGGAGAGGAGATATTATGGGGCAAAGTAAGCAGGTTGTAAGAAGGTGAGGTCTTGTAGAAAGTTGTCTAATGCTCTTTGAAGGGGGTGCCAGTCCCATGGCCTAACTAAGTCATTCTAAGCAGAGAAGGAACAGACAACCACTACCATGGCTTATGAAACATTAGGAAGTGTATTGCAGTTGACAATAATCTTGTTGGACACCAACCTGTCACAGTTTTGAGGACCTTGGGGAACCTACATCAGCGCTAGGAGTTTTCTCAGAATTGTGTCTTTCTCTGAAATGACAGAATATTTTGGATGACCACAGATTTTGCATGACCCAAGTTCTGAACCTTGGAGAAGATTGCAAGATGGGAATGAATTCAAGAAATTTATAAAACTGAATCAAAATTTTTTTGATGGAGTAAGATCTAAAATTATATGACTATAAGATCTAAAATTATGTAGTTTTAGATCAGAAAGAGACTTTAGAAATTTTTTATAGTTCCCCACCTAAGCTGGATTCTCAAAAATAACATTCACTATTGTCCTTTAAAAGTGTTTTTATATCAAGAATATTTCTGTATACTTTATAGTGTTTAAATTTCCCCCTTTTATAATAGTAGGTTGGACTCACAGACAAATGTTAACATTTGAACTACCATGTACTTTATTATAAATCCTACTGCTGTGATCGTATTCATTAAAAGATAAACTGGGATATTTAGATGATGGGTTTTTTAAAAAAAATCTAAAATCTGTTGCCGAAAACCCCAAAAGCTGTTTTAAATGATATCTTAGAGAATTCCAATGAGAAATTTGTAGCCTAGTTAGTAATACCATCTAT
Organism: Neotragus moschatus; assembly: GCA_006410615.1. Taxonomy (NCBI): domain Eukaryota; kingdom Metazoa; phylum Chordata; class Mammalia; order Artiodactyla; family Bovidae; genus Neotragus; species Neotragus moschatus. The sequence goes on from SJYA01000266.1 coordinate 653,239, forward strand.
AGTTGCACCCTACATATAAGTAGGTGAGAAATGTTTAAAGTATAAAATCTCACCTGCTGCCGCCAGGGAGAATAGTTGACAGAGCTACAGGAAATCACAGAAAGCCAGTGATGTACACTCCAGTTGGGAGACATTTTCAGGGGACATTGAAAAGAAATTGTTTTACTCAGAATCTGAACATTGACCATGTGAAGAGAAGGACAAGAACGTTCTGCTATTATATTTATAGTCCACCATGAGAAAATGAACAATCATAAAAATCAGGATGGTAAAAATCAGGATGATCCATGAAAGATCAGGGTGTATTTTCTATAGTGACAGCTGGCTAAGCTTTTTGTCAGATCTCTAGAGAAAAAGCGATACTAACACCAGGATTAAAGAAACCTACTGAGTCAGTTCACACATGTGTATTTATGTTCTAAAGTATTATGTTACTTTTTATATTATAAAGTAATAGAATTATAATCTTATTCTATTGTCACTTTAATTGAGAGAGGTAGTTTTTTGGGGGTAGGTTTTTTTCCTCCCCTTTCTTCTTTTGTTCTCGTGTGATGTGCTGACTGTCTTAAGTGTTATATGTGTTGTTGTTGTTGCTCAGTCGTGTCTGACTCCTTGCGACCCCATAGACTGCAGTACACCAGCTTCCTTGTCCTTCACCATCTCCCGGAGTTTGGTCAAACCCATGTCCATTAAGTTGGTAATGCCATCTAACCATCTCATCCTCTGTCATCCCCTTCTCCTGCCTTCAGTATTTCCCAGCATCAGGGTCTTTTCCAATGAGTCGGCTCTTCACATCAGGTGGCTGGCCAAAGTGTGGGAACTTCAGCTTCATCACCAGTCCCTCCAATACAGGACTGATTTCCTTTAGAATTGAGAATTGATGCTTTTGAACTGTGGTGTTGAAGAAGACTCTTGAGAATGCCTTGGACTGCAAGGAGATCAAACAAGTTATGTGTAAGAAGTAGTATTATGAGCCAAAGACATAGGATTTGTCTTTGTAACCGGTTCTTCTTCACCAAGATGAATACATCCTGGCTCATTTGCCTCACTATTTCTTCTCACTAGTTTGGGCGTGAGGAATGTTCTTAAAACAATATTACAAAGGCAATCAAAGAGATATATTCTGAAATAAAATCATACTTTTCTCTACATAAAAAAAGACCAGAGCAATATCAACACATCCTAAATAATATGTTTTCTCTGGAGAATAAATTTTCTGCTCTCAAAACAGCTGTACATCCCATCTTGTTCTTATTAGAGTTTAAGTCATATAATGAACTGTGAAAAGATTGTTACGTGCCAGTGTACCCTGTCCTCATACTAAACAGCTTTGCAGTAAAGGCTAGTTTATTCTTTGTTTAAAAATGCGATTCCTGTGGTTCCTTTAGAGGTAGCCAGCTACAACTTCAATGCTACCAAATCATTCCTTGTTTCCTCTTTAGCTACCCTTGGGTATTTTCAAATGTGTATCACTTTTCAATAAAAGGTCTCCTATATTGCAAATTTACAGCAGCATTCTTTGATTTTTTAATAATAAAATATGGAAGTAAATTTATGAATTGTCTGCTCAGTATACAAAGCAGCATGATACATTTCAATTTTGTACTGACATCAGTGGCTAACTTTTTAGTAAGGTGCAAAGCTGTTGTAAGACATTTTCTAAAAAAAAAAAATCCCAATCTGGATTTGTCTGTGTTGATGAATTAGCTAATTTAGGGAAATGGTGCCAAGAAAGTCAGATGAGTAAGAGGCATCCCCAAGATGACAGAAATATGTGAATCATTTCCATAAAAGTGGAGCCTGTGCCTCAGTCTTGCGAACAGTCAAGGCTGATTTTACATGGGATGCATGAAGACATTTGTGCTTCACGGTTTTGAAGTAAGAGTTACCGATTGCAATGGCAGGCTCACCACCACAAGGTTTCCTCATTAGAAATTCTCACTTATTGAACAATTTAGCTATACACCTAGACCTGAATTAGTCTCCTGGAGGCTAAATCACAGATGGTAATTAGTCAGGATGAACTCTTACAGGAAATGTCTATAGATGTTCTGGATTTATAAGAATGAGAAAAAATGACCTCGGCTAAAAAGTAGTGATGAGTAAGGGATGAAGGAAGGTGTCTTCTGGTGAGAGGCATGCTGGGGATATTTGATCTTCTTGCCTCTGTACTGTATTAGAATTGGTTATTCCATCAATACGTGTCTAACCTCCACAAAGAAAATATATGAAGCCTGAAAATCAATCAGTCTCCATCTCCAGCAAGGTGGAATGAATTAATTGGCATCGATGTTGCTCATACTTATTCAGTTGTGAATTCTTGAACTTGTGTGGATACATCTTATTATAATAACTGAGATGAGAAACACTGATGCCTGAAACACAAATGCCAAAAATGCACAGAAAAAGAGGAAAGGAGAATCTGAAATAATTCTAAAGGAAATCAGTCCTGGGTGTTTATTGGAAGGACTGATGTTGAAGCTGAAACTACAGTATTTTGGTCACCTGATGCAAAGAGCTGAATCATTTGAAAAGACCCTGATGTTGGGAAAGATTGAGGGCAGGAGGAGAAGGGGACGACAGAGGATGAGATGGTTAGATGGCATCGTCGACTCAGTGGATATGAGTTTGGGTAAACTCTGGGAGTTGATGATGGAGAGGAAGGCCTGGCATGCTGTGGTTCATGGGGTCACAAAGAGTCGGACACGACTCAGTGACTGAACTGAAGTAAACTGAACTGTACAATCAGGAATGACACTTTATCCTGTAATTATTTTTTTTCTAAAGTCTTTTTGATTATAGATGTAAACATTCTGGAAATCCAACTCTGCATTGACCATTTTTCTTTGCTAACTGTCTAGGAATGCAAACGTTTGGAGTTTATGAAAATTCTTGACTTTGTTAATTCCGTACTTCCTGCTTTGCCGATAGAGTATGAAACTCATAGTACGTATTCAAAAAAACATTGATTTGAAAATTTGGCCATTTTCACTAACGCAGAAAGACAATTCCAATGTACAGTGTCTGAGGTTCAGTTTGACTTTATTCATTTGTCCTAACCTCTATCACCAGAGCTTTATTTCTCAAGTACCTGATGTCCTAACTTGTAACAAAAACACAATGAATAGTTCCTGCCACTCACTCACATAAACGAATAGGATAGCTATGAGTGATTGAAGAAGAATATAGTTGTGAGAACAGAATGAGTAATGATCTTGATGACTTATATGGCAGGAAGAAAACACTGACCTTGAGAAACATCCAGATGGGTGTTTTTATTTAACACTCATTCTAGTCTGGTTCAACATAGTTCAGTATCATTTGTCACTAGTTTGATGCCATCTAGCCTCTAGTTACTTTTTTATTTTTGCAGGGATCGCGTGGGTATCATTTTGTGGAGTTTCTCTAAGGAGCAGTTTATAAGAAAGGTTTTAAGATTAATGAACACGAATTTCCTCCAGTAGTGTGAGTAGATAGGAACTGTGGGAAGCAGATCTGTAAAGAATGCAGTGCTGAGTAATTTAAGCCCATACTCTCCCACCGCTTACAGTGAGAATTCAAGGATCGCTTACAAATCTATTGTAGTAATTTAGGCTAGAGTTTCATAATTCACTCAGTAAATAATATCCATCATCCGTTATATGGAGAACATGATATTTGGCACTGAGTAGAAAGTGAATATGAAGAAAATGTATTTAAGGATTTTATAATCTAAAGTTAAACTCTAGTTTATAACCTAGGCATTGAGTAAACAATATCACAAGGTGCCTGAAGAGAGGCTAAAATAAAGGCTAACAGAGTTTTGCCAAAAGAACGCACTGGTCGTAGGAAACACTCTCTTCCAACAACACAGGAGATGACTCTACACATGGACATCACCAGATGGTTAATACTAAAACCAGATTGATTACATTCTTTGCAGCCAAAGATGGAGAAGCTCTATACAGTTGGCAAAAACAAGACCAGGAGCTGACTGTGGCTCAGATCATGAACTCCTTTTTACAAAATTCAGACTTAAATTGAAAAAAGTAGGGAAAACCACTAGGCCATTCAGGTATGACCTAAATCAAATCCCATATGATTATACAGTGGAAGTGAGAAACAGATTCAAGGGATTATATCAGATGAACAGAGTGCCTAAGAACTATGGATGGAGGTTTCTAACATTGCACAGGAGGGGATGACCAAACCATCCCCAAGAAAAAGAAATGCAAAAAAGCAAAATGATTGTCAGAGGAGGCCTCACAAATAGCTGAGAAAAGAAGAGAAGTGAAAGGCAAAGAAGAAAGGAAAAGATATACCCATCTGAAGGCTTTTTTGGTGGCTCAGCAGTAAAGAATCTTCCAGTAATGCAGGAGACCTGAATTCAATCCCTGGGTCAAGAGGAGCTGCTGGAGGAGGGCATGGCAACCCACTCTAGTACTCTTGCCTTGAGAATCCCATAGACAGAGGAGCCTGGCAGGCTACAATCTATAGGGTCACACAGAATCAGAAACGACTGAAAGCAGCAGCAGCAGCATACCCATTTGAATGCAGAGTTCCAGAAAATAGCAAGGAGAGATATGAAAGCCTTCTTAAGTTGACAATACAAAGAAATAGAGGAAAACAATAGAATGAGAAAGACTAGAGATCTCTTCAAGAAAATTAGAGATACTAAGGGAACATTTCATGAAAAGATGGGCACAATAAAGGACAGAAATAGTAAGGACCTAACAGAAGCAGAAGAGATTAAGAAGAGGTGGCATGAGTACACAGAAGAACCATATAAAAAAGATCTTAATGGCCAAGATAACTATGATGGTGTAGCCACTCACCTAGAACCAGACATCTTGGAGTGTGAAGTCTTAGGAAGAATCATTATGAACAAAGTGGGTGAAGGTGATAGAATTCTAGCTGAGCTATTTCAAATCCTAAAAGATGATGCTGTGAAAGTTCTGTACTTAATATGCCAGAAAATTTGGAAAACTTAGCAGTGGCCATAGGATTGGAAAAGGTCAGTTTTCATTCCAGTCCCAAAGAAGAACACCAAAGAATGTTCAAATTACCACACAGTTGCGCTCATCTCACATGCTAGCAATGTTCAATATCCTTCAAGTGAGACTTCAAAGCTAGATTTAGAAAAGGCAGAGGAACCAGAGATCAAATTGCTAACATCCATTGGATCATAGGAAAAGCAAGGGAATTTCAGAAAAACATCTACTTCTGCTTCATTGACTATGCTAAAGTCTTTGAATGTTGGATCACAACAAACTGTGGAAGAGTCTTAGAGAAAGGTATACCAGACCACTTTACCTGCCTCCTGAGAAACCTGTATGCAGATCAAGAAGCAAAAATTGGAACCAGACATGGAACAACAGACTGGTTCCAAATCGGGACAGGAGTATGTCAAGGCTATATATTGTCACCCTGCTTATTTAACTTATATGCAGAGTGCATGTGTGCCTGCTAAGTTGTTTCAGTCGTGTCCAACTCTTTGCAACCTTAGCATCATGTGAAATGCCAGGCTGGATGAATCACAAGCTGGAATGAAGATTGCCAGGAGAAATATCAATAACCTCAGATATGCAGATGACACTAGCCTAATGGCAGAAAGTAGGGAGGAATTAAAGAGCCTCTTGATGAAGATGAAAGAGGAGAGTGAAAAAGCTGGCTTAAGACAACATTCAAAAAACGAAGATCATGGTATCTGGTCCCATCACTTCATGGCAAATAGATGGGGAAACAATGGAAATGGTGACAGACTTTATTTTCTTGGGCTCTAAAATCACTGTGGATGATGACTGAAGCCATGAAATTAAAAGACGCTTGCTCCTTGGAAGAAAAGTTATGAGAAACCTAGGCAACTTATTAAAAAATAGAGACATCACTTTGCTGACAAAGGTCTGTATAGTCGAATCTATGGTTTTTTCAGTATTCATATATGGATGTGAGAGTTGGACCATAAAGAAGGCTGAGCACTGAAAAATTGATGCTTTCGAACTGTGGTGTTGGAGAAGACTCTTCAGAGTCCCTTGGACAGCAATGAGATCACACTAGTCAATCCTAAAGGAAATCAGCCCTGAATATTCGTTAGAAGGACTGGTGCTGAAGCTGAAGCTCCAATACTTTGGCCATCCTTGATGCGAAGAACTGACTGGTTAGAAAAGACTCTGATGCTGGGAAAGATTGAGGGCAGGAGGAGAAAGTGGCGACAGAGGGTGAAATGGTTGGATGGCATCACCGACTCAATGGACATGAGTTTGAGTAAGCTCCAGGAGATGGTGAACGAAACAGAAGCCTGCCATCCTGCAGTTCATGGGCTTGCAAAGATCTGGACCTGACTGAATGACTAAAGAACAATGGGTTTCAAAGGAGGCATATTTTGTTTGGTGACCTGGGAATATGAGTTTTGAACTGAACCTTGAAGTTAGGTTAGATTTAATTGTGATCACAGGTAGGAAAAGAAGATGGAGAGGAATCCTAGTAAGAGTGAATGGCATCTGGTTATCTCCAGAATTCTGTCTTCAGTTTCCCTCTAAACATTACTGCCGCTGTATTCATCAACACGTTTCTTATGTCTCACTTACTCTATGGCAGTTGCCTCCTTGGTAGATCTTCCTGTCTCCAGTCTCACCTCTTTGAAATTTATCCTCTGAAAATACATTGCCACATGTTACTCTCCCACTAGAAAACATGAATTATTTCTCACTGCATGCCTAGAAAATAAGTCCACATACGAGGTCCTTTATGATCTGACCAAGTTCTACCACTCACGACTTTGCACCTTTCAGGGGACATTTAACAATGAGTGGAGACACTTTTGGTTTTCACAGTTCAAGGGAGGGTGCTCCTGGCATCTTCTGCAAGAGGTCAGGGATGCTGCTAAATATCCTAGAGAGCACATGATGGTCTCCCAGCATAAAGAATTAGTTTGCCCAAAATGTCAAGTGTGAGATTGAAAACCCTTGGTTTACATTACACTTAATTCAATTGTGTAATTATAATAACAGATTTGGGAAAAGGGGCCACTGACTCTTAATAAATGTCAAACTCACCCAGCAGCTGTAGAATTCTACGGGTAAATAGAAGAGTTTAATATTAATTTATAATAATTTAGCATGTTCTATGCATCAGCCAAATCAGTGCAAACACAGCCAACACAGGCAAATCAGTGCCTTATTTATTCTCTAGTGTTGTTTTAGTGAACATTAATTAAGGAAGCTTCTACTCAGCTTGTATTCTCCTGAACAAGCTGCCTGTCTTCATACTACTAGATTCTTGGATGCCTTCTTCCTGTCCTAGAATTCTCTTTCTTATTCCTCCACTGAATAAACATACACCTATTGCCTGGAGAATCCCATGGACAAAGGAGCCTGGTGGGCTATGGTCCATAAGGTCACACAGAGTCGGACCCTACTGCAGTGACTTAGTGTGCACGCACGCATTTTTAAGTCCCAGATTAAATATACCCAAGGGGAAACTTTTCTTAATTCTCCATACAGTGGATTGGTCTAGCAATTCCCTCATAACTCACTTTTGACATGGTTCAGATTATTATAATAATTTATAATGTGTGTTTCTTCTATAGTTAGAGTGACTCCATTGAAGACAGGGTTCATGTTTCATTCATCTTTGCACCACTGGTACTTATCACAGTACTGGCACACAAGAAAACAATCAATACATGTTGATTCAAAAATGAATGAAGGGCTTTGCTGGTGGTGCAGTGGATAAAAATCTGTCTGCCAATGTAGGCAACACAGATTTGATCTCTGGTTCAGGAAGATTCCACCTGCCATGGAGCAACTAAGCCCATGTGCCATACCTACTGAGCCTAAGCTCTACAGCTTGTGCATGAAAAGCCCACTCACCACAACTAGAGAGTAGCCCTTGCTCTCCCCAACCAGAGAAATCCTGCATGCAGCAAAAAGTGCAACTAAAGATAAAATAAATAAGTAAAAATTTAAAGATGAATGAATGAGGAAGGATGAAAAAATTATATGTACACTAGAAACAGGTAATAGCCTGTTTTGCATGGAAAGAAGACATGAATAAAAGACTTGTAAAAGATCAGACTGCAAAGATATTTAGGCCTTAGATTATAGAGTGCTTTGAAGGCTGGGATTTATGGTTTATATAGTAAGGTTTAGAGAAAGTAGAATTTTTTTTTTTTTTAATAAGGGGTAACACAAAGTGGCACTGTAGAAACATTAAGCTGGTGGAGGTATTAGAAAGTATTTGGTAATTAGAAAGCATTTAGTCATTTAATCATAATGTATGTGAGGCTTATGTAAATATTGTGGGTTTTAGTGCTGAAGAGAGCATGTGAACTTCATCTTGGGTCACTCCCAAGCCTGAAAGAGAAGGAGGCAGAACATCACTATAATCACAGTATTTGTCCCAGGAGATCTGTGTATTCTACTGAAGAATGAGAGTGAACAGCAGTGAGGAAATTGACGGGGACACAGGGTAACCGCTAGAACTGACCAGTGTCAGATGTGCCCTGGTGGTGTCCGTGCCTCTTGGTAGGCATACTTTCTAGGTATATACCATGGGGGACTTCGCTCTTGCTATTTAAGTTATCTTAGAGGATTCTAGTAGCTTTTATTCCTGCCCACTCATCTTTTCCATTTTCTTTTTTATGACTACAGAATTTCCTTTCTTTGTGGGGATTCCTCTCCTTTTTTACGTGGTCCTGGTATACAGATGGATCATGGCATTCCTGTTCTCTACTTTTCCAGGCATATTTGAGCACATGACTCAGGCTGAGACAATCATAGCACCACACCTACCTGGACAGTTCTTTCCAAGGGTCCGTATATCAGTCAAATCAGGTCAATCAGAATTCTTCCCATAACCTTTGAGTTGGGGAGGAATCACTTCCTTTCACTTAGTAAACTTTAAGGATATGGACCTAGACTGTCAGTGGCTGTTCCCTCCGATGCATGGAGAGACCTTGCAAGGAGTAGAAAACAGAAGCCAACGTGCAAAATGAAGCAGAGCGTGACAGAAATAAGAATGGGATGGAGACACACATTGTGGTGGCAAGGAGGCCCCAATCCAGTCTCTCAATGACCAGTTTCTGCGGCTTCTTGTCTAAGTTCATGACCTGTCTCAGTATGTTTCCTAATCAGAGGAGTCAACTCACTTCCTTTTCTGCTCAAGTTAATTTTTGCTGGGTTGTGGTCATATGGAACCTTAACTCATAGAGTTTCCTATTACCTGCTGTTTGCCTGTATTATTACTAGCAGCAGTCTATGATCCAAAATGTCAGCTTTTATTGCTATATAAAATTTCTCTTACTCTTGATCAGAGAAACCAGGGATATTCCTCTTTGGTTCTCTACCACATCTAAATTTGATCCAACAAAATTATTAAAAGTCAAAACATAAATGTTTTAAATTCTAGTAACATAAGTTACTAGAATTGAACAAAACAGTTAAAATTTGAAGGAGAATTTTGCTTTTTCTCTGTATCACCGCAGCCATGATAGAGTGAATTTCATTACAGTGAAGTCTTCATCAGGTCCAGATGTGGCTCCTCTTGTTTGGAAACTTAGGAACTTCAAAGACTGGTTTTCTCCCCTCCCGCTACTCTCTAATAGATACCAATGGGAGAAAAGGGACACTGATTCAGAGAGTGAGGAGTGGAGACAGATAGCAGGCACTGGGCATGGAAGTCCTGAAATCCCACCGAGTAGACACCGTGAATATCCTGGGTGAAAGAGCTCCCTTAATTCATTGTGCTGTGATTCTGTGCTCAAGAGGAATCTCTTTTTCTGTAGGTCTTCACAGGATGTGTCTTTTTCTCTTTATTCTTTGGTGGATCTGAAGTGAGCATTGGGTGGGTATCCCCTCCTTGGGGGCCAAACAGCTTTCTCAACCCATTCTTATCAAGGAAGCTTTGAGGTTTTAAGTCAAATGCTTTTTTGGTTAAAGTTCTTGTTTCTCTGACAGTTGATTCTCCTGAGAGGAGAAGTCTTCTGATCTATTTCGTGTGCCAGTAACCTTCCTCTTCTGAAACCTAGTTCTCAGATCTGCTTTATTTCTTTGCTTCTTCAACCCTAAACCATGTTTTATCTAGATCACTTTAGGGCTATTAAGTGTAAATGGGAAGTTCAGTTCCGTTCAGTTCAGTCGCTCAGTCGTGTCCGACTCTTCGCGACCCCATGAATCACGCACTGCCAGGCCTCCCTACCTTTAATCTGACTTTGCCTGGGGGCACTTTGACCAATTAGGAATTTTAATTGTGCATTTGTCACTCAATGCTTTTATAAGTCCTGTTTCTTACTTTTGAAATGTAGAAGATGACTTTCCAACCTGAAAGGACTTGAATTTCTGGTCTTTTTCTACAATTTCCTTCCAGCCTGCTTTCAAATGGTCAGTTTTCTGGTTTTTGTTTTTTTCCTGAAATTCATTTCTCCTTGGTAATGCCTTGCGAAATGCAACAAAAGTCACCAATACATAGCACTAAAGATCTATTTTCCATTGTTTCACTCTGAAACTTCTGGCTGAATATTAATGTGAGCTGACTTCCAAGTTACCGCACATGACAGTTACACCAAATATTTTATCACTGCAAAACACATACCTTATCTTTCCAGCTTCTGATATCAGTCTCCTTGCTGTTCATCACCCACTAAGCAAATTCACACATGTTAGGTTTTGTTACCCCAACACCCCGCATACAGGGGTTAGTTTCTTTATTGGGATGATTAACCGAGATAGCATATTGAAAAGCAGACATTACTTTGCCAACAAAGGTATGCTGTGAGGGATTGGGGGCAGGAGGAAAAGGGGACGACAGAGGATGAGATGGCTGGATGGCATCACTGATTTGATGGATGCGAGTCTGAGTGAACTCTGGGAGATGGTGATGGACAGGGAGGCCTGGTGTGCTGCAATTCATGGGGTTGGAAAGAGTCAGACACGAATGAGCGACTGAACTGAACTGAATGCTAGCTACCACAATAAATATGTTGAAATCAGTGCTTTAAGAACCAAGGGCTCATCTTATTTGTCTATGTCCAGAAAGAATTATAGGCAGGGGATGAGAGGAATTTTCCTCTACACTGTCATCCAGGAAACCAGGCTAATGGAGGTTCTAATATCTTGTAACTACATGACCCAGGGGTCAAACCCAGGTCTCCCGCATTGTAGGCAGATTCTTTACCACTGAGCCACCAGGAATGTTCCCTAACACACAAGTACTACCAGTAACACTTGGCTTTTGAGATTTCTCTAGCACAGGAAAAGAAGGATGGGGTGGCCCACCAGTCTTAGCTCCACAGGCCAAGAAGTCATAAATATCACTTCTACTCAATGGCCTGTTTGCCTTAACTCATCACCCTGCTCTAAAATAATTGCAAAGGAGGCTGAGAAACATTAGGATGCACACAGAATAGTTGGTGAGCCCTAACTGTCCCTGTCCCTGGGAGCTGCTGTGGAAGTTAGACAGCAAGGTCTTGGCAGGAAAATGTCTGGTAGTCATTAGTTCTGTTCAACAAATATTTCTGGCTCTTTTCCCCAGCAGATTTGTACTTCCCTATTTCCCTGGAGTTAGAGTGGTCATGAACTTTGGTCATTCATTGCTTTGGGGAATGAAATGTGAAGAGAAGGCTATGTATTTCTTTCAGATGGACTCTTTAAGAGCAGTGTACAATTTGTTGTGCACTCTCTTGGCATCTGCTGCGAGGACCAGCAGTGTTCCAGATAGAGTTTGCTTCCCTAGCGTGGGTCCCTGAGAGGATGACTTGAAGGAGAGACCCAGACAAATTGCAATAGACATGCAGTGAGAGCACAAAATTAATCCTAGTTTTGAGTAGAAAGTGGGTGGCTGTTTGTCGCTGAAATATATTTCATTCCATTCTCATTGATATCATACTTTCTCATCTGTGTTTCTTTAATGCCAGGGATTCAACAAATGCCTGACTTTTGGCTTGTGTTACTACTGTTTTCCCCAGTAAATCTCTCTCTTTTATTAGCAAGGATGTTACCAAGCAGTAGAACTGAATTTTCTGATGGTTACCTGAATAGTATTCCAGACAGTAGCCATTCATGGGATGGATTATAGTCAAGAATATGAAGAAAGACCACCAGTGGCTATTAGCCTTGCTCTCAAAGTAACACTTTCTGCAAGTGAATTTTAGCAGAAAGTCCTTCAAATACAAACTTTTATATTCCTTCCCTTTCTTTCTCATTCTGTCTCTCCTTGACTCCTGGTTCAATTTAACTGGAGGAAAATTCTTTCTTCATTATGATGACTGAACAGTGAATCTTAACGTGATCATATAAAATAGGTGAAGTGACTTGATTGTACTTCTAGGTTTAAGTTTAGGTAGAATTATATAATGGGAAGGGCTTCCCTGGTGGCTCAGATGCTAAAGGATCTGCCTGCAATGCAGGAGACTTGGATTCAGTCCCTGGCTTGGGAAGATCCCCTGGAGCAGGGTATGGCAACCCACTCCAGTATTCTTGCCTGGGAAATCTCATGGACAGAGGAGCCTGGCAGTCTACAGTCCATAGGGTCCCAAAGAGTCAGACAGGACTGAGCAACTAATGCTTTCACTTCACTTCATATAATGGGAAAGTTACTAGATTTGGATTCAGAAAATTTGAATTTGAATCCTGTCTCTGCTACTTAGCTTCCCTGGTGTCTCAGACGGTAAAGCGTCTGCCCACAATGCGGGAGACCCTGGTTCCATCCCTGGGTTGGGAAGATCCTGTGGAGAAGGAAATGACAACCCACTCCAGTACTCTTGCCTGGAAAATTCCATGGACTGAGGAGCCTGATAGGCTCCTATCAGGCTCCTCAGTCTATGTGGTCCTATCAGGCTCCTCAGTCTATGTGGTTGCAAAGAGTCGGACACGACTGAGCGACTTCACTTTCACTTTCTGCTACTTACTAGCTATGGCACTTTAGTTAATTTCTTCATATAAATTTGGGCTAATATAGACTGAGTATTCCACAGTGTTGCTATGAAAATAAAAATATTATAAAAAGATATATAATGGTTGTAAAGTCTCTTTTAAGAAGACCATAAAGGCCAAAGTTACTATTATCAGAAAATATTATTTTTCTCTTTGATTTATTTGCATTAAAAGCTTTTTAAATTTGAGGAAACCTATGAGACAGACTTATCTGATTGCAAACTGTTCTCGTTCTCTGCACCTGTCTGCACTTTACAGTGCAGAAGGTTTGTGTGATGACCTAGAGGGGTGGAATGGGCAGAGGTTAGGAGGGAGGCTCAAGAGGGAGGGGATGTAAGTATACATATGGCTGATTCACATTATTGTACAACAGAAACTAACACAACATTGGAAAGCAATTGTCTTCCAAAAAAAAAATTTTTTTTTAAAGAGTGTTTGGCACAATCAGCCAGGAAGAAACCTTGTTAAGACTTCATTTTTGAGAACAGTCCTTTACCTGTCCTTTAAAGTCCTTTACTTTTACCTGTCAATTTGGGGTTTAAAAAAAAAAATCACCTATTGACTGTAATTTAAATATGAGATTTACTCCACTCAGATTTACATACCTGGAGAGGTTTTGACTTTTGAACTTTATACAGCAACAAAAAGATTAAATGGAAAGGATTGCATCTACACAAGGTTATGAGAACTCTATGCAGTTTAGCAATGGGTAATTCAGGCAAAATTGTGTCTCCAAACAATTTTGACATTTACTTTCAATTCTTCTCAGTAGGGAGCTGGTAAACCTTGTGGGCAGTTGTGCTTAAAGGAAACATGGCTCATAGTTCCTTCCTGTTGCTTTCCAGATTCTCTTCTCTTTCAATCTTACTTCTTTGTACAGTGTTGAATCATCTAACGATTTCTGTGTCCCTTGCTTGGATGACCCACCTAATTATACTGGAGTAGTTGTTTTACTTACAATTTCAAAGAATTTTCAGTGTCTCTGAAATTTTATCAAAGATTTAAAATGCAGCCTTTATTGATTGTTACTTCTACAGAGCTAAATATTGCTGGTCTTAATTTCATATATTTAAGATAGGCAGGCCAGATCTCTGCCACTGACCCCCACTGGCCTCACTCTCAACTATTCTGTATCTTGCCTTCTGCCCAGACAGACCAGGGGCTTCCCATGGGGTTTCTGATTGAGTCTTGCCAATGGAAAGTCCTGGGAGTGGATTGGAGGCAGAGAAAGGGGAGGGAGGCCCTGGAACCCTTCCGGCAAGGTCTCCTCCAACCAGCTGTGTCTCTCCAGCAGTCATGGATTCTCTCAAGGCAGCAGGCATGACTCTTTCCCTGGTTTCCTGTGCTGCTCCCTCCCTCTTAATAGCTTAGGCATTAGGCTATTATTATGAAGTCTTGGATGTTTGATAACCCTAGTCCACATCATTGAAAGTGTTTCTTTGTTAATAAACCTTCATTGAATTACTCTCTTTTGACCCACCATCTGTTTCCTCTTGGGACACTAAGCAATTCGGTGGACATCTCTATTTGAACCTACTCCTCATATTCCTACTTTCTCTTTCATGCTGCGGTGATTGTTGGCCCTTTACCTGCGTATGATGTATGTCCTTTCTGTGTATTTCTATTTAGTATTCTGTGTCTCTGAACTGCCTGTATATTCTCTGCCAAATGAGAGAGAGAATTTTCAGATCTGTGGTATATTTCTTTTTTTCCCTTTTCTTTCAAAATAATTGAAAACCTACAAAAAGGAGCAAGAATAATTTGAAGAGTTTTTCATTCTGAACAATTTGAGCAAGTGGTTGACAAGATGACTTATAATCTTCAACTACTTTAATGTGTATTTTTGACAAATAAATACATTTTTCTGCCTAACCACAGTAACACCAGTAACACCACTGAAGACAGGAAATTAATGTTGATATATTGTTACCACCTATATCACAAATATTATTCAAGTTTTGCTATTTGTCCCAAAATGTCTCCTACAGTAAAAAGAATTTAACCCAGGGTCACATGTTATACATAGGTATTTCATCTCTGTAGTCCCCTTAAAATCAGGAACGATTCCTCAGTGGGTTTTTTATTTTTATTTTTTTTTACTTTCATGAGTTTGACAGTTTTTGAGTTAATTTATAAACTGTCTCTAAGTTGATCTAATGTCCCCCAAGGATTAGATTCAAGTTGTGCTTCCTCTAGGGCTGGAATACCATCATAATGATTTTGTGTTCTTCTTATTGCATCCAATTACATGGTACATGTTTTCAGTTTATCCCCATAATACTGACATTAATTTTAATAATTTGTTTAGGTGAAAGTGAAAGTTGCTGAGTTGTATTCAACTCTTTGTGACCCCATGGACTGTAGTCTACCAGGCTCCTCCCTCCATGGGATTTTCCAGGCAAGAATACTGGAGTGGGTTGCCATTTCCTTCTCCAGGAGATCTTCCCAACCCAGGGACTGAACCCAGGTCTCCTGCATTGTAGGCAGACGCTTTACCGTCTGAGCCACCAGGGGGGTTGTCTAGGTGGTGTCTGCCAAATTTCTCCTTTGCAAAGCCATTCTTTTCTTCATTGTAATGAATAAGCATTTTGTGGATAGTTGAAACCATGTAAACATTTCATTCTTCATCAAACTTGTACTCACTAATTTTAGTATCTACTGATGTTTCTTGGCTGAATTCATTATTACTATGATGGTTGCCAATTGTTTATTTTCTAATTAGACCATTTCTCCTGCTTTTATTAGTTGGCATTTTATGGTAAAGAATTTATTCTTCCAACTTATTTTTTCACTTATTTATTTGTATCAGTATAAACTTATACGTTCCTTAGAGAGGCCAGTGGGAGCCCTTTCAGGATGACTTCTTTAATTGACCATTTCCTTACTAATAAAATATTCAGACTCATCTTTAATTTTTCCTGGCTTTAGCCCTAAAGTCAGCCATTTCTCCAAGGAACACTGGCTTCTTTTAGTGGAGAACTGTGTTTAGAAACTGAGATCAGGGTATCTGGTATACTCACTAGTTTCAAAGCGTCATTGCACCCAGATACCATCAATGGAAAGGATTAGGATATATATGTAAGTAGGTGCTCTCTATATGTGTATTGTATATGTTGCTACATAACTAACATAGTAGCTTAAAACAATGGATATTTATTACTTCACAGTCTAGACCAGAAATCAGAAGGGGTTTAGCTGGGTGATCCTGGCTCAGCCCCTCTCATGAGGTGGCAGTCAAGATGTTGGCCAGGACTTAAGGCCTGACGAGGATTGGAAAGCATACTGACAAGGTGGCTTACGCAAATGTTTGGCAAGCTGGGACCAGTTGTTGGCAGGAGGTCTTTTTTCCTCATGTCATGAGTGTCACCTTAGTGTGGTGGCTGGCTTTCCCCAGACGGAGGAAACCCAGATGTCTTTTATGACCTAGCCTCAAAAGTCTCACTCTTTCATTTCTTTAACATTATTTACACAAGTGAACCTTATTCAGTATAGGAGAGGACTTCACAAAGGAATGAATAACTGGATTCAAAAATACTGGAGGCTGTTTTAGAAGCAGGCTACCAAAACATCCATATCTATCTATATATCTGCTTACATATCTACCTGCCTACCTAACATATATCTACTGGAATCTATGTGTTTATATTGGTCCTTCCAAGTTCAATCCACCACCACAGGATTCATCCTAGCATGTCCTAGGCAGTGAAGATGCTGATCCCCACCATTCTTATAGTTTCAATATATCTATCTACTTATTTGATCAGCACCCATATATGTAATCAATCTCTTTGCCCAATGCCTAGCAACAGCGACACCACTTATAAATACCATCCTCCCCAAGCATTTGGGGAGAAGGAAATGGCAACCCACTCTGATATTCTTGCCCAAAGAATCCCATAGACAGAGGAGCCTGGTGTGCTCCTGTCCATAGGGTCTCACAGAGTTGGACACGACTGAAGCGACTTAGCATTCATGCATGCATTGGAGAAGGAAATGGCAACCCACTCCAGTATTCTTGCCTGGACAATCCCAGGGACAGAGGAGCCTGGTGGGCTGCCGTCTGTGAGGTTGCACAGAGGTGGACATGGCTGAAGCAACTTAGCAGCAGCAGCAGCAGCAGCAAGCATTTAGGCTTTTACTCCTTGCCAGGCCACTGCAGCCTCTGCTCCTACACACAGCTCCCATGAACCACTGGCTTGATGACACCCCACCTAATGTTTTTTGAACTGAGCTATTCAGGAAGTCATTCCTTTCTATTCAGGAAGGAAGATAAGAAAGTGTGTGTTTATTTTGTTGTTGTTGTTGTTGTTGTGGTTTATAATGTAGCAGTGGAAAAAATGTACAATACTTAGATTTGGCCTAGAGAAATAAATCTCTGGCTCCTGCATCTACACAGAGGTCCAAGAACTATGTCACATTTCTTGCCTATAAGGATTAGGCATTCCCTCCCTCTGTGAACAGTTGCTTGTTTAGTCTGTCAAGGACACTTCCATGCAGCCTACATTCATAGACTTTTATCTCCTCCTTTTCCCCCTTTCCCTTTCACTTCTTTTCCTTTCTTTTCATTCTCTTCTTTTCATCTCCCTTCCCTTCTCTTTCTTCTTCACTTCCCACAGGCTTTATCCTCATCAATTTTTTTCCCCTAAGTGGCCTTTGCTTCAAGTTTGTCACTGACATCTCATTGGCACAATGATGTTCATTTATCACATAGCAGTCCTAAAGGTATTACTTGTGTGGTGCAAAAGGGTCAACCTATACTGATCCTTTATTAGAATGATTTTGAGGCATCTTAGCCTTCCATTCATATAAGAATGCTTATTTTGAGATCATGGCAATAGAATTTCAAAGTCACCGTTATTTCTGTGCTCCTGCTGAAGAGTTTACTAGTGACCTGAGGACTTCCATATCTGAATAAGAATACAGAAAAGTGAGACAGGATTTCATTCTAACATTTACTTTCTCTAAACTAAAGGCCACATGAACATCTTTCCTACTCTGGTCTTTTCATCTCCTCAGAAAGTTAGGATTTACTAGATGAGATGTTTTCTGAGGGTTACAAGACATGTGGAAGACATGGAAGGACAGATATTACGGCTGAGCAAGCTGTTAAACTGTTATAGCCTTTTTAAAAGGAGGGCTAATGGGCTCCTCTCCCCCACCACACCCAAGATTTGGAACTGGAAATTGGATTTGGTTAAATCACCCACAGAACTGCACGAGGTTTGGGGAATTTGGATGTGAGCTTTCTCTCTATTCCTAGAAACGTATCAACATTATTTGTTCTGCCCTGCCTGTGGAAAGATGCCTGGTAGGGGAGATAATACATGTCAGAGCTGGGGGACTGACACCTCCGAGCTCAACAATTCTTACACCTCACTTGAGAATAAGATGTGTGCATGCGGGAATGCAGGCTCGGTGGGGAGCCAGGACAGTGAGAGCAGATTAATATTTAGTACATTTCATGGGCTCCAAGGTTATCATCACACAAAGCTAATATGTCATGGCGGTTTCGTGCTGTGAGGAATTCACTGTGGCTTGTAAAATGGCCTACATTTTTTCAAGTAAGGTCAATGCCAAATCTTATCTAAAGTAACTCTTTAGAAATATCATTCCAGTGACTTAGGAAAAGGATGAAGCAAATAGCTGTACAAGATAAACATTTTAAAATGTGACGACTGACCCTTTAGAGGGGCACAGAAAAATTCCTAGATAAGACAGTATGACAACATTAACCACATTATAGAATACAGGGAGTTTCCAAATACCACTTATATCTTGTGCTTCTGCTGAACTATACCAAGATTTCATGGAAAGAAACCGAAACTTGCTTTTGATCACTGTTCCTTATGATTTTAAGAGGGTAACAAAATAGCAACATTTCTCTTACATGAATTTTGACATTAAAATCTCTTTGTCTATTCATTCTAATGACAGTTTTTCTGGATGCATCTAATGTGTTCATTTGAGTAGAAAGAGAGCATTAATTTAAAGAAAAAGTACAGGACAGAATGAGCTGTGATCTCACTCTGAGGCAGGAAGGTTGGAAAGGAATATAACCTTTAGAGTTGCTTTTCTAGGAGTCATCATGGTAAACTATATTAAAAAACAAAACCAAAAACTTTTTGCTCTTTCAACAGGTCTGTTGGACTTTTCATGCTCTCCTTGAGTTTATTATTCGTCTTTATAAGAGAACTGAAAGGAACAAGGTTAATGGAGTTTTAAAATAAAATTGTAAATAGTTTAAAAAGGAGTGAAAATAAATATTAATTCGTTTCTGTTTATGAAAGGCATCTTTCTTCTTAACAGGAGGAGAATGCCATAGGGACAAAATCATTTAAGTTTCTTAACTTCAGTGTAAAGAGTCAGTCACTATTTCAAAATCCACAAACAACGGGAATCTCCTGGAGGTCCAATGGTTAGGACTCAGTGCTTTCACTGCCAGGGCACAGGATCGATCCCTAGTTGGGGAACTCAGACACCCACATGCTGAGCATGGCACAGACAAAAAAAATAGGTAAACAGTTTTTATTTCCCAATGCAACCTTTGTGACACAAAATTATTATTGCCTATTATGGTGGAGATTTATTATCTTGCCTCTCTAGTGTTGATTATCACATCTTCTCATAACCACACCTTCATTTTCCTTAAGATATAAGCGTTCTCCCACCTTCCATTCATGTGGTATGTGTATGTGTGTGTGATCAATCATGTCTGACTCTTTGCAACCCCATGGACTGCTTCTCTGTCCATGGG
Organism: Neotragus moschatus; assembly: GCA_006410615.1. Lineage (NCBI taxonomy): Eukaryota > Metazoa > Chordata > Mammalia > Artiodactyla > Bovidae > Neotragus > Neotragus moschatus. The sequence continues at coordinate 672,901 of SJYA01000266.1, forward strand.
ATTTCCAAGGCAAGAATACTAGAAGGGTTGCCATTTGCCATTTCCTTCTCAGGGGACCTTCCTAACCCAAGGATAGAACCCCCAACTCTTGCATCTCACGCATTGGCAGGCAGATTCTTTACCACTGGGAAGCCCTTCACATAGTATGTGTGAGACCAATCAGCACATTCAGTCCCTCACCCACAATGCACAGTGATTGGTTCCGGGATCACCATGTGACCCACTTCAGGCCAATGAGAGTCAGTTCTGGACTTGGTTGAAAATATCGGTAATGAGAATCTTTTTTTCACTGGTGTTTTCAGCTGCAGGATTATAAGGGAGACTTGTGGATACTGAAAACAACCACACAGACAGAACCAACCTGAGAATAGAGGCAAACCGAGAAGAAAATGCTGGTGAGACGAGGAGAAGGACTGCGTGCTGATATTTGAGCACCAATTGAAATATATCTGAATTCCTTTACAGAAGTTTTGTTTTTCTTTTCTTTTTTAAGAAAATTTCTGGTTGAAAAGTTAGCAGAGGGCAGACATGGGCTATAAAGTGTTAGTACTGATTGCTAAGCTGTTGCTTAACATGTGGCCAATCCACACTAAAGTTTAAACACTTTTTGCCTTAACCTATTCAGATTTTAAAAATCTATTTAACTAAAACGTTTTGGTGCTTATTATGTGCCAGCCACTGTCTCCGATCACTTTACCAATAACAACTCAGTTCTCATAACAAAGCCATGGGGAGCGATTATTAATATCCTCATTTGCCATGGATGAAGAAGAGGCACAGAGAGGTCAAATAACTCACCTAAAGCTGNCGTTTTGGTGCTTATTATGTGCCAGCCACTGTCTCCGATCACTTTACCAATAACAACTCAGTTCTCATAACAAAGCCATGGGGAGCGATTATTAATATCCTCATTTGCCATGGATGAAGAAGAGGCACAGAGAGGTCAAATAACTCACCTAAAGTCACAGAGACAGCAAGGGGCAGACCAGACCTGGGAATCAAACCCTTCAGTCTGACTTTAGATCAATTCTAACCATCACACTACCCCACCTTTTCAGATTAGTGCTCTACCTTGTCCAAATTCATAAACAAACGCAAATAATGTATTACTGTGCATTTTATGAAAAATTTTGAGACAGGTGGATATTGTCATACAGCTTGTTGGTTAAAAAAAAAAAAGTGAGACCAACAGGCAATATGGTGTTATGATTGCAAGTGTAGGCTCTGCTTTCAAACAATCTGGATGTGAATTCCAGCTATGCTAATTATCAGCTGTGTGGGTGGACTACTTTACCCCTGCATGTCGTCTTTATTTCCTCTTTTATAAAGTGGAGCCAATATCTACCTCTCCAGGTTGTTGTGAGGGTTAAAAGTGATAGTGTTTCTACAGAATTTAGAAGAATTCACTAACTTAACTATTGCTATTATGGATAAATCTCACCTTTTTTTTAATGCCATTCTTATGCATAATGTTTTTTCTCTTTTCCATTCATATTCTTCAATACATATGGCGACTCTGCTCTCATTGGACGAGTGCTTTTTTAAATTTCCTCACAGTTCTATTCTTTTAACTAATCTCAGTCTTTTAATCATATCTGAACTTGTCCTAGTTATTTTTTCCAGTTCTAAGAGGGTTTTCTTTTGGAGCAATGAGAGAAAGTGTGGAATACAGAGAAAGTCAAGTCCTGACCCTATCTTTTTGCTTCTGTCTTTAGAGAACCAAAAGAGTACCAGTAATTTCCTGTTCCTGTATAAGTTGAGAGATTTGGTGTTATTCGTTTGTTTCGCCCTTCAAATCATTTTCTTTGGAGAGGAACTATCAACTACTTGTTAGAGAGTTGCCTCCCCCCATGATTCCACATGGAAAGCCAGGGTGCCTGTTTTCAAGGGCAAAGGCCCAGGCTCAGGCAGTAGGTGAATTTCAAAATTTTGATACTCTTAATGGCCAGTATGAAAGTATTTAAAAATATATGATATAATACCATTGGAAAATCTGTACAAAGAATCTTTAATCGTGGTTGTTCCATTCCTCTGCTTTGTGTGTTATGGGGAGACACAGTTAAGTGCTTCAGAATATCCCCTCAACCTAGCTCAGGGAAGAACAATTTGCAGTCTACTAAGATGGTCTACTACATGTGGAAGCAATAAAGCAATTAAAAGCAATCAAATGACGACTGCATTACATCCATCTTTCTCCTCCCGATTTCTGCATTCATCAGCCATGGAGATAAATTTAAATGTAATTATCATATTTTAGTATAATTACATGAGAACTCCATACATAGTTTACTTCCCCTGGACTTTTAGACAAAGGTAATGGGAGATCCGACCTAACTAAAATGGCCCAGTTCTAATGCTTTGTGATTCAGTTAGATCTGGAAGTTGAAGATAGAAAGAAAGCTGCTTCAATATTCTGTTATCCTTAAAAATTAAATGTAATCTCCTTTATTTTCTCATGTGGTGCAGCACTGTTACAAGGAAATATTTTCCCTCGAGTGTTTCATCTCCCTCTTCACACAAAACGTTATGAAAGGAGCATCAGCCTTTCCTCTGAGGACTTGTCTGCTCGGCCATTGCTGGCTGTAGGATGTGGCATGATATGGACAAACGTGACCTCGTGACCCTTCTGCTAATGTGGACCTTTGAGGAAGATTAGGCAGATTTTCCAAACAACTGGTTGAAGAGCATTGAGGTAGATAAACCGAAAGCACCGCTCTGCCTCGGCCTTGGCATCAGCTCGTCTTTGAAGCCATGAGTCATTGTCCTCTTAGCCAGGGAGAATGCTATTAAAACAATTCATTCCTCAATGATTCAGAAAGAATTTTGAAAAACTGATGATAATGTTGTCCATTATTTTGTGAAGGTTACACATTTCTCTGATTTTTCCCAAGCTCCAGGGGACTTTTCTAATTATTCATCTTAATGATTGTAGGCAGTGAGCTGGCAGAGGTTGGTTTTTTGGTTGGGATGTTGTCTTAGAGGTAAGTTTTTAGTATCAAGGCCAAGACACTTGGGTCTACAGATTCCATGACAAATGGAGCCATTGGTGAATTTTAAAAAAGGAATTCCCCAACTCTGACTTGTTTTAGACCATTTGATTGAGGCTTCCCTGATGGCTCATTGGTAAAGACCATCTGCCAATGCAGTGGATATGGGTTCAATCCCTGGGTCAGAAAGATCCCCTGGAGAAGGAAATGGCAACCCACTTCAGTATTCTTGCCTGGGAAATCCCAGGACAGATGAGCCTGGCGGGCTACAGTCCATAGCGTTGCAAAAGAGTTGGACGTGACTTAGCAACTAAACAACAACAAATTAGATTGTTTGACTTTATGAAAAGTAAGATGAAGCAAGAGCTTAAGTTTGAAACTTTCAATATGAGAAAAAGTGTTGACTGACCTGTTATTTAAACTGGAAAGAAATATAAAGGGTAGAGACAGTTCAACTGACTTAAACAAAAACCACACACACACACACACACACACACACACACACGCGCGCGCAGACACACACACATGCAGACACACACACATGCAGACACACACACACACACACAACTTTAATGAGGAGTTTTAAGGTGATTTAATTGTTTGGATAATGAACATTTATTTTGCCTATCTCTTTTTTGCATTTGATGGATTATTTCATGGAACCCTGATAGAATTTAGTCACAGATTTTATATGTAAATGGAATAGGCTGTGGTAGCATGTAAACCACTATCTTTTTATAAAAACAGGTGATTTTGCTTATCAATGACTGTGCATAATTGATAAGCAAAAGACATCTGGGTGTACACATCACACTCATCAAAGTAATAGTCCAGGCAAAAATAGCCCTCAGGAGATTCTATGCAGGCTTCCTAGCAGGTCACAAAGTCGGAGTGAAGGTGGAGCCAGAGAAAGATAGTATTTGGTGATCCAAGAACCAAAAGTTTGCAGTAGGATGCTCAAGAACAGGAATTAAGGTCTCTGTGTGAATTTCCAGGAGTGAGAAATGGAGGGCCTTGTGTCCAAGAAGAGCTACAATATTAGGAAGGTATCCAACAGGGATCAGAATAGGAACTGAGTCCCCAGACTGGTGGTGACTGGGTTTCAGCACCAAGGCAGAAGCTCAGTTTAATGAATCAGTCAGTTAGTAAGCAAACACTTATTGAGTGACTACTATATGCCATTGGCATGCTAGGTTCTGAATGTACAAAGGAAAACAAGACACGGCTGCTGTCCTCTAATTTCTCACAATTACAGACTGGGATGCAAGTTTATGACCTAACTAGGAACAAGTATCACAAGATGATAAATGTTAGAATAGAGAGAGCTGGCATTATTTATGTCTTTTCTGTCAGTTGTCAGGATTGGTCTCTTAGATTGGGGATAAGGAGTATTTAGGGGATTAATTAATTCTGTCTATGAGGAAAAGAAGGCTCTAGAGGTCAGACTGAGTCAGGGCCTGCCTCTGCTTAGATAATGTATGCAGGAGCAGCAAGATGGCATTTTTAAAGTCTTGGCAGATATATCCTTGCTCCTTATACTGTCACAGCTCAAAAAGAGCAGATGAAGAACTGTGACTGGAGTTAGAGTTCTCCTTTACTCTCAGCAAACAGTGGGCTTCATACATTTCAGCTAATCTCTCTATCAAAGAGTTTCAAGGAGGAAAATATGTAGAAAGTAAAATAATTCATTTGCAGTTGAGGGGATGCATGCAAGAAAAGACAGGCATGGTAAATCATGCTTTTCCTCCATGTGCTCATTTCTCTGCTGCTGCTGCTGCTAAGTCACTTCAGTCGTGTCCGACTCTGTGCGACCCCATAGACAGCAGTCCATCAGGCTCCCTGTCCCTGGGATTCTCCAGGCAAGAATACTAGAGTGGGTTGCCATTTCCTTCTCCAATGCATGAAAGTGAAAAGTCAAAGTGAAGTCGCTCAGTCGTGTCTGACTCTTAGCGATCCCATGGACTACAGCCCACCAGGCTCCTCCATCCATGGGATTCTCCAGGCAAGAGTGCCGGAGTGAGAAAGGAAAATCTTCATGATTTATTTCATCCCCTAAGTGATTCTTCAATTATTTTATCCACATGTGATTTCCCTGTATATTTCTTCATAATACTTTGTTTACATCTATTGTTTATACTAACCCCAAAGATGCAACCAAATTTGTCATTTCATATGCTACAGGACATGTGAACAAAACATAACAAAACAATGTAACAAATATAAGCAAGTTTATTCTAATCTGCCAAGCATTGAGCTTAGTCCATTGGTAAGACATCTATTAGGTTGCATGAGATGGTGGGAATGAACTCTGGCCTAGGAATCAGGAAATTGCGTATCTACCCTGCCATCCCGTTTCATGCATGGTGACATTACCTACTTTGGTTTCCTTCTCTCTCACATGCTTAGGTCCTATATATGTTACAAGTTTTAAATGAAATGATGATGGCAAATATAAGTACTTCCAATTGTGGCCTACAGCCTCCTCCAAGCCTCATTTCTACACCATCCCTCTATGTATCTTCACCTTCAGGAAAATGAACATTTGACTTGGCTTTTATCTCTTATATTTCAGAAAGTAGCTCTTCTATTTTCCCTCAGAAACACTTGGGTCATTCTCTACTATCCAGAAAACAGTGAAAAGTGAAAGTCAAATAGCTCAGTCGTGTCTGACTCTTTGCAACCCCATGGACTGTAGCCTATCAGGCTCCTCCATCTGTGGGATTCTCCAGGCAAGAGTGCTGGAGTGGATTGCCATTTCCTTCTCCAGGGGATCTGCCCCACCCAGGAATCAAACCCAGGTCTCCCTCATTGCAGGCAGACACTTTACCGTCTGAGCCACCAGGGAAGCTACTAGAAAACAGTGAATGAGGATACAAAGCAACAATTCTTGTTTCCTTGACCAGTGTGGTTTAAGCAAGTTGAGCTGGTTGCCCATTTCTGGATGATTTCGACTTGAGCCGAAATTCAACAGTATGTGAGATTTTTATTGGTTTGTTTGTTTCCTAGTAGTTTGGATTTCTCAGAGAGAGGTTGCTCTAGTAAGATACCTTACTTTACAGTCAGCAAGTTACTTGGGGGTTTCTATGCTGGAATTAATGCTTCCATCAGATATAGATAAAAACAGAATTTAAAAGTCTAGAATGACTTCTGTTTATTTCAACTAATTGAGGGACTAATGAGCTATTCTCTAGCCATGTTTCTCAGGGGCATATTGTTCTGATCAGATAAATTGATTATTCTTTCTGTGTGCTTTTGAAGAAGCAATGATTTTTGTTGGAATATGCCTTTACTATTATGTTTAATTGTTAATAGATATATGTTGCTAACAGTGTAGGCAACTAACATGTATTGAGAATTACAATGATCTGCTGCAGGGATTTTAAATGTCATCAATCTTCTTAGGTCCATTGTAGATAAGTAATCAAAGCTCAGAAAAGTTATGTAAATTAATCAGGGCAAACTATTAATATTTTTTTCTTTCAGGATTGAAGCCCAGCTCTTCCTGACCTGAAAGCAACTTTTGATGAGAAGATTGCAAACTGAAAACGTAAGAAAGAACAAAAATAAAAGTAAAATAAAATGCAACCTCTTTATAATGCCTTGAGGCAAACTCCAAGTTATAACTTCAAGATACTGCTATGCCAGAGTGAGTCAAATTTGGCTTGTTTTAAACTTTCATGTTTAAACGAGGAGATATTTTTGTCTCCTGGGTTTAGCACATACTTGAAAACGAAAGTGTTAGTCGCTCAGTTCTTTGCAGCCCACCAGGCTCCTCTGTCCATGGGATTCTCCAGGCAAGAACACTGGAGTGAGTTGCCATTTCCTTCTCCAGGGGATCTTCCTGACCCAGGGATCAAACCTGGGTCTCCTGCACTGCAGGTGGATTCTTTACTCTCTGAGCCAGCGAAGCCCAGCAAATACTTGGTGCTTGATAAATGCAGATTGAATGGGGACGTGACAGTTGCACTAGGAAAGAGCTTTGGTTGTACATTTCAGAAAGACACTGGAGAGGTCTTCTGGAGCATGTGTGCAGTTGTGGCAGCTCCAGAACTGGCTGTGATTCCTCTGTGGGAGACAGAGGTGGTTTCCTCTAGGAAGAGGGTTGAGCAATAAAGCCACAGAGGTTTGATGACACATTTGCTAGGCATGACTTATGCTCATTTGGAATTTATTCTGTGGCTCCGTTAATAAGATGTTTGCCAGTGCATCACAGCTGCCCACCAGCCATCCCCTCTTCCAGTGGGGTCGATAGCTTCCTGGTTTGTGGCAAAAGCAATTATTCCCTCACTGCCAACCCTGATTATACATCACTTGACTCCAGTAATGAGCAGAGAAATTCAGCAATACCAGGAAATCAATGTTTGCAAGGTGTGGGGTATCACTAATCTTTTGACTCTGAGAATGCTGGGGATGTGTAAGTTTATCAAGCATTCTTAGGAATAACTGTCATTACTACTTGCAGGATTAATGGATGAAAGCTAAAGTAGTTTCTTTGCATAGGGGTAATTTATTTTCTTTTTTCTTGTATAGTTTGTTGGTTCCTAATTATAAGATAATATATGGTATTAGAGAATATTCTGTAGAAAAGTTGAGAGAAGAGAAAAACATCATTTACAATTCCACCACAATAAATAAGACTACGGCTGACATTTTGTTGGATTTCTTTTTGGTCTTGGTAGCTCAGATCATACTAAACATATAATTAGTATACCTTTTCTTGCCTCTTCACTTAATATTATTTGACTACTTTCATAAGTTATTAAAAGCACAAAAAAACCTTTTAAAGGCTTTTTAACTTATTATAATTATTTTCAATGTTATTATAAAGCCTCCCAAATGCATGTAATGGTTATATAATATTTTCCCCTATAAAGTGAAAGTGAAAGTCACTCAGTCCTGTCTGACTCTTTGTGATCCCATGGACTGTACAGTCCAAGGAATTCTCCAGGCCAGAATAGTGGAGTGGGTAGCCTTTCCCTTCTCCAGGGGATCTTCCCAACCCAGGGATCAAACTGAGGTCTGCCACATTGCAGGCAGATTCTTTACCAGCTGAGCCACCAGGATACACCAAGAATATTGGAATGGGTAGCCTATCCCTTCTCCAGCGGATCTTCCTGACCCAGGAATCGAATCGGGGTCTCCTGCATTGCAGGTTGATTCTTTACCAACTGAGCAATGAGGGAAGCCCTTTCTTCTATATATCAGCCTATTTTTCCAAGGTTACATACCTGGTTATTCACAGAACCAGGGCTAGAAACCATTTTTTCTTATTCATCTAAGAGCATAATCCAAGTAAGTTTGTCTTCACATTCTCGGATGAAGGGTAATATTAAAAATATAATGGGGTTTTGATTAAAACTACACTTACTCTTCAAAAGAGTTTCACATCCTGTATATTCAGTCTTTTTCATGTTTCCCAGAAGAACAGTTTTGTCTTAAGGGAGTTAAAAGAATGCAGGGAAAGAACAACACTAGTAGTATACTCTAATAGGATTTATTTTACTGGTTAAATAGTACATCACCTTTGTGTCTGTACAGCTGGAATATAAGCAGATTTTAGGTGACACATGCTATACATTATGGCATCTCCTCTAGGTTTGTGGGACTAAGTTATGTTGTGGGTTCAGTTCTAACAGTTTGATCTATAGTTTGAGCATGAACACTGAGATTCTTCTCCCCTCCACCACACTTCAACATTTTTTAAAGATGAAGAAATAGGAATGTGGAAGTATAATCATTTGTCTGAGGTCACAGAGGGAGATGATCGCACAGCTGGAATGTAAGCCTTGTATTTGGCTAAAACCTTGGCTTTGTTCATAGGCATAGCTAGACACATAAAGCTTTTCTCCTCCCCAGCAATGACTTTTAGTACCAGCTTTCAGAGACTGACATTGAATCTAAGCTTTGTGATCAGTATTTAGCAGGAGAAGAAGGGGAGGAATTACTTATCTTTTTGCATACATTAGCATGCAAATGACTCCTTTCTCTGCATTGTGGAAGGGTCTGAAATGATCACATATACAATATATCTTTTATCAGTGGCCCTGGATACAAATGTTGCTTTGATGAATCCACATTTAGAGGCCTTCTCCAAACATTTCCAGTGCTTTTTAGGATTAGAACTTCTATCTACTGTCATTTTCAACAAAAGAAGAATTATGATTAAGTTAATTTATTCATTATTTACCCTGGTCTAAACAGTCATCCTGGTATATTATTTTTTTCCAGTGGTTTTCCTATATTTAAAAGAGAACGTGAATATGTTCCCAGAATTTTCCAAGATTATGGTATTTGTTTATTTGTTGATCTGTTAAGGCTTTCTTGCTAAACAGCCATACATTGGCCAAGGAAAGCCGCATGAATTTACTCATATTTCTTTTTCTCTGATAAATTAAGGTCACTCGTATGATTTTAGAGGTCTCACAGAGAAAACTTAAGACAGGTCTGGGGCTTCCATGGTGGCTAAGTGATAAAAAAAAAAAGAAAAAGAAAAAAAATCCACCTACCAATGCAGGAGGTGTGGGTTTGATCCCTGGTCTGGGAAGATTCCACATGCTGAGGGGCATCTAAGCCCAGGAGCCACAACTACTGAGCCTGCATGCCTTAGAACCACTGGTGCACTGCAACTAGAGAATCACCCCCTCTCATCATGACTAGAGAGAAGCCTGCTCAGCAGCAAAGACCCAGCACAGCCAACAATAAATAAATTAAATTATTTAAAAAAAAAAAAGGAAGAAAGAACAGGCCCTCCCGTTAAATTCCCTGCTGACAGTCCTTCCCTAGAAGACTTCCCTATTGAAGTATACTTGACCCGTGATCCTAATCCACAAGCAATCTTGCCCAAGCAAGGTGTCCCCTCTAATTAGCAAGCATTTCATTTGGCAGAGTTATCCTTTTGTTCTTTGCAGGCTTTAGTGTCAGGAGACCTAATTGCAAGTCCTTGGTGTTTTTCATGACCTAACCCTTTGCTTTTTCATGCCTAATTTAGTCGATAAAATTTAGCAACTTTATTTTGATGTGACAAACTGCATGTAGACTGTACAACTTGATAAGTTTTGCCATGTGTGTACACTCGTGAAGCCTTCACCACAATCAAGATGATGAACATATTCTGCAACCCCAAGAGTCTCTTTTGCTCTTTTGTGATCCGTCCTTCACTTCCCTCCCTGCCTCCTCTGGCACCCTCAGGCAACCGCTGATCTGCTTTGTGTCAGTACAGATTAGTGTCTATTTACTACGAATTTTATATAACTGGCAGAGTCATATAGAATGTATTATTTTCTTGATCTGGTTTCTTTTACTCAGCATAATTTTTCTGAGATATGTTCATGTTGTCGGATGTATCCTTTTCATGCTGAATAGTATTCTATAGTATGGATAAATCACAATTTATATCTGTTCACGCTATCCAGTTATGAACCCAATAAACTTTACGGAGTGGAAAAGAAAAGACACTATGGTATAATACTTTGATGAACTTCTTTCTCTATAATAAATTTTACACTACCTCTTCATGTTTACCTCTGTAAGTATTCAAAAATGAATTATAAATACAATTTAACTATGCAAATTAAAAGAGTCTATTGGACCCAGATGGTAAATTGACTATTTTTCTCTGGGGTCCTGAGAGATAACCAAGGAAAACTCTCTGAAATAGTAATTGCTGGAATATAAGAACTTTTTTTGAAATTTAACATCTCATTTTCAACAGAATTTTAGTAAATAGAAATGCATCAGACAAACATTAAAATCATCATCACCAGCATTACAAAAATAATAATAGAGGTGATCCTTACAACGCTAACCACCTAAATGAGCAATATTTTTGACTTGAGAAATCCATGTCTAAAGACTCATTCTGCTGTGTTATTTTTCCCATGTTTCACCCTTCTTAAAAGAGAATGTGAAGATTTCCCCAGAATTTTCACCTAAATCATCAGCTCTTTTCCTCACATCTTTTAAAGCAATTGGTTTTCTCAGATTCTTAGCTTGAGGGAACGAGCTACATTTCATTCGGAGAGTGGGAAGCAGTGAGTCAGATAAAACTCACTCAGGACGCATAAAGGACTTGGCCAGTTCGCTGGGTAACTGCCCAACTTAAAATTAGGATAATGAACTGCCTTCTTTACCTGAATGAAATATTTCTCATGTTTCAGATTTCAGCACTCGTTTGGAAGACTTCTATCTCTCCAATTTAGTTGCAAGTGAAACACACAAAAAATCTGCTTCCCACAGGCTGTTTGATTTAGAAGATATTGATTAACAATCAGCTAGGAGATGGGAACAATCTATTTTGACCTAACAATTTCACCCATCTTTTAAAACTGACTTTCAGAGTTTCCACTCATGGTTCACATTAAAGGATGCTACATTAAAGGATACATGTCAAAAATTCTAAAATATTAACCAATTTCCGGTTATTAAGGAGTTTTTGAATAGAAGGAACTGTTACATTGGAACTGGTCTGCCTGTGAGTTGATCAGTGGAAGCAGGCAGGACGGGAAAAAAATACTCAGTAGAATGTCTCCAGTGAATGTCCACACATTACTGGATGTGTGTGAGTGTCTAACCCAGGCCTTTGTTATGGAATCTTCACTATCACTGCAACAGTTAAAAAAATTTAGCTGAAACATGGATGGACCTAGAGATTGTCATACTGAGTGAAGTAAGTCAGAAAGAGGAGAAATATTATATGGCGTTCCTTAAATGTGGACTCTAAACAGAATTGATAGAAATGAACTCACTTACAAAACAGAAAGAGCCACACAGAATTAGAGAATGAACTTAAGCTTGCCTCTACACACTGCTGTATTTAAAATGGATAACCAACAAGGACCTACTTTAAGGCACATGGAGGTCGGCTCAGTGTTCTGTGGCAGCCTGGATGGGGAGGGGGTTTGGAGGAGAATGGATGTGTATAGGTGAGTCTTTTTGCCATTCACCTGAAACTGTCACAACACTGTTAATCAGCTAAACCCCAATACAAAATAAAAAGTTTTAAAAAATTTAGCTAAAGAGCATGTCTTACANTCTAAACAATAAATGCTGGAGAGGCTGTTGGTGGAAATGCTAATTGGTGCAACCACTATGGAGAACTGTATGGAGGTTCTTTAAAAAACTGAAGATAGAATTACCTCAGTCACTCAGTCGTGTCTGACTCTTTCTGACTGCCCGGCTACTGTGTTCATGGAGTTCTCCAGGCAAGAATACTGGAGTAGGTAGCTGTTTCCTCTTCCAGGGATCTTCCTGACACAGGGATCCAACCCAGGTCTCCTGCACTGCAGCCATTCTTTACTGACTGAGCCATGTGACCCAGCAGTTCCACTCCTGGCCGTATACCTGGAGGTGGCTTTTGGAAAGCCCCTAAGTTTGGGGACTGGTTCCCAGGGAAGCCAATCATGTGATTGGAGGGTTAACATTTTCAGCCCCACTCCACAACCTTCTGGGAAGGAAGAAGGGCTGGAGGTTGAATTAATCCCCAGTGGGCCAATGATTCAGGCCTCCCAGGTGGCTCAGTGGCTCAGTGGTAAGGAATCTGCTTGCCAATGCAGGACATGCAGGAGACAATGGCTTGATCCCTAGGCTGGAAAGATACCCTGGAGTAGGAAATGGTAACTCTCTCCAGTGTTCTTACCTGGAGAATCCCATGGACAGAGGAGCCTGGCAGGCTAGGGTCCATGGGGTCGCAAAGAGTCTGACACAGCTGAATGACTGAGCAGACACAGGCACAGTTAATGATTTAATCAACCATACCTACACAATGACGCCACCACAAAAACCCCTGAAGTACAGGGTTTGGAGAGCATCCTGGTTGATGAACACAGGGAGGTGCCTGAAACATGGGTGTCAGGGAGGGCTTGGGAGCTTTGCTTTCCTGCACATATATTGACACCTTGCCCAGTGTTTCTCTTCCATTTGGTTGTCTTGCACTATATCTTTCTATAATAAACCAGTGATCTAGTGTGTAAAATGTTTTATTGACTTCTGTAAGCCATTCTAGTGAATTAATGGCACCTGAGGAGGGGGTTTCTTTGGAAGGAACGATGCTAAAGCTGAAACTCCAGTACTTTGGCCATCTCATGTGAAGAGTTAACTCATTGGAAAAGACTCTGATGCTGGGAGGGATTGGGGGCAGGAGGAGAAGGGGACGACAGAGGATGAGATGGCTGGATGGCATCACTGACTTGATGGGCGTGAGTCTGAGTGAACTCCGGGAGTTGGTGATGGACAGGGAGGCCTGGTGTGCTGCGATTCATGGGGTCGCAAAGGGTAGGACACGACTGAGCGACTGAACTGAACTGAACTGAGGAGGGGGTTATGGGAATCTCTGATATGTGGTTGATCAGAAGCACAAGTGACAACCTAGGATTTGAGTTAGGATCTGAAGTGGAGTCACTTCACAGAACTGAGCCCTTAAGCTGTGAGATCTGATGCTATCCCCAGGCAATGTCAGATTTTGTTAAATTGTAGGATGCGCAGTCAATATCCTTCTGGAGGATTGCTTGATGCCAAAAAACCTGCACACACCTGGTCACAGAAGCGTTTAGTGTGAGTAGTAGAAAAGACGGAGAAGGCAATGGCACCCCACTCCAGTACTCTTGCCTGGAAAATCCCATGGACGGAGGAGCCTGGTGGGCTGCAGTCCATGGGGTTGCTAAGAGTCGTACACAACTGAGTGACTTCACTTTCCCTTTTCACTTTCATGCATTGGAGAAGGAAATGGCAACCCACTCCAGTGTTCTTACCTGGAGAATCCCAGCGACAGTGGAACCTGGTGAGCTGCCATCTATGGGGTTGCACAGAGTCGGACACAACTGAAGCGACTTAGCAGCAGCAGCAGCAGAAAAGAGAAGAAATTTAAGTGTTTTTCCTCTTTCAGTCAGTAATCCCATTCAACAGGGCTCTACCCTTCTGGTTAGGTATAATCATATCCCAGAGGCCTTGAGCTAATACTGTCACTTGGAGATTCGAATTTTAATATATGATTTGTAGGCTAACAGAAACTTTCAGTTTATAATATACTGTGTCAAAATAGTGCACACATGAAAGACATTCAACATCACTAGTTATTAGAGAAATGCAAATCAAAACTACAATGAAATACCACTTCACACCAGCCAGAATGGCTACCATCAAAAAATTTGCAAACAATAAATGCAGGAGAGGATGTGGAGAGAAGGGAACCTTCCTACACTGTTGGTAGGGGTGTAAATGGGTGCAGCCACTATGGAGAATAGTATGGCGTTTCCTAAAAAAACTAAAAATAGAGTTACTATATGACTCTGCAGTCCCACTCTTGGATATGTATCTGGAGAATAACATGATCCAAAAGGATACATATATCCCAGTGTTCACTGCAGCACTGTTCACAATAGCCAAGACATGGAACAGCCCAAATGTCCATTGACAGTAGAATAGACAGAAGATGGGGCACATATGTGCAATCAGTGGACTACTACTCAGCTATGAAAAAGTATGAAATAATGCCATTTGCAGCAGTATAGATAGACCTAGATAATGTCACACTTAGTGAAGAATGTCAGCCATAGAAGCAGAAATATCATATGACATCCCTTATGTTTGAAATCCTAAAAAAAGAAATGATACAAATGAACTTAGTTACAAAACAGAAAGAGATTCACAGACTTAGAGAAGGAACTTATGGTTGCGGCAGAAGGAAGATGGGAGGAAGGGATAGTTTGGGAATTTAGGATGGACACGTACACACTGCTATGTTTAAAACGGATTACTAGCAAGGACCTACTGTGTTGCACATGCTCAATGTTATGTTGCAGCCTGGATGGGAGGGGAGTTTGGGGGAAAATGAATACATGTATATCTACGGCTGAGTCTCTTTACTGTTCACCTGAAACTATCACAACACTGGTTGTTCAGCTATATCTCAGTAAAAAATAAGTTTAAAAATATAATGCATACATTCATGAAAGATTTTATATAAGAATATTTATAGTAGTTTAATGAGATTATTCCCAAAGTAAAAATAACCCAAATACATATTAACAGGAACCTGTCTAAATATCCATATTATTAAAGGAAATAGTTTTCTTTAATCAAATGAACACTGTTGATGTAATATCTTTTCCTTGTTTAATTTTTTTTTTTTTAGAAAAGAGAATTCATGAATAAAAAATAGAGCAACTGGGAGTCAATAGGCTTTTCAAAAAAATTAAAAGTCAACAGCATATTTTGTACTGTGGTGCTTTTCAAAAAGAAAAGATTGTCCCTGAGGAACACAGAACTTAGAAGATGAGAAAATGACCCTCAAGAGGTGATCTTTTATTCAACGAGCAGATTGCTGATTGGCACGTAGTATACCAGGTTTTATTTTAAAATTTTTAATTATTTGTTCATTCTGACCTGTTATTTTGAGACACAGATACTATAATCACATGGAACCATTCAAAACTCACTAGATTTCTCAAAAATTTCTACAAAAGTTTTTTTTTTAATTAAAGAAGTACTACATATAAATTATAAAAAATTCAAATAGTTCAAAAGAATATACTGAGACAAGTTTCTTTCTGGATGAGTTCTTATCTCTCCCTTACCATAGGCGTTCTCTGTGAAGTTTCTTGTGAACTTTTCCACAAATATTCTATGTTAATGAAAGTGTATATCGTTGTATGATGGCATAGCTTTCTACCATATGACTGTGCCAATATGTTGTACTATATCTCATATATACATACAAATCTCATATATGTATTATACTATATATGAATATGTATTTGAAATGTTTTGTATTAGTGAGCTAATGTATTAATGCAAGCTAAAGCAAGCATTCAAGCTTGCTTTCAAATTAAAAAAATTACATGTGCAATAGCATATATGTACATATCTGTATTTCATATATATATATAAAATCATATATGTCATGTATGTATATGAGATTTATAGCTTAAACTTCTGAAAATGGAAGGGCCAGGTCAATGGGCATATGAATTTTATCTTTTAAAAGATAATACTAAATGTCAGATCTTTTTTACCCAAGATTTTGCCAGATTTACCTTGTCTATTTTCTCATATCTTTACCAATAGATATTGTAATTGAATATTTTTATCTGCTATTATTATTGATGAAATATACTACTGCTTTAATTTGCATTTTAAAAATGATGAGTTTAGCATTTTTAATATATTTTTTGGCCAGTAAAATGCTAAACTCACCATTTAAAAAATGCAAATTAAAGCAGTAGTGAAGTGAATTGAAGTTGCTCAGTCGTGTCCGACTCTTTGCGACCCCATGGACTGTAGCCTACCAGGCTCCTCCCTCCATGNTAATTGAATATTTTTATCTGCTATTATTATTGATGAAATATACTACTGCTTTAATTTGCATTTTTAAAATGATGAGTTTAGCATTTTTAATATATTTTTGGCCAGTAAAATGCTAAACTCACCATTTAAAAAATGCAAATTAAAGCAGTAGTGAAGTGAAGTGAAGTTGCTCAGTCGTGCCCGACTCTTTGCGACCCCATGGACTGTAGCCTACCAGGCTCCTCCCTCCATGGGATTCTCCAGGCAAGAGTACTGGAGTAGGTTGCCATTTCCTTCTCCAGGGGATCTTACCGACCCAGGGATCGAACCCGGGTCTCCTGCATTCCAGGCAGACACTTTAACCTCTGAGCCAGTATTCATCAATAATAGCAGATAAAAATATTCAAATTTTGGCCAATTATGGCTTCCCTGGGGACTCAGATGGCAAGTGTCTGCCTGCAATGTGGGAGCCCCGGGTTTGATACCTGGGTTGGGAAGATTACCTGGAGAAGGAAATGGAAACCTATTCCAGTACTCTTGCCTGGAAAATCCCATGAATGGAGGAGGAGCCTACAGTCACGGGGTCACAAAGAGTCAGACATGACTGAGCGACTTCACTTGGCCAGTTATAATTCTCTTTCCCAGATTGTCCGTTTTTCTTGTTTATAATAGATTTGTAAGGCTCTTTGTATATTAGGGGCTATAAACTATGAGCTATTCCATTGTAAATAAGTATACTGACCAGGATAGGAGTGTGGGCCTCTGGATGGCATATTCTTGCCATCTTGTCACATAGGGACAAATGAATGAAGGAGGAAGACCATAGTCAGAGAGCTCTTTTCCCAATAAATTCTGAAAGGAACAGGATATCTGTTTTATGGGCTTTTTTCATTCTGAAACGAGCCTATTTGTTGTTGTTTGCTTGCTAAGTTGTGTNTCTGGATGGCATATTCTTGCCATCTTGTCACATAGGGACAAATGAATGAAGGAGGAAGACCATAGTCAGAGAGCTCTTTTCCCAATAAATTCTGAAAGGAACAGGATATCTGTTTTATGGGCTTTTTTCATTCTGAAACGAGCCTATTTGTTGTTGTTTGCTTGCTAAGTTGTGTCAAACTCTTGTGTGACACCATGGACTATAGCCCTCCAGGCTCCTCTGTCCATGGGATTTCCCAGGCAAGAATACTAGAGTTTGTAGCCATTCTCTTCTCCAGGGTATCTTCCCCACCCAGGGATCAATTCCATGTCTCTGCATTGGCAGGTGGATTCTTTGAGCACTGAGCTACCAGGGAAGCCCAGAATGAGCCTCTATTGGAATATAATTATTAAAAACGTACCCTGCTGCATGAGTAATAGTTAAATGGCATGATTTCATTTAAAAGACAGTGGAACAATGACACAGCACTCTTAAATTTACAACAAAACATTAGACCTGTCTTCTAAAGTGGGCTTCCCAGGTGGTGCTAGTGGTCAAGAACCTGCCTGCCAATGCAGGAGGCATAAAGAGACACAGATTTGACCCCTGGGTTGGGAAGATCCTCTGGAGGAGGGCATGGTAACCCACTTCCAGTACTCTTGCCTAAAGAATCCCATGGACAGAGGAGACTGGTGGCTACAGACCATGAGGCTGAGATGAGTCGATCATGGGCTACAGACCATGGGGCCGAGATGAGTCGGACATGACTGAAGTGACTTAGCACTCATGCATGGCTTCTAAAGTAGTGTTCCTCTGGGCTTGGTGGCATAAGATGCATTTTATTTTAGGGATTTGCTTTTTCCACTCCACTTCTAAAATAGATTAGCAGAGATGTTTAAAGATTTAGATACATTTTGGTGCTTCAAATCAAATCGCATGTTTATTTCTGTTACAGCTTTTGCCCCATAAGGGAGAACTATTTTCCCATGATTCTCATGGGATCATCATTTCCAGGTCTGCAGAGAACCCCAGAAAAAAGAGATTTGATTTTCTCTTAATAGGAGTGTTAAAAGTGGAGTCTGGTGTTTTTGCTCAAATAAAGACAAAGGGCTGAGCAGTTGAGCTCCTAACAACCCTTACAGAAGTCAGCAAGTATGTATGTGCTGCCCAAGGAACACACTGAAGTTATGAATTGAATTTACCACTCGTCACAAGTGGCCAGGGCCCAGCAGGCCGTGCAGTCCAGGAAGGAAAGACATATTTCTCTTCTGTGTGATGGCAGCTGCCGCTGTCATTTTGCACTGATCTCAGGTGGCTGAGTTTCCTGCAAAGCCTCTATGCAGGACCAAACATGATCAACATGCAGGTTATGCTGTCGGTTTCCAAATGCTATCTAATCTCTCCTTATGTCAGAGACTTAGAAGAAATTATAATTTACAGGCCACTTGTTAGATGAGTTCAGAGACTGAAATGTCAGCCAGTAACTGAGTCACAGGCCATTGGGTGCCAGACACTTATAATTCACTATCTGACGGAGGCTTTGTACTTACTAAGGCCTGATATTTTAAAAGATATGAGATTAATCTCCACATAAAATCTTCCACTGCTATTCATGTTGCTATTTATTTTTATCCAAATATTAAAGAAATGGGAAGTGAAATTAAAAATTGTGCAGCATATATAAAAATGTAAAAATGATCAGTAAATAGATGGTATTAAATGATGGATCAGAGAGGTCCATAAGACAATAAAGAGTGAGTGGTAAAATGGGAAGAATTACCCAATGCTATGTACTGGGTGGAACTTCCCTGGTGGCTCAGTGGTAAAGAATCTGCCTGCCAAGCAGGAGAGGAGGGTTTGACCCCTGGGTTGGGAAGATTCCCTGGAGAAGGAAATGGCAACTCGCTCCAGTATTCTTGCCTGGGAAATCCCCTGGAGCCTGGCAGGCCACAGTCCATGTGGTTGCAAAAGAATCAAACATGACTTAGCTACTAAACAACAACGGTGTACTGAGTATGCAGTATCCACTGACCTAGGAGATGTCTGAGATTTTTGCTGTATCAGCAAAAATTCAAGCTGACATGATGCATATTGTAGCATCTCTAGGAATAGACACAGGTTGTGCATCTTTAGCAGGGGTGTCACAGAAAATTCGGTCTTCTCACAAACCCTATTGCATGGTACGACACACATTTCCGACTTATTGCATTGGTCATGATGTTGACTTCGATCAATTGACTAAAATCGTATCTGCCATGCTTCTCCACTGTACCATTACACTTTTCCCCTTTGTAATTAAAAAATAGTTTGTGAGAAGTTACTGTAAATCTTTTAAGGGCAGGAGGAGAAGGGGGCAACAGAGGATGAGATTAGATGGTTGGATGGCATCACTGACTCAATAGACATGAGTTTGAGCCAACTCCAGCAGATAGAGAAGGATGGGAAACCCCGATGTGCTGCAGTCCATGGGGTCGCAAAGAGTCAGACACGACTGAATGACTGAACAACAACTTTAAATCTGTACAAATATCTCTTTCCTCATCACTTCAATGCACTCGACTACACAGGATATAAATAAACATCCTATTTAGTTTAGTGATAAGTAACCTCTTATTATCATTACGTATTTTGGTACTCAAATTCTCTCAGAGTTGACCAATAGGAGTCCCTTTAAGTTGGGTTCTTCATCTTTTTGACACGACCCATTATTCTTTGAGTGCTTCTTGACTTTCTATCAAAACAAGATATTGTAGGTTCATTTTGTATTTTCCTTCTTCAACTGATGTCAGCCATTTTGCCAAGGTGCCTTTTAATGAAGAATTATACTTAAATATCACGATCTGGTTCCTAAGCATGCTCATTGATTGGGGCTGTTGCTGTTCACAGTTTCTTTAAGTGATAACATATAAACAAATATACCTTTGTATATTTACTTCTCTTTAATTTAAAAATCAACTTTATTGAAGCTTAACTGACATACCATGAAATGCACACTTTTCAAGTGTTCACTTGAATAAGCATTGACAAATGTAATGACCACTCCAATCAAGAAATGATACATTTTCATCACTCCAGAAAGCTCTTCTATTCTCCTTTGCAGTCAGTTCCTCCTAACCCTACTACAGGCAGACACTGATTTGACTTCTATCATTGTAAGTCGATTTTATCTGTTCTAAAAATTCATAACAGAATTATATGGGTTTCCACTTTTATTGTGCTTGGCTTTCTTTGTTCAGCGTGGGGTTCATTCATGTTGTGTGTGTCAGTAGTTTGCTCCTTCTCATTGCTGAGTAGCATTTCATTGTATTAATAGACCATGACATGCTTACGTCATCATCTATTCATGAACATTTGGGTTGTGCTGAGTTTTGCTTTTATAAACCAGGTTGCTAGAAATACATACATATGTGTTTTTGAGAACATATGCCTNTGTTGTGTGTGTCAGTAGTTTGCTCCTTCTCATTGCTGAGTAGCATTTCATTGTATTAATAGACCATGACATGCTTACGTCATCATCTATTCATGAACATTTGGGTTGTGCTGAGTTTTGCTTTTATAAACCAGGTTGCTAGAAATACATACATATGTGTTTTTGAGAACATATGCCTCCATTCCTCTTGGGTAAATACCTAACAGTGGAGGTGCTGGTCAGATGGGGAGTGTGTGGTTAACTTTAGGAGGAAGTGCCAAACTCGCTTCCAAAATGGCTGTATCATTTATCCTCCTATCAGCAAAGGATGAGTTTCAGAAGCTCCTCATTTGCTGATACTGTGTAACACCAGTCTTCTTAATTTTAGCTCCTTTCTGAGTGTACAGTGGTATCTCACGATGGTTTAAATCTTTATTTTATTGATGACTAATGCTGTTGAGAATTTTTATGTGTTTATTGATTATTATTGTATCTTCTTTTCCCATATTCAAATACTCTGGACATTTTTGGAGGTTGCTTTTTCTTATTGAGTTATAAGAGTTCTTTTACTTTTGGATACCATTTTCTCCTTTCAATTCTCACCTTTCAATTTTCTTAATAGAACATTTTAAAGAGCGTGAACTTAAAATGTGTCCAGAGTCTAACCTTTTTTTTTCTTGTCCTGAATAAGAAATTTTTTCTTAACTGAAGGTCACAAAGGTCTTTCTTTTAAGTATTTTTCAAGGCGTTTTATAGTTTTAGCTGTATCTTTATGATTCATTTTGAGTTTATTTGTATGCCAACAAAGAGAATAATGAAACTATATTATTACACATTTGAACTTTCACAAAAGTGCCAGTAAATATATTGGATCAAGGAAGATTCCTTCCTTCTTTGTAAACCACGAGAAAGTAACTTTGGGATTAAGTGATGGTTGGATTTCCATATTCTTCTGGGTAATAGTGTTTTGAGCAAATGTACATAGAAATAAAATTCTTGAGTGTTCCAAATTTGGTTTTATTGCCAAAAAAAAGTCCCAAAGAAGTAAAAATATACTTAGTGCCAAATCAGACTGTTTTTATTTTTTTTTAATAGCCTTTTCAGAGGCTTTATAGCCCAGAAGAGAGAATGTTAACTCCACTGGCCCATCAGCATATAAATTCAAGGAAATGATTTTCTCCACTGAATAACGCTTTTTAATTTTCACAGGAAGGCAAATATATTTCTCCTCTCTTCTTCAGTTTGCCATTTAAATTCTAGATATTAGCTAGGTTGTCTTTCGTACTCTCAAAAGCTCTTTTCAGTACCGTTTCCATATTTCATAAATCAGAGTTCTCAGCTTTGGCACCACTACCATTTTGAGTTGGATAAGTGTATTAGTTTACTGGAGCTACCATAATAAAACATCACAGTCTGGATGACTTAAACAACAGGAATGTATTTCCTCACAGCTCTGGAGGCTAGAAGTCCAAGATCAAGGTATCTTCCAAGGCCTCTTCCCTTGTCTGGCACATTGTCTTGCCCATGGTTATATTCTTGCTGTATCCTCACAGGGTCTTTCCTCTGGGCAAGTACACCCCTGGTTTGTCTCTGTTAGTTCAAATATCTTCTTTTCATAAACATATCAGTCAGAATAAATTGGGGCCTATGCTAATGACCTCATTTTAACGTAGTCACTTCTCTAAAGGTCCTGTCTCCAAATAGAGTCACATTCTGAGGTGCTGGAGGTTTGGGCTTCAGCATATACATTTTGGGGAACATGATTCAGCCCATAAGAATACTTTCTTTACTGTGATAACCATTCTGTACATAGCAGCATTCCTTACCTTTACTCAGTAAATGCCATTAGCACCCTCCGGTTGTAACAACCAGAAATGTCTCCAGAAATTGCCAAATGTTCCCTAGGGGGTAAAGTCACTCTTGGATGAGTATTATGAACTTAGGAACTTAAAGATATTTTGTAGTTTGTTTCCTTTCTGTCCCACAGAATTTACCACTACTGTATAAAATCCTTCAGTCATTGATAGCATTTTGGTTGGAGATATTACTCGAAACTGCATCCTTTCTACTATATCATGCACATTTTACAACACAAACATTTGAAAAGTTGAAGTGAATTTGGGAACATAAATTAATGGGTGCTTATTGAATGCCATTAATTCTCTCTCTCCATCAATCCATTCATCCATTCATTACCTGTTATGATTTTCAGTTCTAATCCAACTGCCTAGGAGTTTTATTCTAGCTTTCTCTCTTTCCATATTGTTACCATCCATGTTGTGTGTGTGTGTGTGTGTGTGTGTGTGTGTGTGACGGGGAGAAACCTTTAGCCATATATGTGAGGGCATGTGTCTATCTGTCTACCTACCTACCTCAGCCCCCCTTATATGTATCCAGTCTCTCAGTGTCACTGTTACCACTGAGGTCCTATCCCTTATATGCATGTCCTCTTTGCTCTCCTGGGCTCCAAAACCCCTGGGCAGCTCTCCCGCATACTTCTCACACTGCTCAAACTTTACATCTGTGTTGGGGTACCCCTGTGGAGATGTCTCCTTCACCCTGATTGGTGATTGCCTGAGCTGAGCTGCCTCCCACCAGGGTGACCTTCTCACCTCTTGGGCTCTGATATCATGCAGGGCCACTCTTGCAGAGACTCTCTCTTAACTCCTCTCCAACTTGGCCAATCCTCACTGAGNTGTTGGGGTACCCCTGTGGAGATGTCTCCTTCACCCTGATTGGTGATTGCCTGAGCTGAGCTGCCTCCCACCAGGGTGACCTTCTCACCTCTTGGGCTCTGATATCATGCAGGGCCACTCTTGCAGAGACTCTCTCTTAACTCCTCTCCAACTTGGCCAGTCCTCACTGAGCAGTCCTTGAAACCTCCCCTTGGAATCTAATCCCCTATGTCAGCCCCACTCTCCTACCCCCTACCCCCTACATCTATGCTTTCCTCACCATGCCTGGGCTCTTTTAACTCCTACTGACATGACACTGTGTGGGATGAATGTTTTGCCTTCTCAGACTGGGTCTCTCTGTTCCCTGCCTTCTTAACTCTACTTTGCTTAGCCTTATCTAATGACTTTGGACTATTTTTTTTTTTTCCCAGCAAGGGAAGGGAAGGAAAAAGGAAGAAAAGGAAGGGAATAAAGGCAAAAAGACTTCTAAAGAGGCTAAATGGAATGAAAAGGAGTTGGTCAGAAGAGATCCTTTTCATTTCAAGATTCATCATTTTTCTCCACAGGCTAGCCCTTCTTCCTATTTCTATCCATGGTTATATTCTCTTTATCAGCAGGAAGCTCTTTGGTAATAACAAAGTTATAGTCAATGGATGCTGGGAGCCAGCGTGGGAATCTCACCCATGAAATGGTCACGTGGCAGAAATCTGATGGGCAAGGCTATTCGGATTTCGGAGATTCCCCCTGAGT
This sequence comes from Neotragus moschatus, assembly GCA_006410615.1. NCBI lineage: Eukaryota > Metazoa > Chordata > Mammalia > Artiodactyla > Bovidae > Neotragus > Neotragus moschatus. The sequence continues at coordinate 696,916 of SJYA01000266.1, forward strand.
TTCCCTGAGCATCTACACCCCCAAAATAAGGAAACTCGAATATGCCTGCTGCCAGGAGCCAGCGTGAGGACTCCCACCCATGACATAGTCATGTGGCAGACTCAATGGGCAAGGACAATTGGAGTCTCGGAGTTTCTCCCTGGCATTTCCTGANGTCCCCCCTTTGAATCACCCTGGATCCACCGGGGTTGGACCCCAGCAAATGGGCATCTGCTTAACACTGATTAGAAAATAGTTTTTGTAAACTTTTTCCCAAGCCATGGGGGTTTCTTCATCATAAGTACCTTGAAACTATATATATATATATATATATATTAATTGTAAAGGTTTAGGATCATATTCTAAAGGAGATCAGCCCTGGATGTTCTTTGGAAGGAATGATGCTAAAGCTGAAACTCCAGTACTTTGGCCACCTCGTGCGAAGAGTTGAGGCATTGGAAAAGACTCTGATGCTGGGAGGGATTGGGGGCAGGAGGAGAAGGGGACGACAGAGGATGAGATGGCTGGATGGCATCACCGACTCGATGGACGTGAGTCTGAGTGAACTTCAGGAGATGGTGATGGACAGGGAGGCTTGGCATGCTGCGATTCATGGGGTCGCAAAGAGTCAGACATGACTGAGCGACTGAACTGAACTGAGGATCATATGATGGAAAGGAAAGATAGAATTTCTATGAAAATATCATAAGAATGCCAACTTTCTCCAGGGTCTTTTGTTCTGGGGTGGGAAGTTTACCCTTCATGTTGGACAAGAGTTGTAGCCTGGCATGAAAACATCTGTTTAAACCTTGAAAATCAAATGGACTGATTCTTTTTCCAAGAACTGTCATTAATTCATTGTTTCGTTAGACAAGCCCTGGACATTGATTTCTCTTTTGGTAAAGTGAGAACAAGCACTCCTCACTGGCCAAAATAAGCAGAGGTCAGTGGAATAAAAAAACTTAAAACCCAGACATGTTGCACTTCTCAGGTGAACTTTTACATAAGAACAAAATATTGATTTATTTCTAGAATACCATTATCTTTTTAAGAAACACTCCAGAAGGAAAAATATTTTCATCGCTTTGGAGATGAAAGTACCAGCAAATATTGCTTTAAATATGCAGCTCACAGGATCTTTTAAAAGACAATCATTCATATCACTGACACTTGAAATGAAATAATCATGCAAAAATGAATGTTTTGGTTATTTGTGATGGGAAAGTACAGAGATTGGCCCCTTGATCATGGAATTTAATGAAGTTAATGGGAATTTGTGGATGCTTGGAGAAAGACAGATAGACTCAACTATCCTGTAATACTAACACTTAATATTTTTTTCCATGTCTATTTCATTCTCTCATCAAATAAAATATCTATGCCTTTAAGTTTATGACCTGTAGCTTTTATTATAAACTGTTTCTGACTTAAGAAGTCACTTGGCTAAGTTCTCTCTGTCTTTTATTGACTTGAATGACTTTAGCTGAATTACATTCAGATAAAGTTATCAATTGTTGTAGTTGGCCTGGAAGGCCAAATGATGGAGTGGAAAGTGCACTGGACAAGGAGTCCTGAGAACTGAGTTAATGCTCCAGGTCTGTGGGACTGTAGTTGTTTTCCTCTTTGGGCTTCAGTTTCATTTATCAAATAAGGGATGAATACATTGTACCTACCATCTCAGGTGGCTTTGTGTGACACTAAATAAATGTGAAAACAATTAAAAAAAATTCTCTTGGAATGTAAATTGGTACAACTTCTATGGAGAACAATAAGGAGGTTCCTTAAACAATTGAAAATAGAACTACTATATGATCCAGCAACCCCATGCCTGGGCATATGTCTGGAGAAAACTACAATCTGAAAAGCTCCATGCAGCCCTGTGTTCCCTGCAGCACTAGTTACATTAGGCAAGACATGGACGCAACCTAAATGTCCTTTGGCAGATAAATGGATAAAGAAGATGCAGGGTATATATATATAAAGGAATGTTACTTAGCCGTATAAAAGAATGGGATAATGTCCTTTGCAACAACATGGATGGATCAAGAGATTATCATACTAAGTAAAGTCAGACGGAGAAAGACAAATACCACACGATGTTACTCATATGTGTAATCTAATTTGAAAAGATACAAATGAATTTATTTACAAAAGAGAAACAGATTTACAGATATCAAAAACACATTTATGATTACCAAAAGGGAAACAGAGGGGAGGGATAAATCAGGTGCTTGGGATGGACATACACACACTATATATGTAAGGTAACTCGGACTTCTCCGGCAGTCCAGTGATTAAGAGTTGATACTTCTGCCTCAGGAGGCATAGGTTTGACCCCTGCCTAGAGAAATAAGATCTTGCATGCTGAGTCGCCAAAACAACAACAGCAAAACAAAACAAAATAGAATAAAGAAAGATAGCTGCCAGTAAGGACTTACTATAGAACACAGTGAATTATACCCAGTATTCTGTGATAATCTAGATGAGAAAAGAACCTAAAAATGATGAATACATGTATAACCGAATCACTTTGCTGTGCACCTGAAATTAACACAGTGTCAATAAACTATACTCCAATAAAATCATTTTAAAAATAAGAAAATTATATAATGCTGTACACTAGAAGACTAATTTACATTTCATTGCCTCTTTGGTGATTTACATTTTTCAAGTGAATTTATCTTCCTGTCCACATTTACTCCACTTTCCAACTACTCCTTTTCTGACATCAGTGACATCGCTATTCCTCTGATCACATGGAGATCGCTGCAGAGTCTGTGGACCCATTCTATTTTTCTGTGCCCTTCGACTGTTCATTTTTCATCAAGCCTTCATTTTCCCACCGAGCCTCATTATTTCTTCCTCCGTGTTACAGCTCAGTTTTCCTCCTTTGCTCTGTTGTCATTTCTACCAGCCTGTCTTTAACAGGAGACAGTGCAGCAAGAACCGTGTTCAGTTTTATTCCTATTCGGGAGTCTTACTTCACAAAAGAGCGTCTAACTAGTGACATTTTAGGTGAAACTCCCCCCCCAGTAGAAAGCAGACAATGACTTTTATGCCTTTTATACTGAATCTTGTTTGGGACAGGCATTTTGGGGACACCTGAATTTGAATAAAAGGAGATCATGATATCCAGAAGTTATGGCTACAGACAGTATATAGAGAGACACAGGGAAAGAGTTGATGCTTATGGTTGAGGGGGAGGTTCTCCAAAGAGCTGGGATTGTCCCACTCGTGAATAGAGCACAAGGGTAGAGTAGTGGGTGATATTTGAAAATCCAGAGTGGAAAATATTATCTAGGAAATCAGTGACCAGGGAGCAGAGGTTTGGGCAGTGAGCAGGCTTCTAGACCTTGGGAGGGACTCTGTTAAGAGCTGGTAATGTCTCTAGCCAAGGGTAAGGAAGTGAGTGTACCAAAGTGTACCAGGTACTAAGAATCAACTAGATTAGAGGTGAGGAGACTTGCCTTTAAAATCACAATACCTTTATTCTGGCCCATTTGCATACTATTTGTGACTGTTAGCAAGTTATTGCCTCTTCTGAGAATCAGTTTCCTCATCTGTAAAGCAAGGATAAGATGTCTGTGTAATAAGAGTACTTTACGGCTTAAATAAAATGATATATAGTCTGGGTTAATAGTCATTGATATTCTCACTGATTTGAAAAGTAGTATTTTTACCACTCTCATGTGTGAGAAAAGCAGAACTTCAGAAATTTTTTGAAATAGGGACAAGGCTCGCTTATCTTTTGGCTCAATTTACTCCCTTTGGGAGTCACTTTAGTAAAATTTCTTAGGGTTTTGTTTTTTTTTAAACAAATGTTAAAAAGTCATCCTTTCATTCAACCAATATTTACTGAGCATCTACTATATTTGAGGAACTGTTCTAAGGGCTTGGATATTTCATAATGCAGCTTATATTATGTGGGAAGAGACAGATCTCTTAATATAAACAATGAATATAATATATACCTTGTATTAGAATGTGCTAAGTGCTATGGAAAAAATAAAGCAGGAGATATAGAATTAAACTTTTAAATTTGGGTAGGTCTCATTGGAAAGATGATATCTGAATAAAGACTTGTAAAAACGCGTGAGTAATATGTGTGGACATTTAGAGGAAGAGTGTCCCTGGGAGAGCAAATAGTCAGGGCAAAGGCCTCAAGGTGGGAGTTTCCATGCCATGTTCAAAGGCAGGTATTGGAAAACAGCCTGTGGACCAAACCTAGCCCACCAACTGTTTTTGTCAATAAAGTTCTTGACACACGGTTATGCTTACTGTTTACAAATTATGTATGGTTTCATGGTGTTACAGCACCAGAGTAGAGTAGTTAGAATAGAAACATAAAGGCCTTTAAAACCTTATTAACTGTTTATTGTTTGAAAAACTTTACAAATTTGCCAACCCCTGCTCAAGAGGCCAGTACTGGAGTGAACAAATAACAAACTCTTATGTTGTCTTTTTTGTGAGTAAAGGGATTAAAATTTTTATTTATTCACCACTTTTCTTTATGGATGTTCCTTTCTAGCTTACTGAGACTGTGTCTAGAGAAAACACATTGATCCATTTTTTTTCAACAGATCAAATAAGGGAGTTTACTGGCTTTTACCATGTTTATTTCCCCTAACAGTGGCAACTAGGCTTTTATTAATTCTTTTGTTCATGAGAGAAAAACGTCTAACTGTTTTCGCAAAGAACATTCAAAAACAAGTGGTGAACAGAAGTGCGATACCAGATAAAGTCCAATAGGTGGCTGTATTTCTCAAAGTTTCAAAACCAGTCTGATGGTGTGATGCATGCAAATTTATATATATATATATCTCAGTTTGCTGTTACCTCACTTTAATTCTGTGATGCCAGGATCATTAGTTTTATGATAATGGGCTAGGTAGTACAGAGAGAAAGAAAGTTTATCACATAAGCAGAGTATTTCATTTACTGTATCAGCGTTTCTAGTGTTCATTCAGCAGATTCACAACCAATATTCATTCATATCCTTAGTCTGGTTAGGCACGCTGTGGTACCCTCTCAAATTACACAGAATGTGTACAGAAGAGTCGAGAATCGTAGTTAGAGACCTAGAATGGCATCCTGGATGCACCATGGAGCAGCTGAGTGAATTTGGAAGTTATTAGGTCCATTGGAATAATTTAATCAGTTAAAATCATTAATTAGAACTCCCGCTTCACAGTATTTTAGGAGATTATATATAGGACATATAATTTTTATCAATTATATCTTAATTGTTATCAAGAGGTTTTATGCAATACTAAATGTTACTGTTACTCTTCTTTCCTCTTGTCTCAAATCAAATGTTTTTCACATTCTATTTCATTCTATCAGAAATATCTTTGGGAAAATCTCAGTTTACCAACTCTCTATATGATTGCTCTGATCTCATTGATTTTGAGTTCATTCTTATTCTCTTAGCACTGGCATTTAGACATCTGGAACCATGTCATTCACAATTTTTACCCCAAGGATTTTTTTCTGACTATGTCTATACTTGTTTTTGTCTCCTACTATGCCATTGTCCAAAATGAAATCTTGTTTTACTTCAAAGTACTATTTCAGTATCTTTTGTTTATGTTAGCATGATTTTTGTCAGACATGGTCTTTCTAGTCCTTATAAAATAATGCCATCCCTAGGCTATTATTTTGATAAGTCAATGTGCAGAAAATGAAATTTAGTAATTTGTAAATTGTATAAGACATGGTACTAAAAATTTTAGTTGATAAAGTTCTACTTCCAGGAAGGTTACATGTGAATGTGAAATATAGTAAAAGGAGATAATTCTCTATTAGAAGTCAGAATAACCTTATTTTAATCCTACTCACTTCATTACAGATATCCACTTCCTCTATCACTCTCCCGCTACAGAAAAATTAAAGAGCAGGTGTACATATGAAAGATGGTGTCAGGCTCTCTGATATCTCAGATACATGACTGCACTCCAGACTAGCCATGTAAAGTCATATCATTATACAGCCCTCTTGCTCCTCCATACCTTTTGGCCCTACGGATTCATTCTGAAGTAGTATTCTGTTACTCATCCTATGGGGAAGAGATTTCTACATTTTTTAGTTTCTGGAATACTGTGGCCTGTTTTGATCATTTTACCCAACACAGAATTTGAATAAGTACAAAGAGTTAAAAAACACAATTTCAGTGTTAAAAGGTACTGAGTTGGAATATAAATGTCTATATTCAATGTAAATGCTAAGAGCAAATGGGACTTTATTCACTGAAGTTTTACTTGTGAAAACTTAGAAAGTTATAGTCACGTATTAATTAACAGACATTCATTTAATGCTTTTTATGTATCCAGCACCACAATAGGTGACAGGGACATGGCAATAACCAAGACAGACCCAATCTCTGTCCTCATGGAGTGTGTATATTTTCTGTGGTTGCTGTAACAACTACCACTAAATTTGCAACTTAAAACAATGCAAATTTAGTATTTTACAGTTCTGTAGGCTAGCAGTCCAACGTATGTCTCACTTGGCTAAAATCAAGGCTTTAGAAAGCTTGTATTTCTTTCTAGAATCCTTAGGGCAGAATCCCCTTTCCTGCCTTTTCTAGAGTCCAAAGGCTGTGTTTTGGCTGCTTTCCGCTATCTTCAATGCCAGCAACATGGTATTTCTCTCTTTGTCCTCCATCTCCTTTCTCCAATGACTATAGCCGTGAATCAAGATTGCTGGGGAAATATCAATAACCTCAGATATGCAGATGACACCACCGTTATGGCAGAAAGTAAAGAGGAACTAAAAAGCCTCTTGATGAAAGTGAAAGAGGAAAGTGAAAAAGTTAGCTTAAAGCTCAACATTCATAAAACAAAGTGCATGGCATCTGGTCCCATCACTTCATGGCANGAGGATGAGATGGCTGGATGGCATCACCGACTCTTTGGATGTGAGTTTGAGTGAACTTCAGGAGATGGTGATGGACAGGGAGGCCTAGCGTGCTGTGATTCATGGGGTCACAAAGAGTTGGACACTACTGAGTGACTGAACTGAACTGAACTGATAGCCGTGAAAGGTTCTCCACTTTTAAGAACTTGTGTGATTAGACTTGGTCCACCTGGAAAATCCGAAGTACTCTCTCCAACTCAAGGTCTGTACTCTCCCCAACTCAAGGTCTGTACCCTTAATCACATTTGCTAAGTCCCTTCTGCCTTGTAAAGTAATATACTCACAAGTTCTGGAGATTAGGACATGGACATCATAGGAACCATTATTCTGCCTTTTACATGGAGCTATGGTCCAGTGAATGCGTAGCAAAACCAAATGCCAGTAGGCAGGCAAATGACAGAAATGAGTGGATTCAACAAGAAAAGGCAGTGGTGAATTGGAGCAATCACACTGACAGTGCATGATGATCTGGGCTCTGTGTTGCCAGAACTTTCCATATTTTAAGAAAAGTTAGAACTGGGTTATGTGAAATCTACCAGTTCTTAAAATGCAAGCAAATGTCTTAGATTGGTTCTCAGTCTCAAACTCTGAGCTGAAAATTAATATGTAAGTAATTTATTTATTTATTTAGTGGCTCAGTGATAAAGAGTCTGCCTACCAATGCAGAAGATGCAGATTCAGTCCCCTGGAGAACGAAATGGCAACCCACTCCAGTATTCTTGCGTGGGTAATCCCGTGGAGAGAGAAGCCTGGCCCACCACAGTCCGTGGGGTTGCAAAAGAGTCAGACAACTTAGCAACTAAACAACAAAAATATAACAATTTTTTAGGAAGTCTTTCAGGGAAACTGGGAAGGGAGTGGGAGAGTCAGGAGCAGGAAGGGGAAGGATGGAATCTCCATCCAGCAAGGACGCAGTCTTAGGCAAAGTCCTCTAGCCTGATTGCACAGAGGAACTCTGGAGTGTAAGTCATATCGCATAGCTACAGCAAGAGAGCTGGGGCTGCCATCACGCACTGCTCAGCCACTAATTAGGAGATACCAAGGGGCATGCAAACCACCTGGTATTACCTGGGTAATCATCAATTACAGTGTCCAAGGTATTTTCATACTTGGCCTAATCTTTATATGCCTCTAGACATCGGAGTGACAACAGTTATTACAAGTATCTGTGACTCTAGCTGACAATTCTAATTCTAAATGCCTTTCTATATCTTGGACATCCCTGGTGGCTCAGACCGTAAAGCCTCTGCTTAAAATGTGGGAGACCCGGGTTCAATCCCTGGGTCGGGAAGATCTCCTAGAGAAGGAAATGGCAATTCACTCTAGTATTCTTGTCTGGAAAATCCCATGGACACAGGAGCGTGGTAGGCTATAGTCCACGGGGTCAAAAAGAGTCAGACATGACTTAGCGACTTCACTTTTCTTTCTTTTCTTTCTATATCTTGGGAAATCTTCACAGAAGCTTGTAATAGTGTCTTATTGGTCAGTGAAAGACTTTATAGCCAGTTGAGCTCCCATGTTATTGTAGAGAATGAAAGAGAAGCATAGTGGGGCAATACTGGTGAGAAAAATTTACTTTAGTCTCTTTGATCTTTTTTTTTGAAACCACCATCCATTGCCTGAGACTATATCTAACACTTGGTTTTGGTACTGAAAAGAATGTTATTGGAACCTTTGTTACAGTGTCTTGAAGTTTTTTGGCTTCTTTAGAGATGATAGGTTTTCTGTTTTTTTTTTGAGGGGGGATCACAACAAAAATTCTAGTTTTTATTTGTATATCTTACAAAGCAATGAAAGGGCTCATATGCCTTAAAAAAAAAACTATCCTAGGTTAATTAANAACCTTTGTTACAGTGTCTTGAAGTTTTTTGGCTTCTTTAGAGATGATAGGTTTTCTGTTTTTTTTTTGAGGGGGGATCACAACAAAAATTCTAGTTTTTATTTGTATATCTTACAAAGCAATGAAAGGGCTCATATGCCTTAAAAAAAAAACTATCCTAGGTTAATTAAGACACCAAGGTAAATTGGCAATTTTTTCAGAACTTAAAGAAAATGAGTTGTTTGATTTTTTTTTTTTTAATTAAGATTTGTGACTCTTGTCATTCTGTTTTGCAAGATTTTTTTAAAGGAATTTTGACAATAAACAAATTTGCTGAACACATTTACTAGGTTGATGAAGAAGTAATTGTGGTTTTGAACTGTGAATTTTAAATTATAATTAGGCTCAAACACATCTTAATTAAAATAGAAACCATTACCATCAACACATTTTTGCCAAAGAAAAATAAGTTTGTTTATTCCTGTAGCATAAAAATCCATACTTCAGGATTTGACAAACTTGTGGAAAGCATTTTCTGCCTCCTACTGGTTGTGGACGCATTTTCTCTGCAAGAAGGTGTCAAGATGCTTGAAGTGGTAGTAGTTGGCGAGAGGTCAGGTGAACATGGTGAATGAGGCAAAACTTCATAGCCCAATTTGTTCAACTTTTGGAGCAGCGGTTGTGTGATGTGTAGCCAGGCATTGTCTTGGAGAAGAATTGGGCCCTTTCTGTTGACCAAAGCAGGCTGCAGGTTTTGCAGTTTCCAGTGCATCTCATCTGTTTCCTGAACATACTTCTGAGATGTAATGGTTTTGCTGGGAATCAGAAAGCTGTTGTGGATCAGACGGGCAGCAGACCACTGACCTTTTTATGGTGCAAGTTTGGCTTTGGGAAGTACTTTGGAGCTTCTTCTCAGTACAAACACTGGGTTGGTTGTCATTGCTGGTTGTCATATAAAATCCACTTTTCATTGCACATCACAATCTGATCTAGAATGATTTGCTGTTATTGCACAAAATAAGAGAAGACAACACTTGATTTTTTTTATTTTCAGTCAGCTCACGAGGCACCCACTTATTGAGCTTTTTCACCTTTCCAATTTACTTCAAATGGGGAATGACTGCAGAATGGTCAACTCTGAGTTCTTAGGCAACTTCTCATATAGTAAGAGGATCAGTTTGATGATGGCTCTCAGTTAGTCATGGTCAGCTTCCTATGGCTGTCCACTCCATACTCCTCATCTTCAAGGAGCAGTTCCTGGGCGAAATACATTTTTGATGTTGCAAGTTGCATCCACTGCTTTATTCCCTATTTGGTATTCAAATAAAAAATTCACTTGAATTTGCTTTTAGTCTAACATCATTTCCCTAGCCTAAAATAAATATCAAATAAGTAGCAAGCAATAATTCATTAGCAAAAAATAAAGTGAGAAATGTGCATTAAAATGATGTATAACATAACCACATTTATTTAAGAATGTATTCTAATATCAAATGGCAAATTTCAACAATGCAAAACCACAATTGCTTTAGCACCAACCTAAGAGTTACAGGTTAATCTGATCATCTTTGATTCCCTTAAAGGTGATAGAAATGGCATTAGAAAGCAATAATAAGGGAGTTGAAAATTTGAGAAGTCAATGTTTAAATGTTATTGTTTAGAGAGCTGAATGAATTTGGAAAAAGAGACTAGATAGTTTATCATGCCCAAGAGAACATGTGGTGTCAGTCTGGGGATAATTTCATGAGTCTTATTAAAGAAAGATTATATGACTGTACATGGAAGGTTTGGGCTTAATTTGGGCTGTCTACACTTAGCTCAGTCATAATTATATCCTCATAATATTTTAGGTGTGGCAATCACCATCAGTTGCTCAACTAAACAATAAATTCCACATGGATGCATTTGTCTTGTGGAGTTCACATCATAATTTTTCATTTAAAAAATATCTTTTAATTGGTTTAAAGTACCAATACCATGTACTGAAGGCTACTAGTGTACCAGTATGAAAACTAGCTCATAAAAATTCAGAAGAGTCAGAAATATTTTTTTGCTTAGACATTTTCTATGAGGTCAATAACTTGAATTTATTTTTATAAAATGCTGTTTAGTAGACTGTATATATAACTTGCTAATATCTTTTTTACCTGATATTTCATCTTATACTGTCATCTGTTAGATCTCCAATATTGTTAAACCTACAAATCAACCATGGCGAAGATAAGGGAGATGATAGTGTAGTTATAGGTTCATAAATGTCAATGGTGTCAAAAGGATACTATTTTGGAAGTGGGGAGGCTTGCTTATGATTTTTACTAGCATCTGACAACACTTGAGTAACTTACCCCCTGGAGATCTATTTCCTCATCTCCCAAAATGAGGAGTTTAGACTCAGACAACTTTTGCAGTGTTTTCCACTTCTGACATTCTGTCTCTTTCTTTGTTCCCCCATTCAGACAGGGTAGGGACAGGTCAGAATTACATCACTGTCTCTTCCCTCACTCAATTGATTTATCCTATGCTTGTCTGGCCATTTCTTTCTGAGCTTGAGATCCTGGTGTTCTGGGGTTTCTGGACCCTGGAAAGGAAGGCACTGGACTTTGTCCTAGTGAGTCAAACCATTTGTTCTCTCCACTAACACCATAACAATCATCTTTCTGTTTCTATTCCTTTTTCTTTTGACTCTTTAGTAGTGAAGAAAATTGCCCTCAAGACACTGTAAGGTTTTTTTGGTCACTTTCAACTGGTGGTCCTGAGAGGTAACAGGAAGGAATTGACAAGCTGGTCTCTGGAGGAAGGGAGCTATAAGATTTCCTCTGCCAGCAGCATTGAGAACCTACTGGAGAGACCCTGGAGAAGGTTCTCCACTGGATCAGGGCACCCTCTTGCCTTGGAAAAAGGGACTTCTTTTTTTTTTCTGAGTGAGAAGAAGTGTTTAAAGCAGTTCCAAACTGTGTTCCTAGTAATTACATGTTCTATTTGTTTTTCCCCTTGTTACTTTGGTTCTGTGTATTTGCTAGAACAATCTGTAAGCTCTTTTAGAGCCTGACGTTCCCTTTTATGAGAGGCATTTTGTGGTCTTTAGAGGAAGGAATGAGAAGAGAAAGGAGAAGAGAGAAAATGAGCCACTTCCACTTCCTTCCCAAGTTCTTCTACTTTGGAGATTTATATTATAAATGACATGGGGAAGGGGGGACCTGGAAAAAGATATATATTTTCCTTTTAAACTCTTGAGAACTCATATTTTTGTTCAGGGAACCATGTGGAGTCAGAGGGAACTGAGAATGTATCTTATAGAATTGTAGATTTTATAGCCTTGATTCTAGATATGCCTCCCTTGGGCCCTAGTGTATAAAAGTTGTAGGAGACTGTTAATCCCAAGAGCCTGACACACTTGTTCAACATTTATTTCCTGTCCATTACTACATTCCATTCTAAAATCATTGTGGATGGTGACTGCAGCCATGAAATTAGAAGACAATTGCTTCTTGGCAGGAAAGCTTTGACAAACCTAGACTGTGTGTTAAAAAGCAGAGACATCGCTTTGCTGACAAAGGTTCATATAGTCTAGGCTGTGGTCTTTCCAGTAGTCATGTACAGATGTGAGAGTTGGACCATAAAGAAGGCGGAGCACCAAAGAATTAGTGCTCTTGAACTATGGTTTTGGAGAAGGCTCTTGAGAGTCTCTTGGAAAGCAAGGAGATCAAACCAGTCAATCCTGAAGGAAATTAACTCTGAATATTCATTGGAAGGACTGATGCTGAAGCTGAAGCTCCAATACTTTGGCCACCTGGTGTGAACAACTGACTCAATGGAAAAGACCCTGTTGCTGAGAAAGATTGAAGGCAGAAGGAGAAGAAGGTAACAGGTGCTGAGATGGTTGGATGGTATCACTGACTCAATGGACATGAGTTTGAACAAACTCTGGGAAATGGTGAGGGACAGAGAAGCCTGGCATGCTACTATCCATGCAGTCTTGAAGAGTCAGACATGACTTGGTGACTGAACAACACCACCACATTTCAAGTACTCACCATGCTCAAAAACCAGTCAACTGAAAAAAAAAAAATCATTCTCAGCTATAAGGTTGTATGATGTGGCACGCATGCCCAGTCGCTCCAGAGATGTAGGAGATTTAGAAGGGCGTATCTTCACATCTCAGGGTTTCTCAACCTTGGCACTACTGGCATTTTCTGCTAGATAATCTTTTGATGGTAGATGGGGAATAGGGGGAGTGCCTTGTGTGTTGTAGGATGTTTAGCAGTATCCTTGGCCTTTACCTGCTGAATGCTCATAGTCCTTCCCCGACAGCCTTAAAACTGGGACAACAGAAATGTCTCCAGACATTGCCAAATGTCATCTGGGGAACATCATCTTCTGTGACTGAGACTACTATCTTAAGTCAATCTTGGTTCAACACTATTTTATCACTTCTCAGAATGGTGTCTGCTATATGGAGGCAAGTTGATCCATGCCAAATGAGTAATTCACCAAATTTGCCAAGATTACTCAATTCATAAAAGTTCTTTTAAGAAATATTCTTCATGAATATATTATATGAATTTTTAAGAATACATATATACCAAAGAAATGTATGCTCAAATTATTTGAATATATTTTAAAATAGTATCCTTAAATATGTTTTTGGCAAATAAACAAAGCTCACAAGCATAATGAATTGCTTTCCAGTGAGTTAGTTTTCAAAGACTCATGATGTCTGGAAATTAAATTAGAATCCTACTTACTATATTTCTTTCCATGGTGGCCAGAGTGGTACCTGTCCTTGGAAAGGATCCTAGTGACCATGTTCATAGCTCAGTAGACAAGTTAAGAAGATGTATTGAGAAGGATAAACAACAGCAGATATGCTTATGCCATTGCTGTTTGTGAAAAAGAAAATCAGAAGTGTTTCGCCTTGGATTCATGTTGTATATAGAGGTTCACAAAGCAAGCATATGTATCAGAAATATATTTTAGTTAATATCATGTTCCTGCACCTACATTAAAATGGTAACTTGGTCTTTAAGCTGGGGTAACAGATAGTATGTACCAGAAGGGACTCTCCTTGCTTGACCTCTTTAATTGACATAATCTTTATAATTTGCCCATGTTAGTCATAAAATCAGCATGTGTTTAGGACTGGGCAAGGGAAGCAATGTTATGGTACACCTGTTAGGCTCCAGTTAATGTACTGAGATTCTACCTGGAAAATTTATGGGGACAGGAATATAATTTAAAATGTGTAGGGGAGGGAAAGAAAATTATTCTAAGTCTCTTCTTGCCTTGAAGTACTCTTAAAGCTCCATTACTGAACTCTTTGGAGTTAAAGTAGTAAAATTGGGAGAAGCAGATGGGGAAAAGCAATGTCTCTCAAGAGGCAGACACTGTTTAAAAGGGGGAAGAGCTTTTGGAATGGCACTAAAATTTAAATATTCTTTAAATTCAACTAAGTCTTAAGGAGATAAGCTTACCTAGTATTCATCTTAGAGAACACTGGAGAATGGCAGGGAATCCTAGGAATATAATCCCCAGTCCAAAAACAATCTCGCTGGGTTATTGGAAGTTGGAGATGTCGGCCTGTAGGCATGGGCAATGAAGGTGGGAAGGGAGAGAACATTTCAAGAGAAAGTATTATCAATAAGTCAAATCCTTTTTCATGAGGTTTATTTTTTAAACTAGGGTTAGTCTGGTTGGGAAAACTTAAGATGCTTTTGGATGTTTGTTGATTTCATTACACACCAGCATGTGGTATCTTCAGAACTGCCATAGGAAATATGCTATTAATTTCCTATTCATATCAGATATGACTGATTCAATTCTTTTCCCCAATTAGTGTAGACTCAGCTTCAGAATCTTTCATTGTCAATGACTTTTAGTAGCCAGCATCAACAATCAGAGTTGGCACATGGGTTCAAAGCTCACTCATCAACTCTGATGCTTAGGGTCAAGATGTGTACCTATTATGACTAAGTTTTCCTCTAAGGAATCTTTATTTTATAATACTCACAAATTTCTGTTAAACCCAGATCCTTGTCTTTGTCAGTGCCATATTTTGGCATAGCCTTTGGAATACGCTTGGCTGGAGATTAAATAGCTTGGATGCTTTCCTTTGATATAGCACATTGTCTCATTCTTTCACAAAACTTTGAAAATATCAAATCTTTTCTTTCAAGGCAGGGAAACTTTAAGCACTCAATAAATACTTATTGGTTTGACTTGTGCCAAATTCTCACATCATCACCGCTGATACATGATAGTCAGAAAGTACAATTCCATACAACTAAATCCTCTTTTTAATGAGAGATTCTACTGGTTTTCCCTTAGAGGGAGATCAGGAAGCCCACCTTCAGTGGGAAAATTGTTATTTTCATGCAGCTTTGGAGTATTTCTACCATGCTACATCTCTTGATTATGTTTGGTTTGACAAAAGTCAGATTCTTGTGAATTTGAAAAAAAATAGCCTTTATCAACTTCAGTTTCACTGAAGTCTTTCTCTGAGAATAAAATTGATAACTTTGGCCAAAGTAGATAACATTCATGCCTTGCTCATTTTTATATGCTACATTTCTTTAATTGTCAGAAATTATTCCTTAAGCATGACAACTATACTTGCTTGTGTTTTGTAAGCTTTTTGAAAGAAGGTCAACACTTTCTTTATTTTATACACATATTCATCACATATAACCATACATGAAAGCTTTACAAATTTACAACTTCTGTGAGATATGTTGACGGTGTTATTAGTAGGCTTAGTTCTGCCCCTTATCATTGTCTGTCCATTTACTTGTTTATTAAAGCAACAAGTATTGAACATATACTGGGATCCAGGAACTATAGTAGGAAAGATAATACTAGGCGATTGTGGCATTTTGCCTTTGCTGGTAGATGCAGAACCAATGTCAGAGCTCTTTTGTTAGAATAATAACAGACTAACGCTAGTGCCTTAACTTAGGGACTATCAAACTAGTTTTGTGTCTTCTATAGAGAAAAAATATTCTGTTAGGCTAGGTTTAGATTTCATTATCCAAATCATGTTATTCATCTATATTAGTATTAAGTTCATTGTCAACTAAAATATATTATATTCTCACAAGTGTTGCTGTCAAACCACATTATTTCTTTCATAAAACTTTGGGTCAATATTAGTGGCATTTTCAAACCCAGAGAAAATGTTTTGAATTTCAGTTCTGTTAATGTGAATCTCCATAATACTGGTTTTCTAAAGATGATATAAGCCTGTTTTTGCCTTCATATGAGTCACTGATTAATACATGGACTAAAACAAGGTCAAACACAACTCTGAAACACAGAATCTCTTCAATCAGACATGAAGCTCTTTCATTTTGCCAAAATGTAGCTTGTATTTGGACTTCACAGGTAGTTCAGCTAGTGAAGAATCTGCCTGCAATGCAAAAGACCCCGGTTTGATTTCTTGGTCAGAAAGTTCCCCTTGGAAAAGGGATCAGTTACCTACTCTAGTATTCTTGGGCTTCCCTGGTGGCTCAGATAGTAAAGAATCTGCCTGCCATGTGGAAGACCTGGGTTGGGAAGATCCCCTAGAGGAGGGCTTGATAACCCACTCCAGTATTCTTGCCTGGAGAATCCCCATGGACAGAGGAGCCTGGTGGGCTACAGTCTATGGAATTGTAAAGAATTGGACACTACTGAGTGAAAAAGCACAGCACAGCAGCAGCTTATGTTTCTTTACCTTATCTATAAGTCTCTTTTGAAAGATTTTGTCAAATATTTTAAGACATTCTTTATTACCTACAAGTTTTGTTGCTACAAATTTTAAGCTAAATTACTTTGAAATACCTTCAGCTTAGACCTGGGAATAGGCCATTTCTAGTTGTTAAGATGGGGCAAAATGTGGAAAACATCTCTCTAAAAAAGATACATCAGTCTGTGCATCTGATGCTGGGTTGGACATGGAAAAACAAGAAAAAGAACACAAGGCAGGGAGACACTGACACAATCAAAACAATAGATGCTATAGGCCATGAGAGATCCAACTAAGGTGTAAATAGTAAACAAGAAAAGGATGGGAGAAATCTGATACAATTTAGAAGGAATAGAACCCCATGACTTTGAAGGGGTTTCAAAGATGACGCTGAAGTGAAAGTTGCTCAGTCATGTCCGACTCTGTGACCCCATGGACTATACAGTCCATGGAACTCTCCAGGCCAGAATACTGGAGTGGATACAGGGCATCTTCCCAACCCAGGGATTGAACCCAGGTCTCCCACATCACAGGCAGATTCTTTACATTGTAGGTGGATTCTTTGCCAGTGGAGCCACCAGGGAAGCTCAAGAATACTGGACTAGGTAGCCTATCTCTTCTCTAGTGGATCTTCCCAACCCAGGGATTGAACCGGGGTCTCCTGCATTAAGCACCCCAAATGAGGAACTTTGGAGGGACATGTAACATTCTAATATGCACAGGTGGTGCAAAGAAATATCTGAGTAGTTTTCAGTATATCTTTCATTACATGTTTTATGTAGCATTTGGTACAGAGCATGAGACATTAATTATCAATGTCAATTTTATCAGGACACATCACTTCACACCACTCCTCTCAGTGTCCCCCCACGTCCTACACCCTCAGATGTCTAAAAAATGTGAGTCTATAATTCAAAAGTACAGTAATTGAAGGGTGGGCAAGAAGTAGAGATTAGAGATGGAGAGAATGTTGGAAATCTACAGGAAGAGAAACAGAGGCCTGAAGATCCTCCTTTCAGGGAATGAAATAGAGGAATAAGCTAGTGAGGCAGAAGAAACAAAACAGGAAGGCAAGCCAAGACAATAGTTTCTGGTAGAAGAGAATAGTCCAATATGCAATATGTTACTCAACGGAGACATTTGGATTTGTTCAGAGTGATATTATCGCTGACTTCACAGGCTGATTACAGTAGATTTGAGGGGTTAATAAGATTACAAGGAATGATTGGTGGAAAAAGAAGAAGTGGATTAGGGAGATGAGTGGGTTGACAGGAGGAACAGCTGCACTGAACTGCTTACATTTTTAGATGAGAAACATTTGAGTGTTTGAAAATAGGAGAAATGAGATGGTTTAGAGAAGGGAGGCTGCTAAAGAGTTTTCTCAGTGTGAACTGCAGGAAAGAGGCATTTGTAGAGATGAGAAGAGATGGGAAGGGACAAAAGGCAATATTATCTTCAGAACGGAGGCCTCTTTTTCAGAAACTGCATGAGGATAAATATGAAAAAGGCAGGTGAGCCAGATAATGTCATAAAACTCCGTCCTCACTTTTCAGAACTTCTTGAGAGCACTTCCATCAATTGGAAGTTTGGCTTTCTAACGTTCACCTGCTCATCTCCTTGTTACCTTCCTTTAGGACTTTGCCAGTTCATCCTCTGTGTAATGATCAGTACCCATAAAAGCCAAGCTTTCTGAAAACCCCATTATAGAAAAGCGTGAATAGGGAGTACAGGCAGGGTGCGATCTACTTGGACTCATTCACTTTATGGTTCTAAATACGGGGTTCTTTAAGGGACATTCAAGGGGCTTCTTGACCTGAATAATTGTTCTACCAGTGAAGAATAGAATCTGAAATTTTGTCTTTAATAGTTTATCTTTTGTTTTACTACATGTATTTTAAAAGTGCAAAAAGTCAGAACTTCCTTGGGGTTTTGACCTTTTAAGGTTGGTCGTGAATTGTTTTTATCTTAATAAATATTTACTTAGGATTTGTTTCTCTTAGAACCTTTTCTTCCTTTGTTTCTTCCTCCCTCAGATCCTTTTCTTCTATCTCCCCTTCCTTTCTTTCTACTGTTCTTCCTTCCTGCTTGTGCCCTTTTGATATTCCAAGGACATCATGGAGGTTGGGGAATATGAATCCTCAAATACCTCATGTTTTGAAGAGGCACATGGATACCAATGATAGTACAGTGAAGTACATGGTACCGTGAGGACATGCTGGGGTCAGTGCACTCAAGATCAGGAGTGTTACTGGAGGCAAAGAGAAAACAGTGGTGTCATTTGGAACATGCCACACTACTCAAAGAGGGATGGCTTTGGAGGAAGACCCTATTAGGTAACCCTAGCAGTCAGAAGATAGCTGTCATGAGGTCAGAAAACAGTGGGGCCACAGAGTATGCCTGGGTTAGTTCTAAACACAGGAATGTGTAGACAGGCCATAAATCACAATGCCTAATTCTTAAGCTTCAATATTTTTATTGCCTACCAATGAGCAATTAGTGCTCAAAAGTTTGTGAATCCAACCCAGGGTTAGAATGAAGTGTTTCAGTAAATTCTGTGTCTATTCTCAAACAATAGTATCATTAAATTTGCCAAGCTGATTTTGGAAGGCAGACTAGCTCTCGTAAATCAGTTTAACTGGGAAGGTTTAGATCTAATCTCAATTAATAATGAACTTCAAATGGGATGTTGTCTTTCCTCCAGCTGTTACCCAAATAAATATAGATCATTTATATTTTGATTTATCCCCATGGCTTTCATTGTTAGGTCACTGGAATTATTGTCAATGGCAAGACACAAAAGGCAAAAGAGAAAAAGGGGACTGGGAAAATGAATCTGAGGCCAACTTTTTCTTACTAAATACTTCCCTTCTGTTCAATTTTATTATTATTTTCACAGAGCTATTAAATATCTGTTTGGAGTAGATGTCATTAAAAATCTAGAGGCAAATTAGAAAAATAATATCTGAATTTAATAAGAAAAAATTTGCTTAAAACTATACAAACTTGTGGAAAGAGAATTCTCTCTGCCCCCACCTGTCCCAAAATGCTCCCAACTCACCCTGCTTCCACCCCTTCCTCTCCAAAAGGACAGTGCACTTAACCAATGCACTGGCTTAGACTTTTATTAGCTGCTCTAGTTATAAAGAAAGAACATTTTATTTTTTCCAAAAATGTTCTCCTTATGACATGATGCAAACCATCCCCCAAACTGGTGATTTGAGAAACTGCACATGATAGTTAGCAAGTGCATTCTTTCTAAATGTCAGCAATGTGCCAGCTAATACTCAGATTATAGAATTAGTATACTCTAATTTTAGAGACTTTTTAAGGGGAACATTGCTGCTCAAACCTACATTTACCTATGTTGAGAAATGGTCAAGAGATTACTGCAGTGTTTGGATGTCGGGCTTAATGATAAAACTCAGTATCACCACATTGTTGATCGCACTTTGGAAATATTGATTTGATTGTGCTGCACATGATCACGGGTTTAGAAGTATCTGACACTTTTTCCCATTGATCATAGCTTGATTTACAAATCCATTTTAATAATAATTCTACCTAGTTGTTTTAATTCCTTCTTTAGATCAAAGATTATCATACAAACTATTGGAAGAGTAAAGAAAAGGGAGTAATATTCATTCATTACCTTTCTTTCTAGAAACTTATTAACTTCTATCTTAATATATTCACTTTATCTTTTTTGATAATGATGTAATTTATTGAGCACCTATTATGCGACTGATTCTTTGCTGAGAACATTCTGTATATTGTCTCTAAGCTTCTCAAAAGCCTTGTATCCTAAGTATCATGAATTTCCTTTTAGAAGTGAAGTAGGACTACCCAGGTGGCACAGTGGTAAAGAATCTGCCTGCCAATATAGGAGACACAAATTCAACCCTGGAGTTGGGAAGATCTCCTAGAGTAGGAAATGGCCACCCACTCCAGCATTCTTGCCTGGGAAATTCTCTGGACAGATGAGCCTGGCAAGCTACAGTCCATGGGGTTGCAAAGAGTCAGACACAACTGAGTGAGCACAAAAGGAAGTGAAATAGCTGAAAAACAGCAGACATAGAATTTGACTTGATAGTGAATCCAAGGCCTGTGCTTTAACTAGATCAAGATGTATCTCTTATGTGAGAAGTGATGACATCACTTAGTCTTCTGCTCACATGTGCAACACACTTCCATCGGTAATAGCTTCCGTTAGACTATAGGAAGTGAAACTTACTATAGGAAATGTTTTTTCAAACTGAAGTAAATTAGAAAAATAGTATCTGAGTTTAATCGGAAAATTTCTGTTTAGAACTGTACAGACTAAGCGGAAAGTGAATTTTCTGTAACACCACCACATACTGCCATGGACATCTAGTGATAATATACTTATCCAGTGAAAGACTACTGTCTCACTGGCCTTGTGAGTGAGAGGGCAGGTGTATAACCTGAAAGTCCCCCACCAGCAGCCCCTCATACTGCTGAGAATCACTGCTATCTAGACATCTTCACCACATTGTGATTCTCTAATTAATCATGGACTTAGAGAAAAAAGGTCAGCTGAAAAACATTTATGCACCTCCATAAAATTACTACTGACAACATGATACATTGTAGTTTAATGCTTCTTAAGTATTACTTGGATGCAATCTCATTAGAGTTCAGTTCCTGGAAAATTTGTCTTTCTTGAAAGAAATAACAAAAATCAAAAATTTTAATAACAAAATAACCCTGAGGAAAATAGCATGAAGTATGAAGAAGAACTCATCAAAGATGGAGGCCAATCATGTTTATTTTGCTTTGTGCCTTGGCTCTCAGAAAACTCAAATTTATATTTTATGTTAAATTACAGCATATTAACTTAGATTGCTGGCAAAAAACGATCTTTTATGAGTTTTGCTTTTGCATTTTTTAAATTGATTTGTATTGGAGTATATAAGTGAACAATGAAAATAAATAGATGAAAACAATAGAATGGGAAAGGCTAGAGATCTCTTCAAGAAAATTATAGATATTAAGGGACTATTTCATGCCAACAGGGGCACAATAAAGGATATAAATGGCAAGGACCTAAAAGAAGAAGAAAGGATTAAGAAGAGGTGGCAAGAATACATAGAAAAACTGAACAAGAAAGATCTTAATGACTCAGATAACCACAATGGTGTAGTCACTCACTTAGAGCCAGATATCCTGGAACGTGAAGTCAAGTGGGCCTTAGGAAGCATCACTATGAACAAACCTAGTGGAGGTGATGGAATTCCACTTGAGTTATTCCTAATCCTAAAAGATGATGCTATTAAAGTAGTGTACTCAATATGCCAGCAAATTTGGAAAACACAGCAATGATCATAAGACTGCAAAAGGTCAGTTTTCATTACAATCCCAAAGAATGTTCAAACAACTACACAATTGCACTCAATTTGCGTGCTAGCAAGGTAATGCTCAAAATCCTTCAAGCTAGGTTTTAATAGTGCATGAACCAAGAACTTACAGATGTATAAGCTAGATTTAGAAAAGGCAGAGGAACCAGAGATCAAATTGCCAACATCTATTGGATCATAGAAAAAGCAAGAGAATTCCAGAGAAACATCTACTGCTTCACTGACTATGCTAAAGCCCTTGTGTGGATCACAACAAACTATGGAAAATTCTTAAAGAAATGGGAATACTAGGCCATTTTACCTGCCTCCTGAAAAACCTGAATGTAGAAACAATTATAGTCAGACACGGAACAATGGACTGGTTCTAAATTGGGAAAGGTCTATGTCAAGGCTGTATACTGGCATCCTGCTTATTAGACTTATGTGCAGAGTACATCATGTGAAATGCCAGGCTGGATGACTCATAAGCTGGAATCAAGATTGCCAGGAGAAATATCAACAACCTCAGATATGCAGATGGTATCATCCTAAAGGCAGAAAGTGAAGAGGAACTAAAGAGCCTCTTGATGAAGGTGAAAGAGGAGAGTGAAAAAGCTGTCTTAAAACTCAGCATTCAATAAATGAAGACCATGGCATCTGTTCCCATCACTTCATGGCAGAGATAAGGAAAAAATGGAAACTGTCACAGACTTTATTTTCCTGGGCTCCAAAATCACTGTAGATGGTGACTGCTGCTGCTGCTGCTAAGTCGCTTCAGTCGTGTCTGACTCTGTGCGACGCCATAGACGGAAGCCCACCAGGCTCTCCCGTCCCTGGGATTCTCCAGGCAAGAACACTGGAGTGGGTTGCCATTTCCTTCTCCAATGCATGAAAGTGAAAAGTGAAAATGAAGTCGCTCAATCGTGTCTGACTCCCAGTGACCCCATGGACTGTAGCCCACCAGGCTCCTCCGTCCGTGGGGTTTTCCAGGCAAGAGTACTGGAGTGGGGTGCCATTGCCTTCTCTGAAGATGGTGACTACAGCCATAAAATTAAAAGATGCTTACTCTTTGGAAGAAAAACTGTGACAAACCTAGACAGCATATTAAAAAGTAGAGACAACACTTTGCTGGTAAAGGTCTGCATAGTCAAAGCTATGGTTTTCCTAGTAGTCATGTATGGATGTGAGAGTTGGACCATAAAGAAGGCTTAGCACCAAAGACCTGATGCTTTTGAACTGTAGTCTTGGAGAAGACTCTTGAGAGTCACTTGGACAGCAAGGAAATCAAACCAGTCAATCCTAAAGGAAATCAAACCAGTCAATCCTAAAGGAAATCAGTCCTAAATATTTATTGGAAGGACTGCTGCTAAAGCTGAAACTCCAGTACTTTGGCCACCTGATGCAAAGAGCCGACTCATTGGAAAAGATCCTAATGCTGAGAAAGATTGGAGGGCAAGAGGAGAAGCGGGCACAGAGGACGAGATGGTTTGATGGCATCACCGACTCAGTGCACGTGAGTTTGGGCAAACTCTGGAAGATAGCGAAGGACAAGGAAGCCTGGTGTGCTGCAATCCGTGAGGTGGCAAGGAGTCAGACATGACATAACAATTGAACAACAACAACAAATATTTGTTTTACACTGTTATGTTTCTGCTGTACAGAAAAGTGAATCAGTTATACATATACATTATCCCCTTTATTCTGGATTTCCTTCCCACTTAGTTCATCATAGAGCACTGAGTAGAGTTTCTTGTGTTATACAGTTCTCATTAGTTATCTATTTTATACATAGTGTCAATAGTGCATACATGTCAATCCCAGTCTCCCAATTCATCCCACCCTCCTGGCTCCCCTGGTATCCATACATTTGTTCTGTGTCTCTATTTCTCCTTTGCAAATAAATCAATCTGTAAAAAAATGATCCATCGTTTGACTGCTCACAGTTTTTGGTACTTAATCATTTATCTTTAATCTAATGTTCAATTTTATATGTCATTGATTTAAAACTCTCTCAAATAAATTTTTACATAAATGGACCATAAATAATACAATGAAAAGGAAACAGTTTCTACTTGTTCCATTTCAGATTGCCCAAGTCTCTGTTTTTTTCTGATATTCTGCTTTCAATTATCACTCACATTTAATCATTCATCTATTCTTTTATTTTTTCTTAAAAGATTCTTTCTCTCCTTTGGCTTACCCTTACCATTTCCACCTGTAGTATTCTATCCCAAACTTTCCTCATTACTGAATTACCGAATGTTCCCCAGTCTCTTTTCTTGCCAGTTCTTCTCTCTGTTCTGTCAACAATAGTCATTGGTCAACACTGTGTCCCAGTTGCTGTATACTGATGAACAAGATAGGTAACAAAGGCAGATACTAAAGGACTAATACTATAAATAGTGCAACAGATGTATATGGGGGCTATCCTGATCTTATGCAGTGTCTGTCATAATTGGCACTACTGACAGTTTTGTGCTGGATAATTCTTTATTGTGGGGGCTGTCCTGTGTGCATTGCAGGATGTTTAGTGGTATCTCTGGCCTCTACCCACCACATGCCAGTAGCACCTCTCTAGTGCTGAGAAGCAACAGTGTTTCCAGCTGTTGCCAAACGTCCTCTGGGGGCAAAATTCCTCCCTAGTTGAGAATCATTGCTCAACTGTAGTCTGCGTAGGTTGGAAGATGAATTTAATGTGGAAATGTTTACCTGTGGATAGGCCATTTGGATGGAGAGCCGAAGAATGAGTAGGAATGAGTAGGAATTAGTGTTGGGGAAGGGAGAGGAAGCTTTGGGAGATGGGAGAGTCTCAGTGTTCTAGGAAGGAAGACCAATATGTGCAAAGACCTTGAAGCGGGAATGAATGTGGAACATTCAGGGAGTGAAAGCAGGCCAGTACGGACTAGAAAAGCATCTGTTTAGATACTGGCTACTGCCAAGATTGAGAGAGGCACTCATCTAGCCAGTCTGTGTGACTTGTGCTTAGAACTACAAGCAGTGAGAAAGCCTACTTTGTAGCAGGAAAATGACAAGATCTTGAAGTGATTCAGGGCAATGGCAGGAGTGGGATGAAGGGAAAGACTGAGCCTACACCAGCATCTTCCATGAATGAGGCTGGGGCTGGGCAGGTGTGTTGATACAGTAACGATGAGTGGACAGGGGTGTGGCTACCTGGTGATGGCTCAGGAACAAGACATGTGTGTGTATGCATGCTTGTATGCATGTATGTTGTATGAACTTTTTATCTATTTTAACAAGAGGGTGACTTTTGAAAGAGTCTTAGAGGGTCTTTGTAGGATTATACAAGCTACCCTTCCAAAACTTGCAACCCTTGGATTTAGCAGGTGGGTGCGGTGCAGAAGATGCACCTTCTGCTGGAAAGAGGCACAGAGGAAGTAGTTTTACAGAAGACAAGGAAAGGGAGGAAATGTTAATGAAGAGGTTGAGGATACAAGGCAGTTTTTTTCCTCATAAGACTCCCAAGGATGCTGTTGAAGGCAAAGGAAAGGGAGGCAGTGCTTGGGATGAGAGGGATAAGAGGTACAGACTTTTCAAGAGCCAACAGCTTGGCACAGCTTAGAGGTCTGGGGCTTCTGTCTCCTTGGGCAATATACAGAGAAGGCTGAGGATGTGGCATATGGTAAATTTTTTTCTGGGTATCTTAAGGTACAGAGTGGGCACATGGTTCTAATAGGGAGAGACTGGAGATTTTGGTCTCATGAAACAAATCTTTTGCAAAACCTACTTTGATCATGAGAGCTCTAACTCCTCCCTCCCTTCCAGAAACATGACAAAATAAGTAGGACCTTTACAGCCTAGCCTCCAAACCTTGAGTTACCCATTTGCTCCACATAAGCTGTGCTCTGCCTGGCACTGTCTTTTTGTCCTGTTTGCCTTGTTCTCTTCTCTGCCCCATGCCCTGAATATGGTTTTGTATCTTCAAATCCTATTCATTCTGTGGCACCTTGCCAGATTGCTGTGCCCACAAGTGCTGCCTGCTCTTCTTAATTGGCACTTAATTAAAAACTACCTTGGGGCTTTTTTGGTACTCGTATCATATATTATTAACTTTTCAAGGGTCTGCCATTGTTGTTTCTAAAATTAAATTGCTAAATTCTTGAAAGCCAGGATTAGGTTCTGTGCCTATTATTACACTTCAAGAGGCCTAATACAGAACTCAACACCCAGAAGGCCCTCAATGATTTGTTTAATGCATTGGCTAAAATATGGATTACTTTTCTGGGACAAATGCAAAAGAGTACTGGAATCAGTGTTGTGTGGCATGTAGACCCCGGGAGTGAAATCACTTGCACATTCATATCTTCTCCACTGCACAAAAGTTCTGGGAGGGAACTGACTTACTATTTTGCCCATCTTATAGGCAAACCATTCAATATCACAGTAATCCAAGTCTATTCCCCAGCCAATAATGCTGAAGAAGCTGAAGTTGAATGCTTCTATGAAGATCTACAAGAGTTTCTAGAACTAACACCCAAAAAAGATGTCCTTTTCATTATAGGGGACTGGAATGGAAAAGTAGGAAGTCAAGGGATACCTGGAGTAACAGGCAAATTTGGCCTTGGAGTACAAAATGAAGAAGGGCAAAGGTTAACAGAGTTTTGCCAAGAGAATGCACTGGTCATAGCAAGCACCCTCTTCCAACAACACAATAGGAGACTCTACATATGGGTATCACAGATAGTCAACACTGAAATCAGATTGTATATTCTTTGCAGCCAAAGATGGAGAAGCTCTATACAGTGAGCAAAAACAAGACTGGGAGTTGACTGTGGCTCAGATCATGAACTCCTTATTGCCAAATTCAGACAAATTGAAGAAAGTAGGGAAAATCACTAGACCATTCAGGTGTGACCTAAATCAAATCCCTTATGATTAAACAGTGGAAGTGAGAAATAGCTTTAAGGGAGTAGATCTGATAGAGTGCCTGAAGAACTATGGAATGAGGTTCATGACATTGTACAGGAGACAGGGATCAAGACCATCCCCATGGAAAAGAAATGCAAAAGGGCAAAATGGTTGTTTGAGGTGACTTACAAATAGTTGAAAAAAGAAGAGAAGTGAAAGGCAAAGGAGAAAAGAAAAGATATTCCCATCTGAATGCAGAGTTCCAAAGAATAGCAAGGAGAGATAAGAAAGCCTTCCTCAGTGATCACCAAAAAGAAATGAAGGAAAACAACAGAATGGGAAAGACTAGAAATCTCTTCAAGAAAATTTAGAGATACCAAGGGAACATTTCATGCAAAAATTGGCACAGTAAAGGACAAAAATGATATGGACCTAACAGAAGCAGAAGATACTAAGAACAGGTGGCAAGACTACATAGAACTATACAAAAAAGGACCTTCATGACCCAGATAACCACAATGGTGTGATCACTCACCTAGAGTCAGACATACTGGAATTCAAACTCAAATGGGCCTTAGGAAGCATCACTATGGACAAAGCTAGAGATGATGGAATTTCAGTTGAGCTATTTCAAAGCCTAAAAGATGATGCTGTGAAAGTGTTGTACTCCATAGGCCAGCAAATTTGGAAAACTCAACAGTGGTGACACGAATGGAAAAGGTCAGTTTTCATTTCAATCTGAAGGAAAGGCAATGCCAAAGAATGTTCAAACTACCACACAGTTGCATTCATCTTACACGCTAGCAAAGTAATGCTCAAAATTCTTCAAGCCAGGCTTCAACAGCACATGAACCATGAACTTCCAGATGTTCAAGCTGGATTTAGAAAAGGCAGAGGAACCAGAGATCAAATCACCAACATCCGCTGAAAAAGCAAGAGTTCAAGAAATACATCTACTTCTGCTTTATTGACTACGCCAACATCTTTGATTATATGGATCACAATAAACTGCAAAATTCTGTAAGAGATGGGAATACCATACCATCTGACCTGCCTCCTGAGAAACCTGTATGCAGGTCAGGAAGCAACAGTTAGAACTGGACATGGAACAACAGACTGGTTCCAAATAGGAATAGTACATCAAGGCTGTATATTGTCACCCTGCTCATTTAACTTATATGCAGAGTGAACCAGTGAAGTTGCTCAGTCATGTCTGACTCTTTGTAATCCCATGGACTGTAGCCTTCCAGGCTCCTCTATCCATGGAATTTTCCAGGCAAGAGTACTGGAGTGGGTTACCATTTCCTTCTCCAGGGGATCTTCCAGACCTGAGGACTGAACCCAGGTCTCCTGCATTGCAGGCAGATACTTAACCATCTGAGCTACCAGAGTACATCAAACAAAATGCCAGGCTGGATGAAGCACAAGCTGGAATCAAGATTGCAGAGAGAAACATCAATAACCTCAGATAGGCAGATGACACCACCCTTCCAGCAGAAAGCGAAGAGGAACTAAAAAGACTCTTGATGAAAGTGAAAAAGGATAGTGGAAAAGTTGGCTTAAAACCCAACATTCAGAAAATGAAGATCATGGCATCTGGTCCCATCACTTCCTGGCAAAGAGATGGGGAAATAATGGAAAGTGAGAGACTTTATTTTCAGTTCAGTTCAATTCAGTCGCTCAATCGTGTCTGACTCTTTGTGACCCCCATGAATTGCAGCACGCCAGGCCTCCCTGTCCATCACCAACTCCCAGAGTTCACTCAGACCCACGTCCATTGAGTCAGTGATGCCATCCAGCCATCTCATCCTCTGTCGTCCCCTTCTCCTCCTGCCCCCAATCCCTCCCAGCATCAGAGTCTTTTCCAATGAGTCAACTCTTCGCATGAGGTGGCCAAGGTACTGGAGTTTCAACTTTAGCATCATGCCTTCCAAAGAAATCCCAGGGCTGATCTCCTTCATAATGGACTGGTTGGATCTCCTTGCAGTCCAAGGGATTCTCAAGAGCCTTCTCCAACACCACAGTTCAAAAGCATCAATTCTTTGGCACTCAGCCTTCTTCACAGTCCAACTCTCACACTTTATTTTGAGGGGCTCCAAAATCACTGCAGATGATGACTGCAGTCATGAAATTAAAAGACCCTTACTCCTTGGAAGAAAAGCTATGACCAACCTAGACAGCATATTAAAAAGCAAAGACATTATTTTGCCAACAAAGTTCTGTCTAGTTAAAGCTGTGGCTTTTTCAGTAGTCATGTGGATGTGAGAGTTGGACTATAAAGAAAGCTGAGTGCTGAAGAATTGATGCTTTTGAACTGTGGTGTTGGAGAAGACTCTTGAGAGTCCTTTGGACTGCAAGGAGATCCAACCAGTCCATCCTAAAGGAGATCAGTCTTGAATATTCATAGGAAGGACTGCTGCTCAACCTGAAACCCTAGTACTCTGGTGACCTGATGTGAATGAGCTGACTTCATTAGAAAAGACCCTGATGCTGGGAAAGATTGAGGGCAGGAGGAGAATGGGACAACAGAGGATGAGAGGTTTGGATGGCATCACTGACTCGATAGACATGAATTTGAGTAAGCTCTGGGGTGGTAATGGGCTGGGAAGCCTGGCATGCTGCAGTCCATCTGATCACAGAGTCAGACATGACTGAGCGAGTGAACTGAACTGAACAAGAAGTCAAAAGCAACTCTGGGTGCAGATGGAGCTATCAGGAATGCTGCGAAGGGCCAGACTACACAAAGGTGACTATAAGTACACTGGGGACATGGGGATGAATAAGAGTATAAGGGATGTTGATACAAGGTGACCATTATTCCACCCTTTGCCTCAGGTTTGAGTTCTAAAGTTTCAATTGTGAACACCTCAGAGAGAGCAAGCAAATTTCCATTTCATTATCTGTCCATTATCAATGAACAGAATTTTACTTCTNACTTTATTTTCAGTTCAGTTCAATTCAGTCGCTCAATCGTGTCTGACTCTTTGTGACCCCCATGAATTGCAGCACGCCAGGCCTCCCTGTCCATCACCAACTCCCAGAGTTCACTCAGACCCACGTCCATTGAGTCAGTGATGCCATCCAGCCATCTCATCCTCTGTCGTCCCCTTCTCCTCCTGCCCCCAATCCCTCCCAGCATCAGAGTCTTTTCCAATGAGTCAACTCTTCGCATGAGGTGGCCAAGGTACTGGAGTTTCAACTTTAGCATCATGCCTTCCAAAGAAATCCCAGGGCTGATCTCCTTCATAATGGACTGGTTGGATCTCCTTGCAGTCCAAGGGATTCTCAAGAGCCTTCTCCAACACCACAGTTCAAAAGCATCAATTCTTTGGCACTCAGCCTTCTTCACAGTCCAACTCTCACACTTTATTTTGAGGGGCTCCAAAATCACTGCAGATGATGACTGCAGTCATGAAATTAAAAGACCCTTACTCCTTGGAAGAAAAGCTATGACCAACCTAGACAGCATATTAAAAAGCAAAGACATTATTTTGCCAACAAAGTTCTGTCTAGTTAAAGCTGTGGCTTTTTCAGTAGTCATGTGGATGTGAGAGTTGGACTATAAAGAAAGCTGAGTGCTGAAGAATTGATGCTTTTGAACTGTGGTGTTGGAGAAGACTCTTGAGAGTCCTTTGGACTGCAAGGAGATCCAACCAGTCCATCCTAAAGGAGATCAGTCTTGAATATTCATAGGAAGGACTGCTGCTCAACCTGAAACCCTAGTACTCTGGTGACCTGATGTGAATGAGCTGACTTCATTAGAAAAGACCCTGATGCTGGGAAAGATTGAGGGCAGGAGGAGAATGGGACAACAGAGGATGAGAGGTTTGGATGGCATCACTGACTCGATAGACATGAATTTGAGTAAGCTCTGGGGTGGTAATGGGCTGGGAAGCCTGGCATGCTGCAGTCCATCTGATCACAGAGTCAGACATGACTGAGCGAGTGAACTGAACTGAACAAGAAGTCAAAAGCAACTCTGGGTGCAGATGGAGCTATCAGGAATGCTGCGAAGGGCCAGACTACACAAAGGTGACTATAAGTACACTGGGGACATGGGGATGAATAAGAGTATAAGGGATGTTGATACAAGGTGACCATTATTCCACCCTTTGCCTCAGGTTTGAGTTCTAAAGTTTCAATTGTGAACACCTCAGAGAGAGCAAGCAAATTTCCATTTCATTATCTGTCCATTATCAATGAACAGAATTTTACTTCTATAGAAGTCACAATTTGAAATACAATTTCTTCCCAAATTTACATTCCTGAACCTTAGCTGAAAGCAGTAAGCATGAGGAAAATAGAGTTTGGTCTCTGCAAAGAGAAGAGTGGTGATGTGTGCAGGTTTGTCTGACAAACCACCACTTTTTGAGTATTCTCGAAAAGCAGGTGGCTTTGACTGTTTTATAAAATGACAATATTTTTTCCAACTCCTCCCCCTTTCAGTATAGATGATAATCAATCCATTTTTCCAGCCCAGCCTGTCTTTATTGGTTGCTCTTTGGCAACTGATGGACTTTCCATCTCCCTCTGGGTTGGGGATGGGGGCAGGAGAACTCTACACGAGACACCAGAAACACTCTAACAAAGATCTGACTGATACCAAGCATGGTGGGAGGGCCATTGTAGTATCTTTGCATATTACCTTTCTATTATTCCTGCTCAGGTTTATTTTTACCTTTAAAAATAACATTGCTAGGTGGTGAGTCCCTCAGCAAGGCTGAAACTACAACTTTGTTTATTTTTAGAATCAAGAGTTATTAACAGTTTCCCAGGTCTCATTGCCCAGTTTGGGTAGGGTTAGTTCCAAATCTAACTCTATGACCAGTATAGGAATTCCTACCACTTTGGAAAAGGCTAACAGAGTCTATTAATCATCTCTCTTATTTTCAGATGCTTTGACACCTTGAGGCCTTGCTGACCCTAAAGGGATTGCTCCTCTTAAGGTTAGCTAATTGCTAGAGACATGACTTTTGTATGCAAAGCAACCAATCCAGAAGACAAACTCTCAACCACCTCCATTTCAGGGCTCTCACATTCCTGGGCCACCAACCATCTGTCCTAGTCACTTTAAGACTGGGTACCACAGGGAACTATATTCAATATCCTGTGGTAAACCATACTGGAAAAGAATATGAAAAAGAATCTATATATAACTGAGTTACCCTGCTGTACAGCAGAAATTCAACACGACAGGATAAATCAACTATACTTCAATAAAATTAAAAAAGAAGACTAGGTCCTAGACCAGTAGGGACAGTGCCAA
The DNA here is from genome assembly GCA_006410615.1 of Neotragus moschatus. Lineage (NCBI taxonomy): Eukaryota > Metazoa > Chordata > Mammalia > Artiodactyla > Bovidae > Neotragus > Neotragus moschatus. Next base: position 728,835 of record SJYA01000266.1, read on the forward strand.
TGCCCCAGACCCTCCTGAAATATTTAAACTGGCCAATTCTAAAACTGCTTACCTTGTCTTCCTGAAGAAACCACAAGAAAGGCTATTATCCAAGTTTTTTTCCCCACTTCCTTGTCTCTTGACTGACTCTGGTGTTTCCCTCATGGTGTGATGTGCCCCCCTTCTCATGGGATCTATGAGTAACAAGTAACTTTTCAATGGCAGTCATCTCCTGATCATACATGAATAATAATGAAACCTATATTTAAAAACATGCTGTTTTATCATAATCTTATAACAACATGATCATTGATATTAGCCAACCCCATTTTTATGTATAGTATTTATATTTCAGGAGTCAAAAATATTAATATCCCCAAACCTACACTGTACAAGTCAGTCACAGAGAACAAAAAAGAATGTTTTATTATAATTCATGTCAAGCTTATCTCACTATACAGATCATTTTAATATGTTATCTGGTTCTAGACTCGTAGGTCTTTAAAGGAGGAAACAATGACTCTACATTTTTTTATGTATCAAACCATCATAACAATTTCTTTGGCATTTCTGTCTGGGTGGCAAAGTGAAACTAGTACATACTTTTGGTCAAAGAAATGTCTTTTCAATAGACAGCATGGTTTTGGAAGTGAAACAGGTAAAATGCTAACAGAAGATAGTTACACTGAGTCAATGAGAGAAACCAGTTTAGTTCTGTGGTCAATTAGTTTACCTTTAAAACCATATACTGACTTTTTTTGCATTAGAAATAGAAGTAGGAACCTTAGAAGTCACCGAGAGAAGCTTTTTTTTTGAACATCTTCCCTTGTATCTTTTATGTAGAAGCTGTATGATCTGGTCTTCGCCAAAATAGAGGTCAGATTAAATTTTAATCCTTGCTCCAATAACGTGCTGTGCTGTGCTAAATCTCCTCAGTTGTGTCTAACTCTTTGCGATCCTACGGATTGCAGCCCTCCAGGCTGTTGTGTCCATGGGATTCTCCAGGCAAGAATACTGTACCCTCCTCCAGGGGATCTTCTGGACCCAGGGATCAAACCTCATCTAAACACCCCAAGTGTACCCCAATTATTTCTGGGGGTACTCAAAGGTTATTTTCCACCAAACCAGTCTGTCAGCTACAGTTAATCATGGCATACGGTGGTTTTCCTCTGTTGTCTCTCATTAGCCTGTGCTACTGTCTACAAAGCTCCTTAGAGAAGCCTCATGGCTGACCCAACTGACAGTGCCCGTGATCAGCACTCCTATAGGGATGCCAGTGGTGCTCCTCCCAGCTATGGGACAGTCCTGTGACTGCTGCCCTGAAGTGCCACTGAGAGGCAGCTTCATCGTACTTCATGACTACATCTTTATAGGGGTCCAGAATGTCACAGAATTTCTTATGTATGATTTGGCTTTTGAGCTTTGTCATTCTAATCAGGTGGTTCATATCCAGTTCAAGGAGCCAGAGGATGATCAATTTACCATCCACTTACTCATTTACCCCTTTGTCCCCTCAGCTCTAACCCACCATTCTCTCCACCAAGCATCCTAATTTACTCCAGCTGTAACACTCCCACAAAACAGTTTGTAAAATGTTGGAGTCCACATTTCTATTTCACCAAGGAGGCTTTGCTTTACTTTATATAAGAGACCTCTTGAGATCATTTTCCTAGAGTGAAGGAAGATCTATTGCAAAAGTGAATTCAAGTCCCCACTATCTGCAGTGAGAGAACAATTCAATGTTTTGAAATTACAGTTTTTTATTCTTCTGGTCTGTCCTTAAATTTTCAGAGATACTAGGACTCATTTAAAGCTCAAGACCAAGAACTTCTTTCTCTTCAATTGTCTTTGCAGTAAGGAGGCTTCCACTAATCCAGGAGATTTTGTAAACCTGTATGTACATTAAAACCACTTGGTGGTGGTAAGTTAAAATATTGGTGACTGGGGCCCACCAGAAAACAATTAAATTAAAATTTGTGAGGGTAGCACTCAGGCAATGATAGTTCTTTTAAAACTCCCCAATCTTGCATTCCTATACACTAACAAAGAAACACCAGAAAGGGAAATCAAGGAAACAATCTCAATTAACTATCACTTCAAAAAGAGTAAAATACCTAGGAATAAATCAACCTAAGGAGGTAAAAGACATGTACTCTGAAAACTATAAGACACTGATGAAAGAAATCAAAGATGACACAAACAGATGGAAAGATATACCATGTTCTTGGACTGAAAGAATCAATATTGTCAAGATGACTGTACTACCCAAGGCAATCTACAAAATTCAGTGCAATCTTTATCAAACTACCAATGGCATTTTTCACAGAACTAGAACAAAATGTTTTAAAATGTGTATGGAAACTCAAAAGACCCAAAATGGTCAAAGCAATCTTGAGGGGGAAACAAAAGGAGCGGGAAGAATCAGGCTCCCTAGCTTCAGACTATATTATAAAGCTACAATCATCAAGACAGAATGATATAGCCACAAAACCAGAAATATAGATCAATGGAATATGTAGAGAGGCCAGAAATAAACCCACACACATCTGGTCAATCAAACTATGACAAAGAAAGCAAAAATATATCATGGAGGAAGACAGGCTCTTTAAGAAGTGGTTCTGGGAAAACTGTAAAGTTACATGTAAAAGGATGGAATCAGAACATTCTCTACACCATTCACAAAAGTAAAGTCTAAGTGGATTAAATACCTAAATGTAAGGCTTGACACTATAAAACTCTTAGAAACAATCATTGAAAGAATACTCTGATATAAATTGCAGTAATATCTTTTTTTGATCCATCTCCTGGAGTAATGGAAATAACAGCAAAAATAAACAAACAAGACCTAATTAAACTTAAAAGCTTTTGCACAGCAAAGGAAACCACAAATAAAGTGAAATGACAACCCACAGAATGGGAGAAAATATTTTCAAACAAAGGGACTGACAAGGGATTAATCTCCAAAATACAGAGACAGCTCATGTAGCTCAATATTAAAAAAAAAAAAACTGGGAAAAGATCTAAATAGACGTTTCTCTAAAGAAAACATAGAGATGGTCAAAAAGCACATGAAAAGATGCTCACTATCACTAATCATAGAGATATGCCAATCAAAACTACAATGAAGCATCGCCTCATACCGTCAGAATGGCCATCATCAAAATATCTGCAAACAATGAATGTTGTAGAGAATGTGGAGAAAAGAGGATCTTTCTACACTGCTGGTGGGAATGTAAATTGGTAAAACCGCTATGGAGAACAGTATGCTGCTGCTGCTGCTAAGTCGCTTCAGTTGTGTCTGACTCGGTGCAACCCTGCAGATTCCTTAAAAAATTAGAACTTAATAATAGAACCACCTTAAAAATAGAACTACCATGTGATCCAGCAACTCCATTCCTGGGCATATATCTGGAGAAAACCATAGTTCGAAAAGATTCGTGCACCCAAATGTTTATCACAGCACTATTTACAATAGTCAAGACAGGGAAGCAACCTAAATGTTCACTGACAGATGATGTATGGAAAAAGAAGATGTGGTGTACACAATGGAATATTGTGTATATGAACCGTTTCCCTGGTGGCTCAGACGGCAAAGCATCCGCTTGCAATGTGGGAGAACAGAGTTTGATCCCTGGGTTGGGAAGATCTCCTGGAGAAGGAAATGGCAACCCACTCCAGTACTCTTGCCTGCAAAATTCCATGGAGAGAGGAGACTGGTAGGCTACATTCCATGGGTTCACAAAGAGTCAGACATGACTGAGAGACTTCACTTTCACTTTTATTGTGTCTATGTGTGCACTCAGTCATGTCCAACTCTTTGTGACCCCACAGACTGCAGTGCACCAGACTTTTCTATCAATGGAATTTTCCAGAAAAGAATACTGGAATGGGTATTCCAAGGGATCTTCCCAATCCAGAGATTGAACCCATGTCTCCTGCATCTTCTGCACTGGCAGGTGGATTCTTTACCACTGAGTCAGCTGGGAAGCCCACAATGGAATATTACTCAGCCATAAAAAGAATGGAATAATGTCGTTTGCAGTAACATGGATGAACCTAGAGTTTATCATATTAAGTGAAGTAAGTCAGAAAGAGAAAGACAAATATCATGGGCTATCACTTACATTTGGAATCTAAAGAAAATAATGACACAAATGAACTTTTTATGAAACAGAAACAGACTCAAACTTAAAAAAAAAAAAAAAAACTTATGGTTACCAGAGAGGAAATGTTGAGGGGAGGGATAAATTAGGAGTTTGAGATTAACATAGACACACTATTATACATAAAATAGATAATCAACAAAGACCTACTATATAGCACAGGACACTCTGCTCAATATTCTGTAATAAGCCATATGGGGAAAATATCCAAAAAAGAATGGGTATAGGCATAACTGAATCACTTTGTTGGACATTAAAACTAAGACAACATTGTAAATCAACTATAAGAGGAAAATTAAATTAAGAAATATAACTCCCCCAGATAATGACAAATAAAATGAAGGTTAACACTCCTGTAAACACATGACCAAGGGATAGTGAACTCCAATTTGAGATACCTACTGGGGCACACCTACTCTTTCACCTATGTGAGACTTCAGGAATCACCATCTTTTTCCTTGTTTGAAAAGTGAAGGGTGTGTGCATTACTCACTCAGTTGTGTCTGACTCTTTATGACCTCATGGACTGTAGCCTGCCAGGCTCCTCCATCCATGGGATTCTCCAGGCAAGAATACTGGAGTAGGTTGTGATTTCCTTCTCCAGGGGATCTTCTCGACTCAGGGATCAAACCCAGGTTTCCCGCACTGCTGGCAGACTCTTTACGGTCTGAGCCACCAGGGAAGACCCTGTGAAGGGTAACTGAATCTAATTATTAATAATTGTTGTTCTCTGTGATGTGTGCTGATTCCTGAAATGTTTGGACTGGTTAGACCAGCACTCTGGCTATTTTCTCTCCAGGCACTTTGCTGCAATTAGAAGACACTGTCTCCAGGTGGGCTTCTGTGAAACCACCTTGGTTTCCTTTAAGTGTGGTTAATGGGAAGATCAACTCATTTGTCTTTTGAATTCTTCTGAAAATAATACTTTTCTTGAACTGGGAAAGTGTATACATACAAAAATAAATACATGTTTAGATCAGAGGTTAAGTAAGTTTAGAACAAAAATCTAGACACATTTTGATTTTGTATTCACTGACTGAATTGTTGTTAAATCTTCCTTAATATAATTATCATTTTTCATGCTTCTGCAGAACTAGTTCACTCTAAGCATTTTATTCAAAGTGGGTCTATGTACCAATTTCAGATGCTTTTAAAACTTTGACAGCTCCACTAGGAGTAAAAACTCCTGAAGTCTTTTATTCAGGCTTTAATTCTAACAACCATTTAGCACTTTCATAGAAAAGGCATCTATTTGCCATTTCAATTTTTAAACACTCTTCCTGTCTGATTTCAGGAAAAAAAAAAAAAACATATAGAAGTGTTGTTATATGACTTCTGACCTTGGTAAAGCTATTCATTGTTTCCTTTGTAACAGGAAACTGTCTTTGAGAATCTCTCAGGGAGCTTCCCTGATGGCTCAGTGGATAAAGGATATGCCTGGAATGCAGGAAACACAGGAGATGCAAGTTCAATCCTTGGATCAGGAAGATCCCCTGGAGGAGGAAAATGGCAACCCATTCCAGTATTCTTGTCTGAAAAATCGCCTGGACAGAGGTGCCTGGGAGGCTACAGTCCAAAGGGTTGCAAAGAGTCAGATACGGCTGAGTGACTAAGCATGCACGCCCAGTTCTTGCTTTCTCACATCTGGTATTTGCCATGCCTTCATAAGCCTTGGCAGTCTTATCAATCAGGTCAAACCTAGAGATGCAGATAGACACTGTTTCTTGCTTAAGGCTTTAATTAAGGAAGTCTCAGTTCACCAGGATAAGATAATTAAGCTGAACATGTGTTCAAAGTATTTAAAAATACAAGGTGGTTTCTCCATGGCCTGACAGAAATGAGATTCTTCTTTTAAAAAGCATGCTTAAAGCATAATGAAAGTTTCTTAACATTCTCATATACAAAAATATTTCCCCAAAGTTCCAAGATTTCTTTTTTCCATTCTTTGAATCTTATTTGAAATATAATGTTTTCATTAATATGATCTAGAAATAATTTAGTTGCTTCTAAAAGTTAATTTAATTGACAAAGAACCTGTCAAGAGTTTTCCATGTTACTGTACTATTAAGGTCTAGTAAATGTTCATGTTAGTAATAGAATATTGTTCAATATCTGCAGAAGAAAGCATGTTTTTGAGAAAGTATAAAAAGCGTTACTAAAATTACACATACAATGAAGATAAATACAAAAGTCTTAAAACAAGGAATTAATATTACCTATTATATTTTTATTTTTCCACATAAGATTTGGACAGATCTTTTCAGATAATGAACAGAAGGGTGTTAAGATAATACTCTGTGAATTTATATCTTTACTCATTAGAATAGAATGGTTGTTCATATTACAAAAGTGGAAATCGAGCAAAGACTGTGACTGACTACATAGTGCACATGATACATCATTCATGTTTGTTTACATCTTTTCTATTCATTTTTCTTAGCTATTGATTTCCATAGAAAAGATCAGATGAGTCACAGTCAATGTAACTGAACTCAAACTACTATTCTGAATATTATTTTAAGTGAGTGAGTTGTATTAAGTATGTGTGTTTTCTAACAACTTGAGGGTATAACTCACCTTAAACTTGTACCAAGAAGAAAGACTTTCATACTTTTACCAAGTCCCTACCAGTTATCCATACAACCTTAACTCCTTGTCCTTCATATTTTATTTTTAGTCAACATCTACAAGTGATTCCAGGAATTATTTTTGAGCACATACTACATATAAAGCTAGATGCTCCATGGAGACAAAGATGAGTGAAACACAATCCCTGAACACAGCAGATTATGTTCTAGTGTGCAGTTTCCTTTAACTGCAATGTAAAGGAAAGTATGTCTAATAACAATAATAAAAATTAAAGTAAACCTCATGGGTGGTTCAGAAAAAAGAGAAATACCTGGGGTGGGAGGTAAAGTGAAAGTGAAGTCGCTCAGTCGTTTCCGACTCTTTGAGACCTCATGGACGGTAGCCTACCAAAATTCTCCACGGGATTTTTCAGGCAAGAGTACTGGAGTGGGTTGCATTTCCTTCTCCAGGGGATCTTCCCAAACCAGGGATCGAACCCGGGTCTCACAGATTGTAGGCAGATGCTTTACTCTCTGAGCCAGTAGGGAAGTCCCACCTGGGGTGGGAAGTAAGGCAAATTTAAAAGAACATGTGATACTTAATCTGCTGCTGCTACTGCTAAGTTGCTTCAGTCGTGTCTGACTCTGGGCGACCCCATAGATGGCAGCCCACCAGGCTCCCCCATCCCTGGGATTCTCCAGGCAAGAACACTGGAGTGGGTTGCCATTTCCTTCTCCAGATACTTAATCTACTCATGTATTTAAAAAATACATGCAATGAACAAAGCATACATTTCAAAGGGAAAGGGAAATGATAGATTTTCAGTGAAGGGAGGGAAGATTCCCAAGGAAAACAAATGGTATACAAATCAACCAATATGCATCACCACATAAATGAATTGAAAAATAAAAAGCATATGATCACCTCAATAGATGCAGAAAAGCTTTGGAAAAAATTCAACATTCTTTTATGATATGAACTCTCAACAATGTGGTTATACAGGGAATATACCTCAACATAGAAAAGACTGTATGTGACAAGCCACAGCTAACATCATATTCAACAATGAGAAGCTGAAAGCATTTCCTATAAAACAAGAAAAAAGACAGAGATGCCCACATTGGCTACTTTTATTCAGCAAAATATTGGAAGTCCTGGCCATAAGAAATAAAAAGAATCTACACTGGAAAGATATCCTGGAATCCTGGAATCCAGGAATGTGGAGTAGGCCTTAGAAACCATCACTACGAACAAAGCTAATGGAGGTGATGGAATTCCAGTTGAGCTGTGTCAAATCCTGAAAGATGATGCTGTGAAAGTGCTGCAGTCAGTATGCCAGCACATTTGGAAAACTCAGCAGTGGCCACAGGACTGGAAAAGGTTCGTTTTCATTCCAATCTCAAAGAAAGGCAATGCCAAAGAATGCTCAAACTACCACACAATTGCACTCATCTCACATGCTAGCAAAGTATTGCTCAAAATACTGCAAGCCAGGCTTCAGCAGTATGTGAACCGTGAAGTTCCAGATGTTCAAGCTGGATTTAGAAAAGGCAGAGGAACCAGAGATCAAATTGCCAACAGTCTCTGGGCCATAGAAAAAGCAAGAGAGTTCCAAAAAAAATCTATTTATGCTTTATTGACTATGCCAAAGCCTTTGACTGTGTGGATCACAATAAAGTGTAGAAAATTCTGAAAGAGATGGGAATACCAGACCCACCTGACCTGCCTCTTGACCTATATGCAGGTCAGGAAGCAAAAGTTAGAACTGGACATGGAACAACAGACTGGTTCCAAAAAGGAAAAGGAGTACAACAAGGCTGTATATTGTCACCCTGCTTATTTAACTTATATGCAGGGTACATCATGAGAAATGCTGGGCTGGAAGAAGCACAAGCTGGAATCAAGATTGCTGGGAGAAATCTCAATAACCTAAGACATGCAGATGACACCACGTTTATGGCAGAAAGTGAGGAGGAACTAAAAAGCCTCTTGATGAAAGTCAAAGAGGAGAGTGAAAAAGTTGGCTTAAAGCTCAACATTCAGAAAATAAAGAGCATGGCATCCAGTCCCATCACTTCACGGCAGATAGATGGGTAAACAGTAGAAACAGTGTCAGACTTTATTTTTTGGGGCTCCAAAATCACTGCAGATGGTGATTGCAGCCATGAANCACGAGCTGGAATCAAGATTGCTGGGAGAAATATCAATAACCTCAGATATGCAGATAACACCACCCTTATGGCAGAAAGTAAAGAGGAACTAAAAAGCCTCTTGATGAAAGTCAAAGAGGAGAGTGAAAAAGTTGGCTTAAAGCTCAACATTCAGAAAATAAAGAGCATGGCATCCAGTCCCATCACTTCACGGCAGATAGATGGGTAAACAGTAGAAACAGTGTCAGACTTTATTTTTTGGGGCTCCAAAATCACTGCAGATGGTGATTGCAGCCATGAAATTAAAAGACGCTTCTCCTTGGAAGAAAAGTTATGAGAAACCTAGATAGCATATTGAAAAGCAGATTTATTACTTTGCCAACAAAGGTCTGTCTAGTCAAGGCTATGGTTTTTCCAGTGGTCATGTTTGGATGTGAGAGTTGGACTGTGAAGAAGGCTGAGTGCCAAAGAATCAATGCTTTTGAACTGTGGTGTTGGAGAAGACTCTTGAGAGTCCCTTGGACTGCAAGGAGATCCAACCAGTCCATTCTGAAGGAGATTAGTCCTGGGTGCTCATTGGAAGGACTTATGCTGAGGCTGAAACTCCAATACTTTGGTTACCTCATGTGAAGAGTTGACTCATTAGAAAAGACTCTGATGCTGAGAGGGATTGGGGGCAGGGGGAGAAGGGGACAACAGAGAATGAGATGGCTGGATGGCATCACCGACTTGTTGGACATGAGTTTGAGTGTACTCCGGGAGTTGGTGATGGACAGGGAGGCCTGGCATGCTGTGTGATTCATGGGGTTGCAAAGAGTTGGACACGACTGTAACTGAAGTGAACTGAACTGACTGAAACTGGAAAGAAAGAAAAACTGTAACTGTTTGCAGGTGAAATGATCCTATAGAGAAAATTGTAAAAATGCTACCAGAAAACTACTAGAAATCAATGAATTCAGTAATGTTTTAGAATACAAAATTAATGTACAGAAATGTTTCACTTCTATACGCTATCAACAAACCATCCAAAATAGAAATTAAGGAAACAATCCTTTTCACTATCGCATCAAAAAGAATAAAATACCTGGGAATAAATTGAGCTAAGGAGGTAAAGAATGTTCAAACTACTGCACAGTTGCACTCATTTCATGTGCTAGCAAAGTAATGCTCAAAATCCTTCAAGCTAGGCTTCAACAGTATGTGAAATGAGAACTTCCAGACATACAAGCTGGATTTAGAAAAGGCGGAGGAACCAGAGATTAAATTGAGAACATCTGTTGGATCTTGGAAAAACAAGAGAGTTCCAGAAAAACATCTAATTTTGCCTCATTGACTATGCTAAAGCCTTTGACTGTGTGGATCACAACAAGCTGTGGAAAATTCTTAGAGATGGGAGTTCCAGACAAGCTTACCTGCCTCCTGAGAAACCTGTATGCAGGTCAAGAAGCAACAGTTAGAACCAGACAGGGAACAATGGACTGGTGTCAAATTGGGAAAGGAATATGTCAAGGCTTTATATTGCCATCCTGTTTACTTAACTTATATGCAGAGTACATCATGCAAAATGCTGGGCTGGATGAAGCACAAGTTGGAATCAAGATTGCTGGGAGAAATATCAATAACCTCAGATGTGCAAATAACACTGCCCTTATGGCAGAAAGAGAAGAGGAACTAAAAAGCCTCTTGATGAAAAAAGAGGAGAGTGAAAAGCTGGCTTAAAATTCAACATTCAAAAAACTAAGATGATAGCATCCGGTCCCATCACATCACGGCAAACAGATGGGGAAAAAATGGAAACAGTGACAGACTTTATTTTCTTGGGTTGCAAAATCACTGCAGAGACACTTGCTCTTTGGAAGAAAAGCTATGACCAACATAGACAGCATATTAAAAAGCACACACATTACTATGCAACAAAAGTCTGTATAGTCAAAGCTATGGTTTTTCCAGTAGTCATTTATGGATGTGAAAGTTGGACTATAAAAAAAGTTGTGCACCAAAATATTGATGCTTTTGAACTGTGGTGTTGGAGAAGACTCTTGAGAGACCCTTGGACTGTAAGGTGATTCAACCAGTGAATCCTAAAGGAAATCAGTCCTGAATGTTCATTGGAAGGACAGATGCTGAAACTCCAATACTTTGGCCACTTGATGCAAAGAACTGACTCATAGGAAAAGATTCTGATGCTGGAAAAGATTGAAGGTGGGAGGAGAGGGGGACAACAGAGGATGAGATGGTTGGATGGCATCACCAACTTGATGGACATGAGTTTGAGTAATAATCTAGGAGTTGGTGATGGACAGGGAAGCCTGGCATGCTGCAGTCCATGGGGTCACAAAGAGTTGAACACGACTGAGCGACTAAACTGATTCTCCCTATCAGCAATAAATATCTTTCTATTTATTTGTGCCTTCTTCAATTTCTTTTTTCAATGTTTTACAATTTTCAATGTATAGATTTTCACTTTATTGGTTAAATATATTCCTACATTTTTTAAATTATTTTTGATGCAATTGTTAATGGGATTGTTTTCTTAAATTCTCTTTCACATGCCTCATTGTTAGTGTATAGAAACCCAACCAATTTTTGTTTACTGATTTTGTACCTTGCAAATTTACTGAATTCCTGTATTAGTTCTAATAGATTTTTGGTGGAGTTCATCAGTTCAGTCACTCAGTCGTGTCCTACTCTTTGCAACCCCATGCAGCACGCCAGGCCTCCCTGTCCATCACCAACTCCTGGAGTTCACTCAGACTCACGTCCATTGAGTCGGTGATGCCATCTAGCCATCTCATCCTCTATCGTCCCCTTCTCCTCCTNGGGAGGGGGGTCGGGATTGGGAGCTCATGTACACTCGTGGCTGATTCATGTCAATGTATAGCAAAATGAATACAGTATTGTAAAGCAAAACAAACTAAAAAATAAAAATTAAAAAAAAAGCTGTTGGCACAAGAGTGCTTAGATAAACACAAAAAGGAATTAATAATTCATGAGGAATTAATAATTAAGATGATTAATGTATATTCTTTAATGTATATTCTTTTTCACCAATTCTGCATTTCTAAAAGTTTCAATTATTTTATTTATACCAAGTGTCCAAAAAGTTGGCTAGTTCATTTTTATGAGTTTAGAATAATAACAAGTTAGATTCCTGGGAAATTTCAGCTCTTTGCTTGTATAATCTCTCTTGGTTTGTTCTCTTGTTCCTAACCATTAAGTTATTAGCTTAACTTAGTCCTCAGCTCTGCTTTTACCCACCTGCTCACTCCAAATGAGGACTTTAACCATGAGGGTCATTTTAAAGCCAAATTATAGGGGGAAAAATGAACACGAAAAGGAGTTAATGGGAATTAAATGAGAACATTCTGAAAGTACATTTGAAATTGAAAGGATATGGGGACATTCTCAGCAGGATAGAGTCCTGGAATTGGTGAACATTTGCCACACCAACCTGTTACTAATAAGTAGTTCCAATTTACTTATCAGAGCCCATCGAAATAACCATTCTTTTTCAATTATATGCTATTTCCTTATTTCCTCCTGTAAACACTTTTCACATAAGAAGTCACAGTAATGTGAAGTTAGTTTTGTTCTTGGAATTTTTGTTAAGAAAATATTTGCACATAAAATGAAAAGACCCTGTTATTAGGAAATTAGCACACATCTTTTATCCTGCCCCAAAGGCAGGATAAATCCTTTATTGTGTTTCCTTAATTTTCCTATGTCCTGTATATTTTGGACTTCACAGCACTGCGTTGTATCCTGTGTTGGTGTTTCTGTTTTGGTTAACCAGACCAAGTTCAGGATTCAGGACTTTTAGCGCCCTTCCCAAAGCATGTTAAATCAATTATTGAGGCATAGGGTAGAAGGGAAAGCATTTCTACCCAAAAGGCCCCACTAAAACTGTTAGATTCAATTAGGTACAAATTTAGTCTTCAGGATCAGATTTTTATATTCCAAGCCCAAACTCTATTCCCTTTGTTCATTTCTATACCCACACATACATCTTGCTATTGAGGGTATGTATCCCCACCGTGCTGTCTAGCCCTGAAAAAACACAGTGATTCCCAGCTGTCCTTCTGAGAAGTTGAATACATTCAACAGTTGGGTTTGGAAAAAATCTGAAGGCTTCTTTTTGGGGAGAGAAGTGGGAGAGGGAATTTTTTATTGGTTACTACAGGAGAGATTTGGGTTTTAGGTTTTATTTTCATACCAGAGTTGATTTGCGGAGCCGGAAATCAAATTAAAACTGGCATGTCTCTGTGGCTTCATTTGCTTTTCTTCCCGCCATGGGACAAGCTGGCACCAAAGCTTTGTTTTGAAACCCTGAAATTCAAGTCTGAGACAGTCAGTGCCAGTAGTGTGAGTTGAAATTGCTTGGTTTGACTTTCCATAGGATTGTGGGGACCCAAACAGAAAGATTGAATGGGAGTTTGTCTCAGCAGCTAGTAGAATATCTTCTTTGGTAAAGCTTGTTAAGGGATCTAGGCATTGTCTTACAAAATGTTCAAAGATTAAATTTGCACCAGCCCTTCTTCTACTGTATAGAGATAGTACCTTATTTATGGGAGAAAAGATGTATTAAGGCCAATAGAAGGAAGTGACATTTGTTTTGTTTTGAAGGAGAGTTTTCAGGGATCATGTTAAAGGAGCAGAGGAAACTGGGGCAAACAAAATTTGTTCAATGTAGGGTATTGCATGGGGAAGGCTCCAGTACACCGCTCCAGTACTCTCTCCTGGAAAATCCCATGGACAGAGGAGCCTGGTAGGCTACATTCCATGGGGTCATGAAGAGTCAGACATGACTGAGTGACTTCACTTTCCCTTTTCACTTTCATGCATTGGAGAAGGAAATGGGAATCCACTCCAGTGTTCTTGCCTGGAGAATGCCAGGGACGGGGAGCCTGGTGGGCTGCCGTCTATGCGATCGCACAGAGTCCAACATGACTGAAGTGACTTAGCAGGGTATTGCAAAAAAATGGATGAAGATTTTATAGACATTTTGCTGTATATTATGAGTGGCATTCTCTTTGCAAACACTTTGAGAAACTTACAAATTTCAATAGCTTTTAAGAGCCTTCTCCTACCTTTTTTTCCCTATAAAGTTGAATTCCTTTAAAATGGAATTCTTAAAGCACTTATACAGATTAAAAAGTAATAATGGTCTGGGTTTATTCTCTTAGTAGGTTGCACAGTTCACCTAATATCCTAGTTTTATATTCAGGAAGAATTTTAAATCTCTCCTTTCATTAGTTTTTGTTTAATATTAGATTTTGAATTTGGAAATATCTCCAATCCAAGTCAATGTAATGGGAGATTTAATTATTTCTCATTATTTTTTTATCCAGTATTAGATTTTATAATTAAAATTATTTCTAAATTTGGGCAATATAATATGTTATTGATTAATAGGGGGGTCAGGACGTATGACATTCACTGTAACTGCAGTCTAGTCAACTACTTATGTACAAAAATGAAGATCAAATAAGAGATAATATAGACACCATGAGGCTCCTTGTACTCATCCTCTTTTTTTTTCCTCCCTCAGCAATATCATATATTAAAATTATCTTACAAATAGTCACAGACTATAAATTTGGAAGGGAGAAATATAGAGAGGGGAATGCTCCTGCATCTATCATGTGGAAATGATAACCGACCAGGTTGTTCAAAATCCCTTGAGTCAAGTTCAACTGGAAGAATGAAACGGGAATGTTGTTGATGTGCTTTTAAAGATTTCTTTCCAGATAGATTGCCTGTGGGTTTAATATTTACAGTGCGGTCCAGGTATGAATTTGAGAGGAGGAAAATGGATTTTGGTTATTTTTCCAGAATAATTTTATTTTTGTTTTTGTCATTGTTTTTGGCCTTGGACAGACTTATCTAGTATATACAAAAACACAGATGTTGCAGTTTAGAAGCATAATAAAGACTCATTTTACCCCCTAAAAACAAAGCAAAAAAGCTCTCTGTTTACCTGCTAGATGTTAAAATTGGACTGAAAAGCTTCTCATGAATGGTAGTCTTGGTGTGAAATGTGAAGTTTTTGCTTAGTGTCTCTCAGCCTGTATACCCCATACATTATTTATTATGAGGTATATTTGAAGATACATAGGCCAAAAGAGAAAACTGATACGAGCGTGAACCTTGGACTAATGATACCTCACATGAGTTAACAAGGAATGGTGATAGCAAAACCTTTCAAATTAGGGAAAAAGAAAGCCATACATATTGTGACAGATTTAAAAAACATGAATGCTTGTAACCCCACATCTGTACTTAATTTCATTAAATTTTCCTAGTTACTCAAGTCTGACTCAATGTAAACTCAAGTTCTACTGCCATGCAAAGCACAGAGTTGTTGGTTACCCTAGCTGGATATTTAGTTAGTAGCTTTTAGAAGAAGAGTTTAATCAGGCATTAGAGAATGTGATTATTTTATTTGTGAAAAAGTTAAAGACAGTAAGTAGGATTAAAATGTATTTTTAATCCGTATGTTATGAAAACTATGATGCTTAGAAGTGGAATGAATGGAGAAAGTCTCTTGTTTGTTTAGGCATTAATGTAGTCTTGCTTCTCACATCAGTCCTCAGAGGGGAAGTGGAGAAAGAATGAGAGTCATATTNAAAAAGTTAAAGACAGTAAGTAGGATTAAAATGTATTTTTAATCCGTATGTTATGAAAACTATGATGCTTAGAAGTGGAATGAATGGAGAAAGTCTCTTGTTTGTTTAGGCATTAATGTAGTCTTGCTTCTCACATCAGTCCTCAGAGGGGAAGTGGAGAAAGAATGAGAGTCATATTAATCACGCTGAGGGCAAGTCACAGGCTAGGTCCAATTTAATGTCTATACTTGACAGATAATATCATGGCCACACTAGTCAACTTTTAGGTGAATTCAGACTTTAATGAATTTCAGGATCAGAAGATTTCTGAGAAGTATTAAGGCTGAAAATAAAAAACTCCTATTGAACTGAAGAAAATAAAGCCAAAGAATCCTAACTTCCAGGAACTGAAGGAACCTCAGCCCCAATTCCCGAAAAGACTCTGACATAATTCTTACCCACAGGTGAGTACCTACCCAATTCTAAAAAGTTTCTCTTTCTAGAGGAAAGCATTCTACTGTGTTCTTTAATGAGTACAAATTATAAGGATTTTCCTTTGAAGACCTGAACCCCAATTACTTTAGCAGAGTTCATGGATGGGTGATCATCCTGGTACGATTCCGAGACAAGACCCATATAAGAACACACAACCTCCTGACATTATTAGAAAGGTAGCCAGGAAATTAAATTGAAGGGAACATTTTTCAGCTTTTGAACTCTTTTTCCCCTCCCAAGTGATGTGTTATTTTGCTTGAAAACATGTCAGAAATATAAGAACCACCCCACTGATTAGTCTCTGCCATCATGCTTCCGAGATAGTTGAGGATCAAATAAGCCATTAGATGAAAAAGTGCTTGAGAATCTCAAAGTTGTTAAAATGTGAGGGATTATTTCAATGACTCTGACCCTAACAAGCTATACTTTGTTAGGCTTTCCATTAAAACTCACTAGGTCTCAGTGGCTTCATGAGAAAATGAGGAGGTTGGGTTAATTGATATTTAAGATTGCTTCTGGTTCTAACATTCTATGATTTCAAGATGTTTGATTTTCAGTTAAGTCAAGTATGTTTACAAAAAAGCTGATCATCCCAAAGATATTCTGGAAATTGGGTCTTAACATCATGGGTCTCGAAATATTTGTTCAGTAGGTATTTATTTCTTTTAAAAAATAATTCCTGTTCTCTTATAACCTGGGTTATTTAGGGTAGACCTTCGGAGTCCTGTATACTCTTCTACTTCAAAAGAGGGCCAAACTTTTCTGGTGATGAAGTTCCAATTATACACCAAACATAATCAGAAGGATCTGGCAGGATATATTGCCTATAGTGTCCAGAATTTTCACATTTTAGGCTGGTTTGGGAGCTTGGTTTTTGTTAAGTATTTTCCAACATCTCATCACTCTTAATTGAACCCTGAAGGCTTTTCTTGGCAGTTGATCTCAGCCTTCACTAACTCTGAGAAGGCCCCTCAATGTGGGCAGAAGCAGTGTACTGTTAAGAGTCCTTGATTTCTCTCTCAAGGTTCTGCTTAGGCAAACAGAGACCAACTCCTGCTGCTTGATTGATGTCCAGGCAAGATTTTCCAAGATAGAGATTGCTGGTGCATAGGATTTAAAACAAACCCCCAATGGTTGCCAGGGAATGTGGTTTTGAGACTGGAGATTATATATTCACATCTCCCTATTCCTCTTGGAGTCACTTCTTCTGTTTCCTAGAGGGTAAAGGGAGTTGGTTAACAAAGTTGAGCAAATTCATGACTGATGGCACGTTCCCTTTCTTGAAATTCATTAATATTTCTTAAGGTCTGCAAGTCAATGGTTTGAAAGCTCTTCAAAAGTCTGAATGGTGACAAAGTTTAGTTTCTGCTGTCTTTGTGCTTTTCTCACGTAAGGCTAGGCATGGTTTTTAATATTTATATTTTTTCAATTAAAAAATATAAAGCAGTTTTAAAAGGTTACTTTTCATTTATAGTCAATACAAAATATTGGCCATATTCCCATATTGTATGATACATCCTTGACCCTTTCATTCACCCAGTAGTTTATACATCCCACTCATGGCACCCCACTCCAGTACTCTTGCCTGGAGAATCCCCTGGATGGAGGAGTCTGGTAGACTGCAGTCCATGGTGTCGCTAAGGGTCAGACACGACTGAGTGGCTTCACTTTCACTTTTCACTTTCATGCACTGGAGAAAGAAATGGCAACCCACTCCAGTGTTCTTGCCTGGAGAATCCCAGGGATGGGGGAGCCTGGCAGGCTGTGGTCTATGGGGTTGCACAGAGTTGGCCACGACTAAAGAGACTCAGCAATCAATGCAAAGAAATAGNGTGTGATTCAGGTAGTGACAGTATCAGAAACAGAAATCAAACAGTTTAAGAGGAGAGAAGGTGACAGGTGGGGGAGAATAGCTACATTCAGTCAAGAGATCAGGAAAGGTTTTTATAAGGAGGTGAGAGTTGAATACATATTTTAATAAAGTGAAATAGTCATACTGGTGAACTTCTAAAGGGTGGTGTGTAGGCCATGAGAGAAATAAGAATCAAGCATAAAATCTAGGCTCAAGACAAGGGCATCTGGATGAATGGTGACATCATTTACTAGGATGAAGGATATTAAAAGAGTACAAGATAGGCAGAGGATATATTTATTGCACACATTTATTTACAGATTTATATCTCTCATTAGTTTATAAATTCCTCAAATATAGGTTTCATGTTTTCTTTGACTTTGGATGAAATAAAATGGGCAAAATATTTTAAAACAGGGAGAAGTGTTCATGGGTATGGCTCAATAAAAGGCCACTAAGTGGCAAAAATGTTAGGGACCTCTTTGCTAAAGTATTTCTACAGTGGTATGTAGCTCTATAATTGTATTGCATCTAAGTGTAAAAATTTTAAGATGAGCATTACCCAGGAGTTGAAAATCAAATACTTATTACCAATGGGTATTCAGAATAATATTCCATGTATAAAACATTATCTTTTTCACTAGAAGCGTTCAAGTTAAAAATAACATCTTCAATAGGATGTAGAAAAAAATGAATAAAATGGCAAAAATTGTTAACAAATATAGTTAATAATATCTAAGTCCTGAAGTGAAACTTAAAACTCAATGCCTCCTGTTTTTGATCACTCATATGAGCTCTCTCTTTTCCAAACATTCATCACACAGGTCACTTATCACATACTAAAGAGGCAGCCCAAGGGTATAAGAAGAACAGAGGGAATCGGAAGATAGGCTACAGCCCGTTTCTACCACTTAGCTTATTGGAAGCCATTATGAGCTCTCGGAATCTAATTTTTGTTGACTGAAAGGGAGCAAACCTGTAGGCTCTACCCGTCTCATAAGGTTAGCCAAGTGGCTTCATGGACTTAAAAGCTTTTCATAAACTATAAAACTTCATTCACAAAGTGATTCCTTTTCAGTTCAGTTCAGTTGCTCAGTCATGTATGACTCTTTGTGACTCCATGAACCACAGCATTCTAGGCCTCCCTGTCCATCACCAACTCCCGGAGTCTACCCAAACCCATGTCCATTGAGTCAGTGACGCCATCCAACCATCTCATCCTCTCTCATCCCCTTCTCCTCTTGCCCTCAATCTTTCCCAGCATCAGGGTCTTTTCAAATGAGTCAACTCTTCACATCAGGTGGCCAAAGTATTGGAGTTTCAGCTTCAACATCAGTCCCATCAATGAACACTCAGGACTGATCTCCTTTAGGATGGACTGGTTGGATCTCTTTGCAGTCCAAGGGACTCTCGAGAGTCTTCTCCAACACCACAGTTCAAAACCATCAGTTCTTTGGCACTCAGCTTTCTTTATAGTCCAACTCTCATATCCATAAATGACCACTGGAAAAACCATAGCATTGACTAGATGGACCTTTGTTGGTAAAATAATGTCTCTGCTTTTTAATATGCTGTCTAGCTTTTATTTATGATATATTAGTATTTGCCTCTTTTCCAGGTACTACAAGGCCAACAAACATTAATAAAACATAATCCCAATTCCCTAAGAGCTTAACCTGTGGTGGGAAAATAGGAGCATAACCAAGGAACAAGAGAGATGGACAGCAAGCTGCAAGAGGTGTTACTACTACCAGTGTTGCTTACATTGTAATAATTGGTGTACATATTCATTTCCCAAAGAGGCAGTAAATTCCTGAGTGGTAGAGACTATGTCTTGAATAATATTCTTATACTCCACTATTGGCAGAAGTTCAGTCCAGTTGAAACTGGGACCTCAAAATTATTAATAGCTAAATGAATGCGTCCAAATAGGGAGCTGAGCCAAGGAATCATATCACTATAAATATAAACATGATATAAATCTCCTGCTCCATATACACAGTTCCCTTGCTCTGCCCTGTGTCTCCCTGCTTTTGGACTTTAGAATGTCCACTTTATAGAAGTAAATTAGTTTTTTGGGGGGCGGGAGGGGGCTGGATTCCTTAACCTTGGTGTCAGGATTGCTCTTTCATAAATATTTCCGAAGACATTCTTGAAAGACATGCACACCTAAGTTTTCTTAAGACAAGTATATTTCCTATACATGTTTTGCAAAGTTAGTTCAATCTCTTGAAACTTGTAGAAAAATAGTTTAGGGGCATAGTTCTTCTTATTCACTGATTTTGGTATCTTTTATAATAGCTTATTATAGATATTTTAGTGACTGCTTGTAGTAAAATTCCCTAGCACCCAGAGGGATCATCACAAAGGTTACATCCTGACACCTCCAGCTTAAACTGGTCAATTGCAGTGAGGTTATTACAGATGAAGGAAACAGCTGCAAAATGACACACTTTGCTCGGAAACTTGGTTTCTATGGTCTCAATCCAAACTTGCTATCTCTTCTGAATACACACTTTTGTGCAATGATGTCTTTCCTGAGTGCATCCCAAACGCAAAGTGCCAATTTTAAGTATGACTCAGCATGAGTATTTAATTTGCCTGACTTCACAGAACAAATGGCTTATGACTTTATAAAATACAGAAAGTGACCATTTGATCGTGAATGGTATGTAATTATCTTTTCATGCCCCTTAGAGGTGATGGTATTCAGTAGATATGTCATCAAATAAGTATAATTAACTGGATTTTTCAGAGCATATGAATTTTGTTGTTGGGACACGTTGATTTGCACATGAGAAACATTATAATGTATTGGGGAATGTCTTCTTTCAGAACAGAAAACCAATGGTTCCATCTTTGTTAGTAATCCATCTTTGTCACTAACTCACTCAATAACTTTGGATAAACAATTTCACTTTTGAAATCCACTGTTCTTACTAGTTAATGGAAAGAATTTTACTAAGCCCATGACAATCTTTTCCAGTTGGAACATTCTTTGGTGCTAATCACTTAAAAAATTTTTATTGAAATTGTTAATCATTTTTAGCATTAGATAGTATAATTTATTACTTAGTCTAAGAAGAGTAATGTACTTTGAGAAAGTAGTGAATGACAGGAGGCAGAGAACTAGGTGACCTAAGTAGAAAGAGAGCATTTACATGAATTGAAGCACAGTGTAAAACTAGAAATTATAATATGTAGAACAACTAGTGAACAAAAAGAAAACACAGGTTAGTCTGCCTAATGTTATAATAAGGTTATTGAATGAATCCTAATGGGACCAGACCTCTTCAGGTCTTATTAAAAGGTGACCAAACTGGCTCTTTTACTTGAAACATCAATGAACCCTGCCCACCAGTCTGTAAGAGTGGACTACAGAAGTTTGAGAATGAATGGAATCTAAGATGAGAGCACTGAAGCTTTTGCTTCCCCTCCATGAAGGAGGTAGAATAGCAGTTCTCTATGGTTCCCAAATTGAGAGATCTGAAACAATCACGTCTAGAACCTGGAAGAGTCAGCTTTAATCAAAGCCTGGCATCTCATTATCTGGTGGGTTGCAAAGGACTTACTAAACATCCCTGTGTCAAATTGAGCAAAGGAAAGGGAACTAGAGAGATATGGACTGGAGAGATGGAAAAAAGACTGAGGAAGGAGACATGAGTGGAACAGGAGTTCACTCCCAGTATCTTTCATGGCAAGATGCATGCAATATCCTGTGGATGAAATGTCTTCTGGACAAGGGCAACCCAGAAGCAAGATCACTCTAAGAAGCAGCTGATAGAGATATTAGGGTCAAGCTGAAAGAAATCTCTCATGCAGAAGCTGTGTATTTAGAAGTCTTCGCAAGTGTTCTTCTAAAGAATGCACTTATGGCCCACTAACGAGCCATCAAATCAAGATTATTGTTCAGAGAAGAGTATTTAGGAAGATACATTGATTGGATGAAATTCACTCAGTCATGTCCGACTCTCTGTGACCCCATGGACTGTAGCCTACAGGGCTACTCTGTCCATTGGCTTTTCCAGGCAAGGGTACTGGAGTGGGTTGCCATTTCCTTCTCCAGGGGATCTTCCCGACCCAGGGATCAAACCCAGGTCTCCCTCATTGCAGGCAGGCAGACGCTTTACCATCTGAACCATCAGGGAAGCCCTAGGAAGATATAGGCGAGAAACAATTGCTTATGACCTTCCATGTCTCCTTCCATCAAGCCAAAAGTGAAAGTGACCAAGAAAGGGGCCAAAGGGGTATTCTCAGAGCACCCCATGTCCACATAGTCCTTACTCACTCTGCACTCTTCAGGCCAAAGCTAAAGTTGAGCTGAGGAAAGGACGATGTGAGGTTAAAGTTTGCAATGATTAAATAAGACTGGACTCTTTTACAACCAAAAGTGACAAGAAAGTTGAAAGTGACTGTACAAACTGAGATTCCACAAAGAGATAGGAAATGGAAATTCCTCCTGGAATAGTGAAAGCAGATTTAGCAAAATAGAAAATCATTTTAGCTTCAGTTCAGTTCAGTCACTCAGTCGTGTCCGACTCTTTGCGACCCCATGAATCACAGCACACCAGGCCTCCCTGTCCATCACCAACTCCCAGAGTTCACTCAGACTCACGTTCATCCAGTCAGTGATGCCATCCAGCCATCTCATCCTCTGTCGTCCCCTTCTCCTCCTGCCCCCAATCCCTCCCAGCATCAGAGTCTTTTCCAATGAGTCAGCTCTTCACATGAGGTGGCCAAAGTACTGGAGTTTCAGCTTTAGCATCATTCCCTCCAAAGAAATCCCAAGGCCGATCTCCTTCAGAATGGACTGGTTGGATCTCCTTGCAGTCCAAGGGACTCTCAAGAGTCTTCTCCAGCACCACACTTCAAAGCATCAATTCTTCAGTGCTCAGCTTTCTTCACAGTCCAACTCTCACATCCATACACGACTACTGGAAAAATCATAGCCTTGACTCATGTCCCACTAAATCCAGAATGCTCGGTAATCTGACAGACAGCGGGTTTTCTCAAGCTTTCCTCCAGGATCTCAGGTGTGGGGAACCTGGCCTAGTTGAGGATGCTTTTATACCTGTTGCTATTGAACAGATATGTGAATATCTAGCTTAGCTTCTAGAATTTGTGGAAATTCATGAAATACCATGTTCATTAAGAAAGAAAGGATGCTGGTCTGCTGTTCCAAAATATATACAGAAAAATATCTGAATACCATTTTTCTTGGGAGATAATTCTATCCGTGGATATTTTCATATTTTTCCATAGTTGACCTTTATGACTAAGTCATAAACTCAGGAAGATAGAGATTGTGCCTTGCTCCAGGGACGTTTAGAGATTTCCACCCCCAGAGCCATTTGTTTACATTCCAGGGTAGAGCCATTCCCTTCCTTTCCCCAGAGAAAATTGGGTTACATTTCAGAGTGAAGTTTTATCTCTCTCTGGAGAGGAAGAGGGAGGGTAGATATGTCAGCTGCCCTGTATAAACTTTGAGTCATAATGTCAGGGTTTCTGTCCTCTGATGAATCTCATGCATGCCCAGGTGAACAATTGGCCCTCATCCCAGTGCTCTCTGGGGCAATGTAGCTAAGATGCTCTGTGAGAAATAATCTGTTCTCTAATTCAGAGATTTCATATTTTCTATCAGTGTATATGACATATACTATATACATACACACACATTGAGATATACTACATATATATATGTGCTTTGTTTAGTTGCTCAATCATGTCCAACTCTTTGTGACCCCAAGGACTGGAGCCCATTAGGCTCCTCTGTCCATGGCGATTCTCCAAGCAGGAGTACTGGAGTGGGTTGCCATGCCCTCCTCCAGGAGATCTTCCCAACCCAGGGATCAAACACAGGTTTCCCATAATGCGGGTGGATTCTTTATAATCTGAGCCACCAGAGAAGCACACACACACATATAGTGTATGTCAATTTTGCAAAATCAATAGGAAAATGTTTAATAACTTTATCCTACTGATATTTGTAAAAATTGACATTTACAACCAAATAAGCAGTCATTTTTAAGTCCACAAACTTGTATAAAGCATTTATATTTTATTTCTATTATGG
>SJYA01000266.1:752777-774007 GCA_006410615.1 Neotragus moschatus
AGGGAAGAAAATTATACATCAATAAGGGACTGATGAAGATACAGAAATTCTCAACAAAATATTAGCAAACTGAATTCAAGAACATATTAAAAGCATCATATCATGACCAAGTGGAATTTATTCCTAGAATGCAAGAGTGGTTCAATGCATGGAAGTCAACAAATGTGGTAACACCATACTAATAGAAGAAAAAATTGAAATCGTATAATTATCTTGGATACAGAAGAAGCATTCAACAAAATACAAAATCTTTTCATTATAAAAGCCCACAACAGATTGGGTATAGAAGGAACATATCTCAACATAATAAAGGCCAAGCATGACAAACTCACAGCTAACATTATACTCAATATAGAAGAAATTTAAAGCTTTTACCTCTAAGATTAGATACTAGGCAAATGGTGCCCAGTCTCTGTACTCTTACTCAATACAATACTGGAGGTCTTAGCTAGGGCAATTATGCAAGACAAAGAAATAAAAGGCATCCAAATTGAAAATGAAGAATGTTGTTAGTTGAAGAATATATGATCTTATATACATATTGTTGGAGAAGGCAAAGGCACTCCACTCCAGTACTCTTGCCTGGAAAATCCCATGGATGGAGGAGCCTGGTAGGCTGCAGTCCATGGGGTTGCTAAGAGTCGGACATGACTGAAGCGACTTAGCAGCAGCATATATATATTGTTGTTGTTTAGTCACTAACTTATATCTGACTCTTTTGCAACCTGCAGGTTCCTGTTATCAACACTTAGGCTGCCTTGAGTAGGTTGGGTTCCCAGCAGCCAAGGATCACAGACTGAGGCTGAAATCAAGGGAGGAAAGCATTCTAAGGATATTGTGGCTAATGGTATGTAGAGATGCAACAAGGTTAATGATACAGTCTGAAATTAATCCATTCACTTGGTGAAAAAATAAGGGATTGGCCTCCTAAGAGTGTAGTCAGAGTACTGATAGTGGGAGATTTAGGTAGTAGTTGGGGTAATGAAATGGATGTAATCTGGCTTTTCAGAGGAGAGGAGAGAAGGGTAGGAAGGTACAGATTAAAAAATATATATTTACTTAATTGGCTGTGCTGGGTCTTTGTTGCTGCATGGGCTTTTCTTTTGTTGTAGTAAGAGAAAACAGTACAACCTGTAGTTGCGGTAAGCAGGTGCTACTTTCTAATTAAAATTGAAATTTGCTGGAAGTGGAAGGTCCATAGAAGGGAGAACTTTGCTGAAGATATGATCTGTCAAGCAGAGGGTATGGCAACATGTGAGGTACAAAAGTACTTACTAAGGTGTGGGAAAATGTTTTTTCATTTAAAATTATGTGTGTATAGTTTTTTAATGTATATATTATTTTAAAAAGTACAGTTGTATGATTTACACATACATATACATACATTGTGAGTATGTACTCAATAATTCTATTGATAGAGGCATATGATCAAAAAAGGTTGGGGCCACAGCCCGAAACTGTCAAGGAAGCAGGATGTTCACTCTTCTAAAGCCAACAGTGTACTAGATAGCACAGATGTAGTGGTATGAGGGCAAATGTTTCGGCAAAGGAAAACCATGGGAAACTTCATCCTAAAGAAGTTTTGCATTTTTATCCTTTTTGCTTTGTGCTTTCTTGAAACCTTTACTTCTTTCTTAATGAGGTGAGCTTTATGGTACTGGAAAGAGTGGAACTCAAGTAGCTTTTATTTCATTACTTTTCCAGACCAAAGACTTGGTCATCAATGACCAATCCTAGCATACCAAAAAACATGAAGTATGAAACAAGACATTTCTGTAGAGCAAGTGCCAGAAGAATCTACTTTGCCTCTTCTTTTTCTTTTTTTGGCTGCACAGCATGTGAGATCCCAGTTCTCCAACCAGGGATTGAACCTGTACCCCCTGCAGTGGAAGAGCAGAGTCCGAAACACTGATCCACCAGGGAAATCCCATTCTTTGATTTTTTTTCTTAACTCAGTGGTCTTCCGATGTCCTAATGACTTATTTCTAACCAGCCATAGAAAGAAGTAACAAAGGTTTTTTCGATTTCTAAAGCTAAGGCAATAGCGCTGCTTTCAATTTGTTTTGTTTCTTTTACATTTGAGGTAGAAAAAGAAAATAATCTTGCTCTGAACATTGAGAAGCCCTTGGCCTTCCTACAATTTTATGATAATTATAATAAATTAATCAATTCAATAGCAACAGATTCATCTTCAGGTTAAACATCTTTTTTAGGCCACTAGAAGAGAGAATTTAGAGCTCTCTTTTAAATTCCTCTCTGTGAAAGGGCAGAGTTTTCACTTGTTCTCCAATTGAGCTGACAGTGTATTTAGTAAAAAAAAAAAAAAAAAAAGACATATTTGTGGCATAATGGTATGTGTGAGACTTGTAAGTTATTAACAAGAGAAGGCCCATCTTATCAATGCTCCCCAGTGAAGGTAAACCTAGGATCCAGTGAAGGAGGTGGGATGGGAAGAAATGACCAAGAGAAACTGAGAAGCAGAAATCAGAAAGGAAAACTGAGAGCCTAGGTAACTGCTATATAGTCATCTGAAGTGGATTCTGTGAGAAAGAAATGTGAGTCCTTGGGAAAAGTTTAAAAATTTTGAATTTACATCATCTTTTAGGATCTCTGCATGTAAACAACCATATGACATGAATTTCTTTCTGGTCATAAATCACTGAGAAGCTATGTCACACCTAAGAGATCCTAAAGAAATGGGTTGCCGGGTTGCCATTGGATGACAGTATTTATCCATCTTTCATTTTCAGAGTTAAACTGGAAGGCTCTGCTCATCAGAAAATGTCACTCTTTACCCCAGAAATGAATGCTATTTCAAGAACTTACTGTAAGTTAACGACCTTTCCGGAGAGAGAGGTAATCAATGCTAACTCAAAAACCTATCAGTGAGCTTGAACTGAACATCAACATCATTTCCACACTGAGCTTAGTTTTAGTGGAAATTTGGGTTCTTTATATCCTTATTATATTTTTGAAAAATTTATTTATGGTACTGATTTAGGTTTCAGTTAACATCCTATTTTGGCATAAAGATGATAACTTCCTAATACTATTCTTTCTAAGTAATCTTATAAGGAGCCAGTGAAAACTAGAATTATTAAACTGAAATAATTTATGACTAGCTTTTAATCCAGATTTTATATATTGTAGGTCAAACATCAGTTTGGATGCTGCTGTGAAGCTGTATTTTAGATGTGCTCAACATTTAAATTAATAAAGTAGATTTTGAGTAAAGTAGATTGCCCTCTGAAATGTGAGTGGGCCTCATCTATTCAGTTGAAGATCTTAGAGAAAAGGCCGAGGTCCTTAGAAAAGGAAGGTTTTCTGTTTTTAGACTGCCTCTGGAATCAAGACGGCAACACCAACTCTGGAATTTCCTAGCTGCCAGCCTGCTCTGCGGATTCCAGACTTGCCAGTGTCCACAAAGAGGTGAGCCAGTTCCTTAAAATCTCTCTCCTTCTCATTCATATTTATACATGAATATAAATAGAAAAATTCCAACTCTCTACATAAATTTTTTTCTTCTTAATGTAATTGAAAAATTATATTGACATTATTTTGAGAATGAATAAAACCTTATAAATAGATATATTCACATATCAAGGCTTTTTAAAAAACCAAGTCAATAGAAATGAAACATGAGTAGAAATCTATGTGTTCAAGGAATGGGCATTTTGCCGAGCACAACAGTGAGGATGGTGGCTCTATGTGGATTTCATCTTTAGGTGTCCTGTCGATTGTTACCCCCTTAATTCTGTTAGCTCCAACACCTGCTTGTTGGGAGAAGCACTACCAGGTCTGAAGTGAAGCCCAGACGAAGCCAGCTTTACTTCACCTAAAACACCCTTTGTGGAAATGCAGTCCAAGCATTTCAATAGCTGTGGTTAGTCCACCGTTCAAAATTGAACCAAGATTTTGAAGATTATGAGAAAGCCTTCCAGATGCTGAGTCTATACATGCCTTCTATCTGAAAATCAGTCTTCTTAGATACACAAAGGTTTACCCAGAAATAATGAATGTTCTGTTTTGGCTGCTGCCCAAAGTAAGCAACTATAAGAGGTTCCAGTAATTTCTTCCTTCATGTTCTGATATTTAATAAGTTGGAAATGTCTGTCTTTCAGCAAACAGATTTTATGCCTCAACTTTTAACTGTGAGATATCTGTATGGTTAGACTAGAATGATAGAATACCAAAAGGTTGGTAAGTTCAAGTGCTTCATTTAAGTCTTTGGTTCCCCACATAGCCCCTGAATTACAAAATCATCTCCACAGTAGAGTTTCCTGTTTGGGGACTGTTTTCTACCCTTGCCTTGAAAAGCTGAACTAGTCTGGCCGGTTGGCCTGTTGCTCACAGAAGGTCATATTGAAATGTGATCTTGAAATGCCTGCAACTGTGTATTTTCCAAACCTGCTGTAGTTGTAGAATCACAGCTGGGAAAAAAAAAAAACAGACAATTTTAGAAATGAATCATTGAATTATGGAATAAACTACAGTTTAAGAAGAAAATCATCCAGGTATAGTGGGATTAGCCATGGACATCCTCAGACCAATTGCAATTATTTCTTTTCCATTCATCCTTTACCACACCAAGCTTCCTCTGGGGCTCAGGACTCATGGTGAGAAGCCTGGGATTGGAGTGCCCTGGGATGTCAGGATGAAATGCATTAAGTGCGATGTGTATTTAATTATACGCATGTCTTAGGAAGTGTATTTTGAATGCACTGCTTATCTTTATAAAAGGTACAATCACTCTAACAATCTCCATTCTCTTCAGTTTCTCACAACTTCCTTCTGTATTCACACCAGAAAGGAGTCTAACTTCTTGTAAGGCCAATATAGAAAAATAGACTGTATCTCATCTTGTCAGGACCAAGCTGGACCAACAAACCAAGGAAGGAGAGTTTGTCAAGAGAAAGAGACACAGATTTAAAATAAAAAAGTACCTCAGACTAAACATTTACACATCATCTATCTGGACTTGACTCTGACCAGCCTGTTTTCAAATCTCTGGTGGTGTGTCACAGACAGCAGAATGCGTGGTCCTGAGGGCTGCCAGCTTCCCATCCAGAGACGCAGGTGGCCACAGGCATCTGCCCATCGTTGTCAAGATTCAGCAAGTCTGAATAAACATCAACATTTTCATAAGGAAGCTGAGGAATTCCAGATGCATCAACCCCGTGAGACAAACACTCTGTAAAGGAAACCAGGGCAGACTCTCCCACACCTCTTGGACAGACATCCACATTTCTTGCATGAGGGCATCCACTCACCCCCAAATGTGAGAGCTGAATAAATATCAACTTCACAACCCAGACCAGCGAAGGCATATTTTGATTCCAGAAATTCAGCACACTGACCAAATGAGTCTACCTATGAAAACTCCTGGCCATTCTCCCCCGATCTGAAATAGGAATGACAAGAAATATTTTTTTTTTTTCCCTTCAGGAAAGAGAATCCTGCTGAGACTTAAACTCCATTCTAGACAGAATCTGGCTTCTAGAGTTTTAGGCAAGAGGCTAAGTCAGTTAAAAAACAAACTCTGTAGAAAAATCAAACATACAGAAATTCCCCCAAACATTTTGAATGTTGTTATATAAGGTATTTTAAAGGGAAGGAATTATATTTTTAGAGGAAACACATAGAAGCCAGAATAGTTTTCAAAGATTATTCTTTCTTCTAGGTGTACCATTGCTCCTCTATTCAAATTCATTAAATGAGGAACTGTCTTATTTAAATGTGGGAATGGCGAATTCAGCTCAAAATTGTTAATATTGGAGATGGAAATTCCTTCTGGAAGTTGTGGTTTTACTGCTCTTCCCCTGCTTGTCAGGTGGATTTTAGAACTATGTTCTCATACGTTCTCTTTCCACAACTGGAAGCTTCCCTGTGAAGGGAGGATTTAACATATTGTTTCCTGATCCAATATGTCTAAGGGTCTACTCACCATCTCTCCTAAAATTGTGACAATGTATATTTTTAGATTTTTAGCAAGAAATGGTTACATTTGAATTCACATTCAGCAAAATCCAGTAGTTTTAACAAGTGAGTTAAGTTGTAAACCATTTATGCAGAAACTAATTGACATAATGACATCATTCATTCATTTAATGTTTATTGAGTAGCCTAGTATATTCAGGCTTCTGCAGTGGGTCAGATGGTAAAGAATCTGCCTGCAATGCAGGAGATGTGGGTTTGATCCCTGGGTTGGGAAGATGCCCTGGAGAACAGAATAACCACTCACTCCAATATTCTCGCTTGGGAAATCCCATGAACAGAGGAGCCTTGTGGGTTACAATCCATGGGTCGCAATGAGTCAGACATGACAGAGTGACTAAGCACTAGTATATTCAGATACATTAAGCCTTTAATCTCTACTTATGGAGTAAAAAGTTTTGCTTAAGAACTTTCAGGCATCTGGAAGTAGACAGAGAAATCTAAAAATGAAGCAGAAAAGAAAAGGCCTAATCTTGAAGAGCAGCAAATCCATTTTCCTAACCAAGATCAGCATTTTCCTTGGAAAACATTGTAAGAAAAGAAGATGCTCAGAAAAAGTTGATTATTACTGAACAGCTTATCTGTTTCATTTAAACTGGTATTAGATTTTACTAGGGGTAGAACCGCTAACTTGATTTATGTTCTAGCCTAAACAGCCATGCAGGATTTGGTTTCCTTTTCTCCTTTTGATGTTTGCACTTTGTGAGGCTATCAATTAATCTCTTACAATCTAACTGAAATGCAGACATGTGGAAGAAAAGCAGTTAGAATGACAAAGATTAAAACTCTAGGAATGCTCCTCAGGACTCAAAACTTATGGTCTGCATATTGAGTAATTGAGTAATTGAGTCACCGGAAAAAAAAAAAAAAAAAAAATTAGCAGTTTGAAGTTCAGTAGACTCTGGCTGTTGGTTTTGCTTGTTCCCCTCCACACTGAGAGGAGTGTGACCTATTCAGTGGAATTTTTGCTAGCTCTGCACCGCAAGGTAGAGCCAGACAGCATATTGAAAGTGGAGCTCTTGTACACTTGGATTGAATGAATTCAGGAGTGCCAACCATTGTCAGTTAGTAGCTGAAGTGCAGAGAGCTTGGCACAGAGGGTTTAAAAATATGTTCTGGCTAGTCTCCAAAGAACTATTTTGCTCTTAGAGTACTTTAAAAACACATTGAATCATAGAGCAAGGCCAAATGTATGTCTGGCACAAGTTTATCTACTATATTCATTTGTATATTTTCAGGGTACCTATCAGGACTCCTAAACTTTTATGTAGAAACATAATATCCTTCAACGGAAGTGACTGGAGGAGAATCCATTTCCTCTGTAAGCGGGGGCTATGATAATGAAATGCATAAAGGGTCAAGAGCTGGCCAAGCCTGTAGAATGACTGTGCACTGTTTACCATCTATACTTCACATGTAAGAGTCAGCCATTTCTAAAGTGATCAGTAGCAAGGCAGTGGTGCTTCCTTCGCTTCACAGTGAACAAATAAATACACATAAAAGAGAGGCTTCCCTGGGGGAGCGGTGTACTGCTAATAAAAACAGGTGAACTAGGAGTCTGGAAAACTTAGTCTAGCCCAGTTCTGCTAAAATTGACTGCATAACCATGGGTAAAGCACAGTCACCCTAGGGCTCCTTATTTGCAAACTGAAGGGGTATGACTCCCTAAAATATCTCCTACCCCATAGTTCTTAATCTTCAAGGAATGATGAGAAGAAAACAAAACCTGTGCAAGCACAGTGAATAATGAAACAACTTTGCAGATTTTGTTCCTTCAAATGCCATGTCTTTTTCATCAGCCCTAGAAATGCTCATTGCTCAAGTTCGGCATTCCTATAACCAGGCTTCCCTGCTGGCTCAGACCGTAAAGAATCTGCCTGCAACGCAGGAAACCCAGGTTTGATCCATGGGTCAGGAAGATCCCCTGGAGAAGTGAAAGGCTGGTGAATGGACACCTACTTCAATATTTTTGCCTGGAGAATTTCACAGACAGAAGAACCTGGCAGGCTACAGTTCATGGAGTCGCAAAGCATAGGACACGACTGAGTGACCAACACTTATAACCAGGTTAGGAATTAAAAAGAAAGGCACAAACTAGCTGGATTCTAGAATCATGATGATTCAGTGGCTTATAAAGTTAGATGGACGTTGCTATGGAAATAGTTGCACTAGCATTTTGGCATAGTTAACTTCTGGGACCATGTTTGACTAAGCTTGCTTTAGACTTCAAGCAAGGAAAAGGGACAGAGATTCTGACTCAATTCAAGGACTTCAACTGCTTTTCTTGAGAAGGCAATGGCAATCCACTCCAGTACTCTTGCCTGGAAAATCCCATGGATGGAGGAGCCTGGTAGGCTGCAGTCCATGGGATCACTAAGAGTCTGACACGACTGAACGACTTCACTTTCACTTTTCATTTTCATGCATTGGAGAAGGAAATGGCAACCCACTCCAGTGTTCTTGCCTGGAGAATCCCAGGGACGCAGGAGCCTGGTGGGCTGCCGTCTATGGCGTTGCACAGAGTTGGACACAACTGAAGCGACTTAGCAGCAGCAGCAGCAACTGCTTTTCTGTTTCTCTGACAAAAGTTCTCTGGGCTTGGCCAGCATCATGCCTGGCCAAGCCCTTAATCCTTCTTGTTTTTACTTCCCCATTTATAGGATGAGGTACTGTCTAAAGTCATTTACTGCTCTGAAATTCTATCAGTTATAGATTATTTGGGCCTTAGCATGGAGGAAAACAGTCAACTCTTCCTCCTTAAATATTTTTTCAAAATTAATTGTATGCATTAATTTTTATTATGACATACAAAAAGCTGACATTTTTTACCAGTATGAAATTAATAAACCCAGTATCTTTGGATCCTCCTGTTCTTTTTAGCCTGCTCACCATATGTAGGCATTCCTTTGTCTATCACTTGCTTCCCAGCTTTATTAGACTTCTCTAAACACCTAGAAAAATATCTGTTCTTAAGCACTCTCTGAAAACTTTTTTTCATCAAAGAGTTTTTAATTAATTTTTATTGGAGTTTAGTTGATTTATAATGTTGTGTTAGTTTCTGCTGTACAGCAAAGTAAGTCAGTTGTACATATACATGGTGAGGGTGGTAGTTTAGTTGCTAAGTCATGTCCAACTCTTGCAGCCCCATGGATTGCAGGCCACCAGACTCCTCTGTCCATGGAATTTTCCAGGCAAGAATGCTGGAGTGGGTTGCCAGCTCCTTCTCTAATACATATACATATATCTACTCTTTTTTAGATTCTATTCCCATATAGGTCATTACAGAGTATAGAGTATCATTGCCTGTGCTATACAGTAGGCTCTTCATAGTGATCTATTTTATATATAGTAGTAGCGTATCTATGGAACTTCCCCAGTGGCTCAAAGGTAAAGAATCTGCCTGAAATGTAGGGGATGCAGCAGATGTGGGTTTGATCCCTGGGTCAGGAAGATTCCCTGGAGGAGGGCATGGCAGCCCACTCCNCGTTGCACAGAGTTGGACACAACTGAAGCGACTTAGCAGCAGCAGCAGCAACTGCTTTTCTGTTTCTCTGACAAAAGTTCTCTGGGCTTGGCCAGCATCATGCCTGGCCAAGCCCTTAATCCTTCTTGTTTTTACTTCCCCATTTATAGGATGAGGTACTGTCTAAAGTCATTTACTGCTCTGAAATTCTATCAGTTATAGATTATTTGGGCCTTAGCATGGAGGAAAACAGTCAACTCTTCCTCCTTAAATATTTTTTCAAAATTAATTGTATGCATTAATTTTTATTATGACATACAAAAAGCTGACATTTTTTACCAGTATGAAATTAATAAACCCAGTATCTTTGGATCCTCCTGTTCTTTTTAGCCTGCTCACCATATGTAGGCATTCCTTTGTCTATCACTTGCTTCCCAGCTTTATTAGACTTCTCTAAACACCTAGAAAAATATCTGTTCTTAAGCACTCTCTGAAAACTTTTTTTCATCAAAGAGTTTTTAATTAATTTTTATTGGAGTTTAGTTGATTTATAATGTTGTGTTAGTTTCTGCTGTACAGCAAAGTAAGTCAGTTGTACATATACATGGTGAGGGTGGTAGTTTAGTTGCTAAGTCATGTCCAACTCTTGCAGCCCCATGGATTGCAGGCCACCAGACTCCTCTGTCCATGGAATTTTCCAGGCAAGAATGCTGGAGTGGGTTGCCAGCTCCTTCTCTAATACATATACATATATCTACTCTTTTTTAGATTCTATTCCCATATAGGTCATTACAGAGTATAGAGTATCATTGCCTGTGCTATACAGTAGGCTCTTCATAGTGATCTATTTTATATATAGTAGTAGCGTATCTATGGAACTTCCCCAGTGGCTCAAAGGTAAAGAATCTGCCTGAAATGTAGGGGATGCAGCAGATGTGGGTTTGATCCCTGGGTCAGGAAGATTCCCTGGAGGAGGGCATGGCAGCCCACTCCAGTATTCTTGCCTGGAAAATCGCATGGACAGAGGAGCCTGGTGGGCTACAGTCCATGGGGCTGCAAAGAGTCAGACATGATAGAAGTTACCGAGAACAGCATACATATGGTGCATATATGTCAATCCCAATCTTATCATTTATCCCTCAGCCCTTTCCCCCTTGGGGGAAAGTTTCCACCACAAACTGGGTGGCATAAATAATAGACATTCATTGTCTCACAATCCCCAGTCTTCTTAGCTGGAGAATCCCATGAACAGAGAAACCTGGTGGGCTACAGTCCATGGGGTTGCAAAGAGTCAGAAAGAACTGAGCAATTGACATGCATGCATGCCCCGGGAGGTAAGAAGTGCAAGATCAAGGTGTCAGCAGGACTGATTTCTTCCCATGGCTGTGGGTGTGTGTGGGGGTTTGTTCCTTGTCTCTCACCTGCTTCTGGAGGTTTGCTGGCAATGTGACATTTCTTGGCTTGTAGCATCTCTACCCAATCTTTACCTTCATTTTCACATCTTCTATGTGTGCATGTCTATGTCCAAATTCCCCCTGTTTTAGTCACTCAGTCATGTCTCTTTGAGACTCAGGGATTGAACCCAGGTCTCCTGCATTTCAGGCCAATTCTTTACCATCTGAGCCACCAGGGAAGCCCCCATGTTGGATTAGGCACCAGCATGTTCCAGTAGGACCTCATTTTAACTAGCTACATCTGCAATAAATCCATCCAAATAAGGTCATATACTGTGGTACTACAGGTTAATATTTTGATGAGTGAATTTGGGGCAGAGACATTTCAACCCATAACATATGGCTTCCAAGATTCTTAGTGTGGGCAGAATCCAGTGAATGGTATTGGTTTCACACTTTGCACCAGGGCTCAGATGCATTAATAACAAAACATATGTGGAAGGCTCTTGGCTAAATTATGAAGAAGAGGAGTTTTCTTTCTGTTATCTTGGTCCCTCTTTCTAGGCCCTTCTGCCTCTGGTGGGCCCTCCACCCTTAGTCCTTTCATGTTCTGCCCTTCAGAACGGATGTATAATTCATAATATTAAATGCCTGCCCCAGCCTTTGTTGCTTTGGGGATCTTTGCTGAACTCTCTTTGTTAATCATTACAGAATTTTAGATGTGTTTTGCTTCTTGGCTGGCTGCTTTATCTAACATGCTTTCAGAATAACAAGATATTAGATTTTAAAATCATCTATTTTTTTCACTTTACAAGCCTTATGTATACCAGATTGGCAAGCTACTTATTTCTGTGACCACTTCACTTTTTTTTTTTTTTGCTGGTTCAAGGAAAAGAACCAGAGGCTCTTTAAGTCTCGTCTCCCTTCTCACCAACATCGATTTTGTCAGCTGTCACTATAATTTGTCCCTTTTACTTGTCTCATTTCCACATTTAGAAGTTATAGGCATGTATTTTAAGCATTCTATTCAGGAAAAATATTGCTAGATTTTCCTATTTACAGAAATATCTAGAATCTATTCTTTATGATGGAGTAAGCTAGTGGAGTTGATGGAATCCCAGCTGAGCTATTTCAAATCCTGAAAGATGATGCTGTGAAAGTGCTGCACTCAATATGCCAACAAATTTGGAAAACTCAGCAGTGGCCACAGGACTGGAAAAGGTCAATTTTCATTCCAATTCCAAAGAAAGGCAATGCCAAAAAGTGCTCAAACTACCACACAATTGCACTCATCTCACACGCTAGTAAAGTAATGCTCAATATTCTCCAAGCCAGGCTTCAGCAATACATGAACTGTGAACTTCCAGATGTTCAAGCTGGTTTTAGAAAAGGCAGAGGAACCAGAGATCAAATTGCCAACATCTACTAAATCATGGAAAAAGCAAGAGAGTTCCAGAAAAACATATATTTCTGCTTTATTGACTATGCCAAAGCCTTTGACTGTGTGGATCACAATAAACTGTGGAAAATTCTGAAAGAGAGATGGGAATATCAGACCACCTGCCCTGCATCTTGAGAAATTGCTATGCAGGTCAGGAAGCAACAGTTAGAACTGGACATGGAACAATAGATTGGTTTCAAATAGGAAAAGGAGTATGTCAAGGCTGTATACTGTCACCCTGGTTATTTAACTTGTATGCAGAGTACATCATGAGAAACGCTGGGCTGGAAGAAGCAAAGCTGGAATCAAGATTGCCAGGAGAAATATCACTAATCTCAGATATGCAGATGACACCACCCTTATGGCAGAAAGTGAAGAGGAACTAAAAAGCCTCTTGATGAAAGTAAAAGAGGAGAGTGAAAAAGTTGGCTTAAAGTTCAACATTCAGAAAACAAAGATCATGGCATGCGGTCCCATCACTTCATGGAAAATAGATGGGGAAACAGTGGAAACAGTGTCAGACTTTATTTTCGGGGCCTCCAAAATCACTGCAGATGGTGACTGCAGCCATGAAATCAAAAGACCTCCTTGGAAGAAAAGATATGACCAATCTAGATAGCATATTGTAAAGCAGAGAGACATTACTTTTCCAACAAAGATCTGTCTAGTCAACGCTATGATTTTTCCAGTAGTCATGTATGGATGTGAGAGTTGGACTGTGAAGAAAGCTGAGCACCAAAGAATTGATGCTTTTGAACTGTGCTATTGGGAAAGACTCTTGAGAATCCCTTGGACTGCAAGGAGATTCAACCAGTCCTGAAAGAGATCAGCCCTGGGATTTCTTTGGAAGGAATGATGCTAAAGCTGAAACTCTAGTACTTTGGCCCCCTCATGCAAAGAGTTAATTCATTGGGAAAGACTCTGATGCTGGGAGGAACTGGGGGCAGGAGGAGAAGGAGACAACAGAGGATGAGATGGCTGGATGGCATCACTGACTCGATGGACGTGAGTCTGAGTGAACTCCGGGAGTTGGTGATGGACAGGGAGGCCTGGCGTGCTGCGATTCATGGGGTCGCAAAGAGTCGGACACGACTGAGTGACTGAACTGACAGAACTGACTGAGTGAAGGAAGAGATGGGGGCCTAGGTTTGATCAAGTTCAGACACTTTCCCAGGCACTTCATGTAGGTTATCTATTTCAATCTTACAATAACCCTGAAGTATTCTTGCTTAAATTTATGAACAAAATAGAGACTAGCTAAAGAATTTGTGATCATTAATGGCCAAGAAGGAAGGACCTCTGGAGTTCTTCCTATTTCAATGAGAAATGCTGAACTTTAATAACATCTTGAATGGTAACAATAATGATAATTTCATATTTACTGATCACTTACTCTATTTTAGGTACTGGCCCACAAGTGCTTTGCCCACTTTATTCAATTTTATTCTCATAACTCTTCAAGTAAGATGCAAACTCTGTTTTTGTTTTATTGTGATATTATTGACGCAGAATATTATATTAGTTTTTGGTATACAACATCATAATTTGATATTTGTATATACTGCAAAATGATCACACAGGTCTAATTGACATCTATCACTACATACAGTTAAAATTTCTTCCCTATGATAAGAACTTTTAAGATCTATTCTCTTAGCAACTTCCAAATATACAATATAGTGTTGTTAACATATTCACCCTGCTATACGTTACATCCCCAGGACAATTATTTTATAATTGGAAGTTTGTACTTGGTAACCACATTCATGCATTTTGCCTACCACTTAACTTCCACCTCTAGTAACCATGAGTCTGTTCTCTGTATCTATGAGATTTTATTTTTTTAAGATTTCTCGTATAAGTGAGATTGTACAGTATTTGTCTTTCTCTGACTCATTTCACTTAGCATAATGCCCTCAAGGTCCACCAGTCTTCTTTTACAAAATGAGAAAATTGAGGCTGAAGGAAGGTTAAATATCTTGACCAAAGTTTCATGGTTAGGAGTTAGTAAAACCTAAACTGGAACCCTGCCAGGTTAACAATCAAGACCATTTACTTTTAACCACAACACTTTAATTGAAAGTGAAAATATCACACATTACTTTTCACTTGGTCATTTTTTGAAAAACAAACAAACAAACAAAACCCCAGCTATCTTTTTTTTTCAATTTTATTCTTTATTTTAATAGCAGTTTTATTGAGATAAAATACTCATTTATAAAACACACCCCCTTTAAGTATACTATCCAATGTTCTTAGTATATTCAGAGATGAGTAACCGTCAACACTATCTACTTTTGGAATATTTTCATCAACCCCAAATGGAACCCTATATTCATTAACAGGCACTCTCCATTATGCTCTCTCCCAACACTTGGCTATCACTAATTTATTTTATTTTTATCTATTACATTTTTAACTTTATTTATTTTATTTTATTATTTATNCCAATGTTCTTAGTATATTCAGAGATGAGTAACCGTCAACACTATCTACTTTTGGAATATTTTCATCAACCCCAAATGGAACCCTATATTCATTAACAGGCACTCTCCATTATGCTCTCTCCCAACACTTGGCTATCACTAATTTATTTTATTTTTATCTATTACATTTTTAACTTTATTTATTTTATTTTATTATTTATTTATTTATTTTTACTGCACAATACTGTATTGGTTTTGCCATATATTGACATGAATTCGCCACGGATGTACATGAGTTCCCAATCCTGAACCCTCCTCCCACCACCTTCCCCATATCATCTCTCTGGGTCATACCAGTGCACCAGCCCCAAGCATCCTGTATCCTGCATCGAACCTAGACTGGTGATTCGTTTCTTACATGATAGTATACATGTTTCAATGCCATTCTCCCAAATCATCCCACCCTCTCCCTCTCCCACAGAGTCCAAAAGGCTGTTCTATACATCTGTGTCTCTTTTGCTGNTTTTGTGTATGGTGTTAGAAAGTGTTCTAGTTTCATTCTTTTACAAGTGGTTGACCAGTTTTCCCAGCTATCTTCTATTAAAATTGCCATATATAAATACTACACATCTCCCCAGGATGTCTAGCTGAGTCCTGGGCACAAAGTTTATACTGAATATATACTTTTCCTTGTAAGCAGCCATATGAATGTATCCCTTAAATTTATAATAAATACAACTGGAAAAGTCATCATCACAGTGGAGACTGGGAAAATACTGGACAGATTGTTGAGAGACCTAGGTTCTAGCCCTGGGTAACACCTGTGATACTAAGTTTCCTCATCTGTAAATTTAAGAAGTTTGGTTTTAATGATTTGGCTTCAAAATGGTTTTAAAATGCATACCCCACATTTTGTAGTTTCAATCGTGTTTTAATTGTGTTGGAAAGTATTTTAACTTCTGGTTAACAGCAAAGTCTATATGGAATATCAATTTCAGCACAGTGGTTTGTTTCCATGGGTTTTAGGAATGCAAATTACGTGTACCCAGGTTTTGGCTGACCCATATATTTGGGGTGTGTGTAGCTGTGTGTGAGAGAGAATGTGTGTGTATGTGTCTGTGTGTGTTTAGTATCTGTGGTCAGATCTAACCTAATCTGTGTATATTCCCTCAAAAATATGTACTATGAAATTGTTTGGAGATAAATGTTATCTTCATTAATGTGTCCTTTCTCTTAACATTTAATTTTTAATTCCAGCTTTTACAAAAAGATAATTTAATACTTTTCAGGGACAAACATTGGCAGCCATTAAACTATAGCTATTTACTAGAGATCCAAATAGGCAGGCTTCCTTTAGATATGGTAAAATTTAGATATGTATGTACCTATGGGTGCTCAGTCATGTCCCACTATTTGCGATCAAATGGACTGTAGCCTGCCAAGCTCCTTTGGTCATGGAATTTTCCAGGAAAGAAGATTAGAGCTGGTTGCCATTTCCTGCTCCAGGGATCTTCCTGACCCAAGAATCAATCCCTGGTTTCTTGCGTCTCTTGCATTGGCTGGTTGATTCTTTACCATTGTGCCACATAGCTAAGTTTTATCCAGTGCTTAGTATTTTGCAGACATTTTGTATTTGCCTATATTAGCTCCTTTAATCTTTATGAGGTAGGTGCTATTAACCATTCCATCTTTCAAATAAGGAAACTGAGACAGAGAGGAAATGTAACCCACTAACTTTTTTTTTTTTTTAAATATGAATAGAAATTTGAGCTACTTTCCCACCAGTGATATTTTTTTTAGGTACAAGAGAATTTGCTAATTAAAATTGCCATATTTATGGAAATGGATTCTAAAAAAGAATGGATATATGTATATGTATAACTGATTCACTTTGCTCTATAGCAGAAACTGATATGTCAACTATTTGCCAATAAAGTTAATTTAAAAATTGCCACATTCAAACAATAAGAGCTAAATGAGTCTTAAAAAGTCAGTTTGTAACAACAAAATTTGAGTTATGCTCCTAATCCTTAGGTATTCCCACCTTCTGCTTAATTTTCAGATTTGACCTTGGCCTCCTAGATTACCTCCTTTGACTATAACCTAACTTCATTATATAAAATGCTCCCAGCTTCAACGTTTCCATGGCTTTTCCAAGTGTAAACTTTTATGCATTTTTTTCTTGCACCCAAAGTTTTAAATGTCCCCAGAGGATGAGTCTTAATTGTGAGACACACAAACAGACGTTAAAAAAATTTTTTTTTTTTTTTACTTTTCCCCACTCTTATCTGTTGCTAGTGTGGGGTATTGTGAAAACATAAATACTCTCATCTCAATGAGTTATATAGAAATTAAGCTATTAAATCAATAGATGAATGAATTTTCTCAAGTCTAGTTGGAAAATCAAAGCTGTGAGAGCATGTATCTTCACCCAAAGTAGGTCTTCAAATCAAAACTGGTTGAGCAGGCAGCAAATTAGTCATAGCTTTTGCAAAAACATTAAAATTATTGATGCAAAACAGTAGATTTAAAGTTTAAAAGGGAAGGCAATATTCATTTATTGCCCTCCTGTATGCAACTCATACTCAACTGCAAGAACAGAAAACCAATGGAAAAACATGTCTTATTTCCATATATTCTGGCTCATTCAGGTTTATTCTGTGAATTGACCTTTCAGAGCTTTCATTCGTTCTTCCACTGAGCTTTTCTTCTTATAAGAGTTCTTTATGTATTTTAGATACTAATTATTTACCAGTTCTAGGCACTATAAAGATTTTATTCCATATGATAGTTTTGGATTTCACTTTATTTATGATTTCTTGTATCAAATAAAAGAATTAGTAGTTAAATATATCCATCATTTTTTGGCTCTATATGTCTTTTTTTTCACTTGAGGTAGATTTACAATATCATATAAACTTCAGGTATACAAGTTAGTGATTTACAATTTTTAAAGGTTATACTTCATCTATAGCTATTATAAAATACTGGCCATATGACTAGTGCTGTACAATACACCCTTGCAACTTATTTATTTTATACATAGTAGTTTGTACCTTCTGATCCCCTGTCCCTGTCTTGCCCCTTCCTTTTTCTCTCCCCACTGGTAACTACTTGTTTGTTCTTTATATCCGAGAATTTTCTCTCTCTCTCTCTCTCTCTTTTTTTTTTTTGGCCCATATTCACTTGTTTATTTTTTTAGATTCTATATATAGACTTCCCTTGGCTCAGAGGGTAAAGCGTCTGTCTGCATTGCAAGAGAGCCGAGTTCAATCCCTACATTGGGAAGATCCTCTGGAGAAGGAAATGGCAAACCACTCCAGTACTCTTGCCTGGAAAATTCCATGGACAGAGGAGCCTACCAGGCTGCAGTCCATGGCGTCACGAAACTACTTGTTTGTTCTTTATATCTGAGAATTTTCTCTCTCTCTCTCTCTCTTTTTTTTTTTTTTTTTGCCATATTCACTTATTTTTTTAGATTTTATATATAATTGATATAATACATTATTTGTCTTCCTCTGTCATATTTCATTAAGTATAATACCCTCCGAATCCCATCCACAGTTTTGCAAATGGCAAAATTTCATTTGTTTTTATGACTGGGTGATATTTCACTGCATGTATACATGTGTGTATGTGTGTATGCATGTGTGTGGGTAACATAGTTTTTATCCATTCATCTGCTGATGGATACTTAAGTTGCTTCTGTATTTTGGTATTGTAAATCGTGATGCTATGACCATCGAAGTGCATGTATCTTTTTGAATTAGCATTTTTGTTTACTTTGGATATATTCTCAGCAGTGGATACATGAATATTGTTGGATCATATGGTAGTTCTATTTGTAGTTTTTTGAGGAAACTCCATACTGCTTTCCAC
The DNA here is from genome assembly GCA_006410615.1 of Neotragus moschatus. NCBI lineage: Eukaryota > Metazoa > Chordata > Mammalia > Artiodactyla > Bovidae > Neotragus > Neotragus moschatus. The sequence continues at coordinate 771,375 of SJYA01000266.1, forward strand.
TTGCTGCACAAGCTTACATTCTAACTAACATGGGGCTTCCATTTTTCCACACTCTCACCAACATTTGTTGTCTGTGGCCTTTTTGATGACAGCTGTTCTGACAGGTTTGAGGTGATATCCCATTGTGTTTTTGGTTTGCATTTCTGATGACTATATTATTGGCCATCTGTATGTCTTCTTTGGAAAAAATATCTATTCAAATCTTCTGCCCAGTTTTTAAATCGGGTCTATGAATTTTTTTTGATATAGAATTGTATGAACTTTTTATATATTGTGGTTGCATGGATGCTTCATGTTCAGTTGCTCAGTTGTGACTCTTTGCAACCCCATGGATTGTAGCCCACCAGGCTCCTCTGTACATGGAATTTTCTAGGCAAGAATATTGGAGTGGGTTGCCATTTCCTTCTCCAGGAGATCTTCCTGACCCAAGGATAGAAGCTGCATCTCCTGCATTGGCAGGCAGATTCTTTGCCACTGAGCCACAAGGGAAACTCTTCACCTTAAAAGACAGATCCCCAAAAAGCATTTCTATGATTTATAGCAAAGAGTGCCCTATGTTCTATTCTAGGAGTTTTATGATTTCTGCTCTTACATTTAGGTCTTTAATAAATTTGGAGTTTATTTTTGTATATGGCATCAGAAAAGGTTTTAATTCATTCTTTTATACATAGCTGTCCAGTTTTCCCAGCACCACTTACTGAAGAGATTCTCTTTTCTCTATTGTTTATTCTTGCCTTCTTTATTGTAGATTAGTTGACCATAAATGAGTAGATTTATTTCTGAGCTCTCTATTCTGTTTGGCTCAATGTATCTTGATTAAGTAATCCTTTAGTACCACATGTCATGAAGATAGTCTTTGATATTTTCTTCAAAAAATTAAAAAATTTGGCTTTTCACATTTAGCTTTTAAATCATCTATCATCTTATTTTTATATGTGGCATGATGTGAGGTAAAAATGCAATCTTATTTTTCACTATATGGGAGACCAACTGACTCATATTTATATTGGACAGTTCATTTTCCCCCAACAATTAATAATTCTCTAATTATTTTCAAAGCCTTTGTGTATACAAAAGTAAGATTCTAGGGTACGTTATCAACATTATTCTTATGGTCACTTCTTACAGTCAATACCACATTGTTTTAATTATGGCAAGCCTTGATGGTAAATCAACTCTTATTTTTTAAGATTTTCTTTGTTCTTGATTCTTGTTTCACATTAAAAATATATTTGGGAATTTGATTGGAACTAACTGAAATTTTAAGGACATATTCATATGTATTTAAAGACATATTCATATATGTAATACGTGTGTGTGTATATGTCTATATACATATCCAAAACATATGCATGTGTATATATGCACACACCTATTCTGGCAGCCCTTCATTCTTTGAGATTGAATCTTTCTATTCAGTAAGAGATCTCTTAGACATCTCTGTGATTTTTCAATAAGTTTTTATCTACTCACTTCACAACACTTTACATATCTTTTATAATCTCTATTTATAGGAACCAATAAAGGACCTATAAGAACCACACAGGAATGCTTGTTGCAAATGTATCTTTTTTGATTCATTTTTATCGAAGGATAATTGCTTTACAGAATTTTGTTGTTTTCTGTCAAACCTCAACATGAATCAGCCATGAGTTCAGTTCAGTTCAGTAGCTCAGTTGCCTCCGAATCTACGACCCCATGAATCTCAGCATGCCAGGCCTCCCTTGTCCATCACCAACTCCCGGAGTTCACTCAGACTCGCGTCCATCGAGTCAGTGACGCCATCCAGCCATCTCATCCTCTGTTGTCCCCTTCTCCTCCTGCCCCCAATCCCTCCCAGCATCAGAATCTTCCAATGAGTCAATTCTTCGCATGAGGTGGCCAAAGTACTGGAGCTTCACGTTCAGCATCCTTCCTTCCAAAGAATTTCCAGGGCGGGTATCCTTCAGAATGGACTGGTTGGATCTCCTTGCAGTCCAAGGGATTCTCAAGAGTCTTCTCCAGCATCACAGTTCAAAAGCATCAATTCTTCAGTGCTCAGCTTTCTTCACAGTCCAACTCTCACATCCATACATGACTACTGGAAAAATCATAGCCTTGACTAAGCGGACCTTTGTTGCCGAAGTAACGTCTCTGCTTTTGAATATGCTATCTAGGTTGGTGATAACTTCCCTTCCAAGGAGTAAGCGTCTTTTAATTTCATGGCTTCAGTCACCATCTGCAGTGATTTTGGGACTCCCCAAAATAAAGTCTGACACTGTTTCCACTGTTTCCTCATCTATTTCCCATGAAGTGATGGGACCAGATGCCATGATCTTCATTTTCTGAATGTTGAGCTTTAAGCCAACTTTTTCACTCTCCTCTTTCACTTTCATCAGGAGGCTCTTTAGTTCCTCTTCACTTTCTGCCATAAGGGCGGTGTCATCTGCATATCTGAGGTTAGTGATATTTCTCCCGGCAATCTTGATTCCAGCTTGTGCTTCTTCTAGCCCAGCGTTTATCATGATGTATTCTGCATATAAGTTAAATAAGCAGGGTGACAATATACAGCCTTGATGTACTCCTTTTCCTTTTTGGAACCAGTCTGTTGTTCCATGTCCAGTTCTAACTGTTGCTTCCTGACCTGCATACAG
>SJYA01000266.1:774663-850166 GCA_006410615.1 Neotragus moschatus
TCACCTCCACTAGCTTTGTTCATAGTGATGCTTTCTAAGGCCCACTTGACTTCACATTCCAGGATGTCTGGCTCTAGGTGAGTGATCATACCATCGTGTGCCAGAGTCCAACTCCAGCAGCCAGGGATTCAACCTGAAGAGGTGAACGGTGTCAGCAAATGAGACAGCCTCTCAGTTTTCTTGGACTGCCTGTTTATTTCAAGTTTAAGATTCTCTTTTATACTTTTACAAAAACATTAGGCCAGAGGTTTGACATTTTCAGTTCCCCCTCTCCCAGATTTATTGTCTCCATAAATCATTGTTGCTCTTCAAACAGAGTTCCTGCTTCAGTGATTCTCTCGGAATCAGCCTTATCATCTATTATCTACCTCTTCTAATGTGTCCTATAGTTAACTTGAGATTACATTGTAACTCATGCTATATTCCTCAGTTTACCACTTATCTTCCTAAATCATGTTTGCCCCTAACATCCTGAGCTCACTATCTCTTAAAAAGGCTTCTAGCTATAGTGTCTCTAAAAATTCCTAACTTCTATAAGCTATAGTAAAATATGGTAACTTTACAACATTCCTTAAATCTTTAACTTCTAACTATTTTAATTATTTCTAAGCCCTAAATTTAGTAAACTCCTTCGCCATAAACATTCTCCTCACAAACAGGCTTCAGATATCAGTCCCTCCCATGGCCTCAAGCTATGACCTGTGTACTCATCCTGGAACAGTCTTTTGTAAACGTCCTTGAACAAATGTCACTGATTAACTTTATGAATTATTTTCTGAACACAGCTGCAGAGGGCTTTTTGCCTTCTCATGCTCCTCTCAAGAACAACAAGCACCTTAATATTCCTTTTCAGTCAACTCAGCCTAGGAAAGGAAAAGACAAGTCAGAATTACAAGGCCTAACTCCTTCATCCCAGGTCCCTGCCTGCAGAATGAGGAGAGGGGGCTGGGGGCCATGCCTCCATTTTGTCAGTAATGCCTAGCGCACCTCCTGACAATCGTGGTCATCTTGGTTGTGAAGATCTTTTTTGTACAGTTCTGTGTATTCTTGCCACCTCTTAATATCTTCTGCTTCTGTTAGGTCCATACCATTTCTGTCCTTTATCAAGCCCATCTTTGTATGAAATGTTCCCTTGGTATCTCTAATTTTCTTGAAGAGATCTCTAGTCTTTCCCATTCTGTTGTTTTCTTCTATTTCTTTGCACTGANACCTCTTCTTAATATCTTCTGCTTCTGTTAGGTCCATACCATTTCTGTCCTTTATCGAGCCCATCTTTGCATGAAATGTTCCCTTGGTATCTCTAATTTTCTTGAAGAGATCTCTAGTCTTTCCCATTCTGTTGTTTTCTTCTATTTCTTTGCACTGATCGCTGAAGAAGGCTTTCTTATCTCTTCTTGCTATTCTTTGGAACTCTGCATTCAGATGCTTATATCTTTCCTTTTCTCCTTTGCTTTTCACTTCTCTTCTTTTCACAGCTATTTGTAAGGCCTCCCCAGACAGCCATTTTGCTTTTTACCATTTCTTTTCCATGGGGATGGTCTTGATCCCTGTCTCCTGTACAATGTCACGAACCTCAGGTATACATATATCCCCTCCCATTTGAATCTCCCTCCCATCTCCCTCCCCATCCCGCCCATCTAGGTTGATAGAGAGCCCCTGTTTGAGTTTCCTAAGTGTAAATGTATCTCGTAAAATTACATTTTATAAATCATTCTGTCTCATAGAACTGTTTACATTTTATATAATTTTGCATATTAATCTTACATCCAGCATGACTTTGCTGAACTTTCTTACCAGTTTTAATAATCTGACAATAACTTTCACTAATATTTTTAATGTAGAAAATAAAATTGTTTGCAAGCACTCCATTGAAAGAAGTAGTAATACTATTCATTTTTGAATTGAAAAGGAATTTCCTTAAGATCTGTTGTTCAGTTGCTGTCGTGTCCAACTTTGCGACCCCATGAAATCCAGCATGACAGCCTCCTCTGTCTTTCACTATCTCCCAGAGTTGGCTCAAACTCATGTCCATTGTGTCAGTGATGCCTTCCAACCATATCATCCTCTGTTGTCCTCTTCTTCTCCTGCCCTTACTCTTTCCCAGCATCAAGGTATTTTCCAATGAGTCAGCTCTTAACATCAGGTGATCAAAGTAGTGGAGCCTCAGCCGCAGCCTCAGTCCAAAGAATATTCAGGGTTGATTTCCTTTAGGATTGACTGGTTTGATCTCCTTGCTGTCCAAGGAACTCTCAAAGAAGTCTCCTCTAGCACCACCATTTGAAAGCAGTAATTCTTTGGTGCTCAGCCTTCCTTATGACCCAACTCTCACATCCATACATGACTGCTGGAAAAAACCATAGCTTTGAATATATGGACGTTTGTTGGCAAAGTGATGTCTCTGTTTTTCAATATGCTGTCTAGGTTTGTCATAGCTTTTCTTCCAAGGAGCAAGGGTCTTTTAATTTTGCGCTGTAGTCACCATCCACAGTGATTTTGGAGCATGAGATTAGGTATTATCATTAATTTTTTTGTAAGCCACTTTCCTTAGGCCAGAAGGTCTATTTCCCTGTAACCAATGACTCTGATGAATCAGAGAGCATCAGAAACACCTGGAGAGTGTATTAAATCAGAGTTCTGGGCTCTAGCCATGGAGTCTCTGATTCAGCAGGTCTGTGGAGGAGCCTGAATATTTACTTTTTATGCAAGTTTCTAGGTGATGATGATGTTGCTAGTGAGAGGCCCACACCGAGTACACTGCCAGTGCTCTATGTTAAACTGTGGTCTTTATTATTTGAGTGTATTCTTCTGGTCAGATGGTTCTTATTTGCTTCTAAACTTGCTTATTCCAGCTTTATTGTGATCCTCTGTATTTTATTGTGATCCTTTGTTGATAGCTAATGTCAGCAAACAGTTTTATAAGTATCTGTCCAGTTTTTATAGTTGCTGATTTCTTTTATATCTTGCCATTTCTGTTCATAGTATATTTCTCCCAATAATTTACTATGAAAAAATTCAAACAGATAAGAAGTCATTTTACATTGCACACCTGTATAACCACTACCCAAATTTTACTATAAACATCCTACTACATATTTGTCCGTCTGGTCCCCCTATATCCATTTATCAATATCTTATCTTTTATGCTTTTGTGTCTTTTTTCCCCCTACATCTTCAAGTCTTGCTTTTATTTTCTCTTTCTTAGTCATCTTCATAATTTACTTCAGAATCTCTGTCAGAATGTTCTATTTTCTGCTATTATTGGTATTTTATATCTGCAATATGTGCTGCTCATTCGTGGTGAATTGTTTCCTTTTATTTTTTAATTGCATTGTAAACTTATTTTCATTCTCATAGGAATCCTGTGAAGCCTAGGTCGAAACCATGTCCTATCAGGGAATTTTTATGCTTTATTAATCCCATGACTCAGAAGTATTACTGGTGTAAAAGCAATTTTTATGGTAATTTCTTTTCCAAACCTGACAATGTTTGGTTCAGCCCCAACAGAGAGACATTTATTTAGCCACTCAAAATCCAGACTAAAGTAAACTTCCTTATATTTTCCTGAGTCAGGAAGCTTTCCTTTTCCTTTTTCTTTTTAACCTTTTAATTGCAGGGACTTCAGGTTCTAACTTATGTTGGTGGTCTCAGGTCCAACTCCTTGCTTCTCTGAGTTCTGGCTTCTCTGCTGCTGTTTCAATCTGGGTGAAAACTCAAGATTAGTACATCTTGAAGAGCAGGTTCCCTGTCATCTCTGGTTTCCCAATGTATTTAAAGATTGCCTGCTATAAAGTATTTCTGCATGTTCTCTACTTCTTGTGTTTGTGATAAATAGAAGTCTACTCCTAATGAAGTAGAATGAAGTGATTGAAGTTTTCTTCATTCACCTGGATTTTATTTCTATATGTATCTTGAGGGAGTACCTATTTCTGTTTCTGATTCCCTAGACAGCATATTAAAAAGCATATGAAAAAAAGCAGGGACTTTACCAACAAAGGTCTGTCAAGTCACAGCCATGGTTTTTCCTGTGGTCATGTATGGATGTGAGAGTTGGACTATAAAGAAAGCTGAGCACAGAAGAATTGCTGCTTTTGAACTGTGGTGTTGGAGAAGACTCTTGAGAGTCCCTTGGACTGTGAGGAGATCCAACCAGTCCATCCTAAAGGAAATCACTCCTGAATATTCATTGGAAGGGCAGATGGTGAAGCTGAAACTCCAACACTTAGGCCACCTGATGCGAAGAACTGACTCATTGGAAAAGACCCTGATGCTGGGAAAGATTGAAGGCAGGAGGAGAAGAGGATGACATCCTTGGTTAGATGGCATCACCAACTCAGTGGACATGAGTTTGAGTAAACTCTGGGAGTTGGTGATGGACAGGGAGGCCTGGCATGCTGCAGTCCATGGGGTTGCAAAGAGTCAGACATGACTGAGTGGCTAAACTGAACTAACTGAACTGATTTACCTATACTGGCAAGTCTTCATTCTGTTTTATTTTGTGTTTTTCTAACAGAAGTCTCCTCTATTTAAAATTCACCAGTGGAATTCTCTCTCCATTAAAAAAAATTTTTTTCAGCTTACATGTATTATAATCTAACCTAAGAGAATCACATTGAGTTTCTGTTTAGGGAAACCCCTTAGCTTACCAGCTAGTTGAATGAATTCTCTCTTTCCTCTCTGTGTCATAGTCATCACAGTGAGTGAGGCTGATTGAGGCTCATGATAGAGCAAACATTTAAGAGCAGAAGATTATTTTCTTCTCCAAGCCATACTGGTACCTCTGTTCCCATCAGTGGCTTACAGACTTATCCAGAATTAGTTTTCTTGCTGCCTTATGTTATTTAATATTCCAATGTTATTTTAAATGACTTTACTCAAAAAATTTTAATGCATTCAAATATATAATTGAATGAAATATGAGTGGAAAATGAAATTATTTCTATAAAAACCAAGTTTAGTTCTGTGATTAAGCCATGATAATCTTGTGTTTCTAAATAAAATTTTCTTTTAAATGAGGCATAGATAAGACTTTCATAAATAATTGGATAAATAGTCTCAAAGTCTTAAGACTTGCACGCCAATTTTAATTTGCAAAGGTATTTAAATTTTCACTTTAAAGAAGCCAAAGTTAGATATTAGAGATGTCGTATTGTGGCTCAGCTGGTAAAGAAACTGCCTGCACCGTAGGAGACCTGGGTTTGATCCCTGGGTTGGGAAGATCCCCTGGAGAAGGGAAAGGCTGCCTACTCCAGCATTCTGGCCTGGAGAATTCCATGGACTCTATAGTCCATGGGGTCACAAAGAGTCGGACACCACTGAGTGACTTTCACTTCACTTCACTTCATTAGAAATGATGGTCTTTGTACAACATGGACTACTATGGAATACTCTAATAAGATATTTACGTATATTAAGTTAAAATATGATCTTTAAACTACATATCGTTTAAAAAATATTCCTCACACTAAATGACTTTTTTACTAAATAGTCAATTACTGGTGACTGCATGAGATAAGAGGACTCCTACTTGTTTGATTTTGTTATTACTTCTATCCAAATTACTTTCTAATTACATCTGAAATGTTTATAGTAACATGTTTATTTGAAAATGGGTCTAAGAGAGTAGATGGGAAGCAATAAATTGGACTGCTTAAAATGAGATTAAATTTTTTTAAAAATTAGCAACTTATGATTAAAAAATAAGGAATGCCAAGTACTATAGTTCATGAGAGATCTCTGCTAGCCTGCTCCCATCCTTGAGATAAAGTCCTTGCTTATGATAATTATGGTTTGTGCCATGTGTCTGCACAACCCTTGAGAAAGCTGAGAATGGAGGAATATGACCCAAAGATATAGGCATTAGACCTATACATAAAGGAGGTCAGAGCCCCAAGCTCTATTTTCTGCTGGTAACTAGCACATTCAAACTGATCCTATAAGCAGAGATAAGTAAAAAGTAGAATAGCTCAGAAAAATAAAAGAAGGTAATAATATTACCCAAGAAGGCAATAATAATCAGCTCTAATCAATAAAAGAAGACTGAGGAAAGGACTACAGAGACAGGTTAATTTACATAAAAGATAAAGAAAAACAACCAGAGAAAGAGGCAGGATGGTAAGAGTCCCGGCCACAGGAAATGTGCATTCACACGGGCTTCCCAGAGATAACCCTTTCATTTCTCCAGCTTTTGTGGATTCCAAACTGTAAAGATGCAGTTCCAATCATTGTAATGATTTCCTATTTCTCTTTAAAGACTTCAGAGACCAGGTTCTGCCCTTTCATACTTCTTCTTGTATCCCCCCAAACCCTACCTGGAATCTGAGTATATATGTGCTGCTTGCTTGTTGAAAGAGTAACTAAGTGCTGCTGCTGCTGCTAAGTCACTTCAGTTGTGTCCGACTCTGTATGACCCCATAGACGGCAGCCCACCAGGCTCCCCTGTCCCTGGGATTCTCCAGGCAAGAACACTGGAGTGGGTTGCCATTTCCTTCTCCAATGCATGAAAGTGAAAAGTGAAAGGGAAGTCACTCAGTCGTGTCCGACTCTTTGCCACCCCATGGACTACAGCCTACCAGGCTCCTCGGTCCATGGGATTTTCCAGGCAAGAGTGCAAAGGAAACTAATTTACAATTCTATTGTCTCTAATAGCTAATATTCTTGAAGGCAGTGACCATATGTCTACCACATTTTGGTATGCTAATAAGCAACAGAATAAAAACAGCTTTAGTGAGTTTATCTGTACACATTTCTCATTTAGAACCCTATCTTAGCCAAGTATAAGTTGATATAACTTATCTCATATCTTTGTATGGAGTATTGGGAACTGCAGGCCATAAAATTTTGGATTGGGAGTCAGGAAATCTTGATCGTAATCACAATTCAACCATGGCAAGGTGTTGGTGACTTTGGAAAAATATTCAAAATCTCTCCACCTCAGTTTCTTTATCTGTGGGACTCCTGTTTTTTGACTTAAGGTTATTGTAAAAATCAAATTAGAGAATATATGAAATTACATTGTAAATTTGATCTGCCATACAAATATAGGTGATAAAGCTTCAGAATCTCAAAGTCAGAAGGGACTTTGCAGCATCTCAGATCCAGAATTTACTTAATTTACAATAATTTTTAATGCTTTTAATCTTTTATAACTTTTGCATATCTCCTCTGACTTCTATACTTGTTTCACTTAAATAGAAATAATATTGTAGCTAAGTTGCTTCAGTGGTGTCCAACTCTTTGTGATCCTATGGACCTTAGCCTGCCAGGCTTCTCTGTCCATGGAATTTCCCAGGCAAGAATCCTGGAGTTGGTTGCCATAACTTTAGCACATCTTGTTCAAATGAATTTCCTGATACTCCTAAAACAACACTTGAAAAAAGACTAGATTTCTTTTTCTCGAGTTAACCACTAAAATACAGAGGGAAGAAGCAAAAGGTTCACTCTCATACTCCATAAATACTAAGTTAATGACAGCATAAAAATTGTTTGAGTGTGCTACCAGACATGATTCATCAGATAGGCTGGGCAGAAGACAAAGTGGGTGGAGTACCCAGGGTCTCCCCGCATCCCTGCCCCCTCCTTCAGCTCCTAGGCTCCCTTCCATCTGTGCTCTGTGGCAGCAACACACCTGTAAGTTTGACTTTTCCTCCCTAATTCTCATCTTTAAAACATATGTGTCCTCTGGGCTCTGCCAAAAATAAGCAGAGTTAAGGAAGAAAAGGCCTGTCAAGAAGAGGATGTATTTCTCACCTTGAAAAACATTTGCATTTTCAAAGCTGCCTGAACAGTAGTCACAGGTATTGACAGGTTCAATCAGCTGTGTGTGAAATCTTTCCTCAGGGCCTCTCCTGTGAGGCCCAACAAATAGGAGAGTTTTCTACACAGGGTAGGGTGTGTGTGTGTGTGTGTAAGAAAATAGCTGGCCAACAGGTGTCAGAGACTAATTTTGTAAGCTTTGACAAGCCTTTCACTGATGTAGCCAACAGTGACCAGGTTGGAGAAAGGTTGTTTATTCATGATCCAAATGGCATGCTGATATCTCATTAGGCCCAGATATTCATATTCCTAGATATCATCTTGATATCAGGGCCCAAATCAACATTGTGCTGGGAGACCGAATTCCTCAAATTCATTCCTTAATTATTTCTACTCTATTGGGAAAATTTACTTCTCCCTCCTTCCTTACCTTCAGCACTCTTTAGATTACAAAATGAACAGTTTTAAAACAGTCAAACGGAATGGAAATGGAAGAGTGGGATTTTAGGCATTCATTCCTTAGCAAGACACCCAAGAGGGCTAAGAATTCCAATCATATGAAGCCCTCTCCACAGCTGAGCTATAGTGATAATAACAGAGAAATATTTTCAGAAAAACTCAATTGGAAAAGATATAAAAGAAAACAATTCAGAAAATAACAAGAAATATTAATGGGAAGAAGATTAAATAAATAAATAGGGTATAGGGTTAAAGGTTTGGGTTCCAGAGAAAATAAGTACCTATATTTTTTACTATTAATAATTATTAATAATTGGCAGAGTTTAATTTGGAGTTCTTTAATAAATTGTTATAAAAATCTTTCCAGCCTCAATGATTTTAGGCAAAGTAGGGGCCATTCAAATGGAGTTAAACCTATGATTTGCTTCAAGAATATAAAAAGCCACTTTAAACAAGATTCTGGTACATTGTCTGATACCGAAAACCAAATACCAGTAAGAGGACTTATATTAGTGATTAAAAGTGAGGTTAGATTTAAAGAAGATGTCATAAGTCTTAAGGGTGATTGATTATATACTGATATACTAAGAGAGCTTAAAAGGATATCTATTCCTAAAATATGTTCAACAAGCACCATAAGTAAATATAATATTTTATATTCTTTTTAGGCATTGGATTTATTTCCATGATTTTACCTCCTTAGTGAAAGTGTTGATTGAAACATTTGAATAGATCATGAAATAGTAATTACAATCTTAGAGACAAATTAAAGACATTTATACAGTAGAAATTATAATTATACATTGAAAACTAAGAATGGATTTTGTTTTAGTAGGCTACTTTTGCCCTAATAAAAATCAAACCTTCTTTCAGAATGTGGTGCTTTTAATTCAGATTACCTAATATACTGAATGTCAACTTTGAATAGTGTTTTAGACACTAAGGTGTTAAAATTTGAGGGTGTTTTAAGTAGTATTAAAAACCAAGTCATTACATTGTAAAATTTATTTAGGATAATGTTCACAATTAGGAGGGCTGTCTGATAGCATCAAGTGCTGGCTATGCACTGCTGGTCTAGATCTGAACAAAATGCTAAGGAGTTCTCAAGTATTCTCACTTTAAATTATGTTCCTAATCAAAAGTACAAGAAAATTGACTTAAGAACCTTTTGATGTCTTTTGCCTCAATAAAGCAATATGCTTACTGTTGGATTTTAAAAATTATAGCTAAGCAAGGAAGTGGGGAAGAAACTACTCAAAACATGATCCCTCAGAGATGGGCATGGTTAATATTTTTGTTTGCTTTCTTTCTTCAGAGAAGTGTTCTCTGTGTGTTTGCATGTTTACATTTTATTGTATAATGTTTCTCCTCATAAGACAATTTATTAAGAATATTTTTCAGCTATTAAGTAAGTATTGGTTTCAAAATAGGTACACTTTGAAGACCAATAATTATAGGAAGAATACTTTCAGAGACAACCTGTTTGGATTCAAAAGGAACAATGAGTATTAAAAGGCAAGAATTAAAAAAAAATTAATTGGAGGATAATTGCTTTACAAAGTTGTGTTGGTTTCTGCCTTATGACAACGTGAATCAGTCATAAGTGTGTGTGTGTATGTGTGTGTGTGTGTGTGTGTCCCCTCCCTCCTGAGCCTCTCTCCCACACCCTCGATCTCACTCCCCAAGGTCATTACAGGGCACTGGGCTGAGCTGAGCACCCTGTGTTAGACAGCAGCTTCCCACTAGTTATCTACTTCACACGTGGCAGTGTGTATATGATAGTGTGACTCTCTCGGTTCGTTTCACTCTCTCCTTCTCTCTCTGCGATCACAAGTCTGTTCTATGATAGGCCACATCTGTGTGTCTATTCCTGCCTGACACATAGGTTAAAAGGCAAGTGTGGAAACCTTCTCAGGGACCGTTTCTTCATGGTTATTTTGGCTACATATTCATGTGAGACAGAGTTCCACAACCTTTTTTTGCACCAGGGACTTGTTTCATAGAAGGCAATTTTTCTTTGGACTGGCGGTGGGGATAATTTGGGGATGATTCAAGCACATTACATTGATTTATGGACTTTATTTCTGTTATTAGACTTTGGCATTTAGTCCAATTTACATCCACTTCTCCTTAGATCATTAGGCATTAGATCCTAAAGGCTAGGGACTCCTGATTTAAGAGACTTCACCCAACGTTGGTGAGTTAGTTATAGGAGACATATACTTACAGGTTAGAAGAAGCCTGATTTACTAAAAACTGTGTTAACCTAGGAACCAAGGGGCCTGGCATCTAATCAGAGACCTAGTGAGTAACAATCTGGCAAAGGAATTAACCTGGATGTCTTTGTTTATACTGTGAGCCTAACCCTGCCAGCCTCTGATTTTATATACCATAAATAAAATAAATAAGTGTTACTTGAAGTGGATGATTCTGCATAATTTACTTTAGAAATCTGTTCAGATTATTGTCATTTTTGTGAGGAAAGCTGTGACAGAATAGAGATTCAAAGATTTTTACATCTTTCTGAAAAAGCTATTCAATCAACCTGTTCCTTGAATCTTAGAAAACAATTTTTACAACATACCAGTCACTTGATACATCTATTTTTTTCTGTGATTCAAAATTGTACAGAATTGGACTAACTGTCAAAGTCTAAAAATGTAACCCTTTAGAAACAAGTAATTGAAGCTAAATTATTTTGAGAAAAGACTTTGTACTAAAAATATCAGTAATGATAGTTTATATCTATTTCTTTTTGTGCAGCTAATTTTTTTCTTTGAATGGTTATTCAGAATTTAGAATCCCATCTGTGTCAGTAACAAACAGTTCACAGAAGGCTTTATTGCTGTATTAAAGTTTTCTCACAGATGTAAAAGTTGCAGATGGCTTTGTTCGGTGGGGTAAGTGAGAAGTTATAAAGGAAGGAAAAATTTGCTTTGGGATAGTCCCACCTACTGATGTTCTGATAATATAAAGTTGTGAAAAGAGCCCTGAAGAGATAGAATTAGTCTGTCTTTTCCAGTAGCAACATGCAAAGCCCTCTAAATATAGAGGAGAAACTCATCTCTTTCAAAGATTTATTCAATAACTTAGCTTCATTGCTTATAAGAAATATTCCAAAATTAAGTCCCTCCTAACTTAGTTTAAATCCATTTTATCTTGTGAAAGATCCCCTGGAGGAGGGCATGGCTACCCCACTCCAGTATTCTTGCCTAGAGAATCCCATGGACAAGGAGCCTGGGGGGCTACAGTGCATAGGGTTGCAAAAGTCAGACATGACTGAAGCAGCTTAACATGCACACACCCATGCACATCTGTGTCTGTGAACAGCTGGCTGCCACTCACTGAATCCAGTCACTTTGTATACTTAAATACTGGCACGTGCACAGCTACACGTGAAAGAATGAAATTAGGACATTTTCTAACACTGTATGCAAAAATAAACTGAAAGTGGATTAAAGACTTAAATCTAAGACTGGAAACCATACAAGCTCTAGAAGGAAACATGGGCATAACACACTTTGAAATAAATTGTAGTAATATTTTTTTCCATCTGCTTCCTAAAGCAAAGGAAACAAAAGCAAAAATTTTAAAAAATGGGGCTTAATTAAACTTTAAAACTTTTGAACAGCAAAGGAAACCATGGACAAAACAGAAAGACATCTACTGGATGGGAGAAAATATTTGTAAATGATATGACTGGTAAGAAGTTTATATCAAAAATATATAAATAGCTCATACAACTTAATATCAAAAAGGAACCCAATTAAAAGATAGACCGAAGACCCAAGTAGACATTTTTCCAAAAAAAGATATACAAGTGGATAATAGGCACACGAAAAGATGCTTAACACCACTAATCACTAGAGAAATATAAGTCAAAACCACAATAAAATACCACCTCACACCTGTCAAAATGACTATCATTAAAATATCTACAAATAGCGAACTTTAGCAAGGATGTGGAGAAAAGGGAAGCATAGTACCGTATTAGTGGGAAAGTAAGTTGGTACAACCATTATGGAAAATAGTAGGGAGGTTTCTCAGAAAGCCAAAAACAGAATTACCATATGACCCAGCAATTTTACCCCTGGGTACACATCAAGATTCCTGGGTCAGGAAGATCCCCTTGAAGAAGGGCATGGTAGTCCATTCCTACATTCTTGCCTGGAGAACTCCATGTACAAAGGAGTCTGGTGGGCAATAGTCCACAGGAAAGCAAAAAGTCAGATACGATTAAAGAAACTTAGCATGTATACATAAAAAAAAAAAAGTAGAAACAATAATTCCAAAAGATACAGGTACTCCAATGTTCATAGCGGCACTGTTTACAGTAGCCAAGACATGGAAGCTACCTAAGTGTCCATCTAGATGAATGCAGAAAGAAGATGTGGTACACAGTATACAGTGGAGTATTAAAAGTCGTTAAGTTCATTTTAGTTCAGTCGCTCAGTCATGTCTGCCTCTTTGCAATCCCATGGACTGCAGCATGCCAGGCTTCCCTGTCCATCACCAACTCCTGGAGCTTACTCAAAGGGTCTTTTCCACTGAGTCAACTCTTCGCATGAAGTGGCCAGAGTACTGGAGTTTCAGCTTTAGCATCAGTCCTTCCAGTGAACACCCTTGGACTGATCTCCTTTAGCATGGACTGGTTGGATCTCCTTGCAGTCCAAGGGACTCTCAAGAGTCTTCTCCAACACCACAGTTCAAAAGAATACAGTATTGTAAAGCAAAACAAACTAAAAAAATAAAAATTTAAACTTAAAAAAAAAAGCATCAGTTCTTCGGCGCTCANGCCTGGCTTGGAGAATTTTGAGCATTACTTTACTAGCATGTGAAATGAATGCAATTGTGTGGTAGTTTGTGCGTGATTTGGCATTGCCTTTCTTTGGGATTGCAATGAAAACTGACCTTTTTCAGACCTGTGGCCAAGGCTGAGTTTTCCAAATTTGCTGGCATATTGAGTGCAGCACTTTCACAGCATCAGGTTTCAGGATTTGAAACAGCTCAACTGGGATTCCATCACGTCCACTAGCTTTGTTCGTAGTGATGCTTTCTAAGGCCCACCTGACTTCACATTCCAGGATGTCCGGCTCTAGGTGAGTGATCACACTATCGAGATTATCTCGATGATGTTCTTTTTTGTACAGTTCCTCTGTGTATTCTTGACATCTCTTCTTAATATCTTCTGCCTCTATTAGGTACCATTTCTGTAATTTATTNTAAGGCCCACCTGACTTCACATTCCAGGATGTCCGGCTCTAGGTGAGTGATCACACTATCGAGATTATCTCGATGATGTTCTTTTTTGTACAGTTCCTCTGTGTATTCTTGACATCTCTTCTTAATATCTTCTGCCTCTATTAGGTACCATTTCTGTAATTTATTGAGTCCATCTTTGCATGAAATGTCCCCTTGGTATCTCTAATTTTCTTGAAGAGATCTCTAGTCTTTCCATTCTGTTGTTTTCCTCTATTTCTTTGCATTGATCACTGAAGAAGGCTTTCTTATCTCTCCTTGCTATTCTTTGGAACTCTGCCTTCAGATGCTTATATCTGTCCTTTTCTCCTTTGCTTTTCACCTCTCTTCTTTTTACAGCTATTTGTAAGGCCTCCCCAGACAGCCATTTTGCTTTTTTGCATTTCTTTTCCATGGGGATTGTTCTGATCCCTGTCTCCTATACAATGTCACAAACCTCAATCCATAGTTCAGATAACCATAAAGAGCCTACTGTTTAGCACAGGAACCTCTGCTCAATATCTGAATCACTTTTGCTGTACACCTGTAATTAACACAACATTGTAAATCAACTATAGTCCAATATAAAATAAAAATTAAAAATACCACAATAAGACATCGCCTCATACCTCAAAATGCCTATCATCAAAATGTCTACAAACAGGAAATGCTGGCCAGGATGTGGACATAAAGGAACCCTACTGCACTGTTTCTGGATATGTAAATAGGCAGTGACACTATAAAACACTATGGAAGTTTCTCAAACCTGAAAATAGAACCGCCACATGACCCAGCAATTCTACTCCTGGGTATATATCAAAAAATAAAACCTCTAATTCTAAAAGATACATGCACCCCGAATGTTCAGAGCAGCCTTAGTTGCAATAACCAAGATATGAAAGCAATCAAGATATAAAGTTGATGTTATACCACACAATGGAATATTAGCCATAAAAAAATGAAATTCTGCTATTTGCAAGAACATGGATGGACATAGAGGATATTACACCAGTGCAATAAGCCAGGCTGGGAAAGATAAACATGATATGCTATCATGTATATGTTGAATCTAAATGATAAAACAAATGAATACAGCAAAACAGACTCACACATGGAACACACCAGTGATTACCAGTGAGGACAAGACAGGGCAAAGCAGCAAGATATGGGGAGGAAATTGAGACACAAATGACTATATATCACATAAGTAAACAGCGATGGTATATTGTACAGCACAAGGAAATATGGTCATTACTTCATAAAATCTTTAGAGTATAATCTATAAAAATATCAAATCATTATGTTGTACACCTGAAACTAATAATCAACTATACTTAAATAAAAAGAAAACAACTTAAGGACTGTCGTGAAATGACTGCTCGGTCTTTTTCTTCATCAAGTGTTATAGTTTTATAGATATTCTATCTACAGTTGTACTGACATTCTTTGAATGTCAGCCTTTGCTTCCAGTCCTTTAATCAACTTCTGGATCATATCTAAAGCTGTCACATGGTCTTTCATGAGTCGATTTTATTTCCATAAGTTCTCCAGCTGCTAAGAAACATGTCAGGATTTATGTTTAGTTGTCATAGAATTTTAGCCTCTTGATCTGGATTTCTTTGAAAACTCCAAGCACAAGGATAAGGCAAAGATGGAACTTTAAGAGGTACAGATTGACTTTTTGTTTGTTTTCCTTTTCTTTGGTAATAGAATATTATGACAATTTTTCCAGTAAGCCCAAACAGCTAGTCTGGAATTCTATATTTAGCGATGAAAACTCAAAAAATGAAGGTGAGAAAAAGGCATTTTTGGAAAAATAAAACCTGAGAAAACTTGCTTTCAGTAAAACTATACTGTGAAAAATATTAAAGGAAATTCCATAGGCTGGAGAGAAGCAACACCAGTTGGAAACTTTAATCTGCAGGAAGGATTGAAAGTTCCAGAAATGGTTAAGAAAGATATATCTTTTCTTTTGTGTTTCCCAATTTCTCTGAAAGATGTTTGACTAAAGCAAAATCAACAGCAATGTGTTGTACAATATATAACATAGTAAAATATATGAAAACAAAAAGTTCTAAAATCAATAATCTAAGAAGCAAATACAATATCAATAGATAGAAGAAAATAATAGAGAACAGAAAAAATTTTGTGGAAGTAAAGAGAAAATTCTTCAAGCTAAGTTGGTTCTTGAAAGGATTATTAAAATTGATATACACTAACAACACCAATTTAGGGGCAAAAAAGCATAAAGTATAAATATACAAAATAAGATAGGAAACATGACTATAAATCTACAGTAATTAGAAAGATAGTAAGGTACTGTTAAAGACACAAGGGCACACACCTGATGATGTAGGTAGATGAAATAGACAAATTCCTCAAAAGCACAACTTAATAAATTGATGGAAACTGGTAAAGAAATCGATTTTTGAATCCCTCCAATACTCTTTCAGGAATAAAAGAGGAAAAACAGTTCCCGATTCATCTTATGGGACCACTATACCAGCATAACTCTAATATCCAATGATGATAAAGCAACCATAAGCCCTTCACAAAAGGAAAATCAACCATGGAGTAATACCCCTGAACATAGGCAGAAAATGTCTTAACCAAATATTAGCAAATTTAACCCACCAGTATATAAATAGGATAATATGATATGACTAACCAAGGATTATCCTAGGAATGCATGTTTGGTTTACTAACAGAATAAAAACAGTCACATGGTTAGGTACAGAAGAGGTACAGAAAATATGTACAAAATAGGTACCAAAAAATCACATGACCATGTTTGATACCCAACTACGATAAAAATAAAAACTCTAAGAAAACTAAAAGAGATTCCACAAATTCTATACTGAATTTAGCTTATTGTTAAAATATTGAATGACGTCTGTTTTTACCCCTCCTATTCAACATTCTACTGAAGTCTAAGGCAATGTAATCAGGCAGAAAAGGAAAAAGATCAAGGGAAATAGAGATAAAAATTCACTTTCCGAAAATCTAAAGGATTTTATAAAATATAAAAGGATTCTATAATTATATAAAGGATATAGAGGATTCTATAAAAAAATTCTGCTAGACCCAGTAAGTGAATCAAGCAGTGTCTCAAGGTCAATATATACAAATTGTTTCTACATGCAAGCAACAAAGAATTAGAAAATAAAAATGAAAACTTGATGCTATTTGTAATGACATTAAAAGTGATACTCAAGAATAAATTTTTAAAAAGAAATCAAAGATCATTTCATCTGAAAACCACACATCACTGAGGTTTTTTTTGTTGTTGTTGTTTTAAGTATTTATTTATTTTGGGGCACCAGGTCTTAGTTAAAACTCAACAGTCAAAAAACGAAGATCATAGTTTCCAGTTCCATCATGTCATGGCAACTAGATGGGGAAACAAAGGAAACAGTGACAGAATTTATTTTCTTGGGCTCCAAAATCACCTTAGATGGTGACTGCAGCCACTAAATTAAAAAATGCTTGCTCCTTGGAAGAAAAGCTATGACAAACCTAGACAGCACATTAAAAAGCAGAGATGTTACTTTGCCGACAAAGACTGGTATGTATAGTCAAAACTATGGTTTTTCCAGTAGTCATGTATGGATGTGAGAGTTAGATCATAAAGAAAGCTGAGCGCCAAAGAATCGATGCTTTTGAACTTTGGTGCTAGAGAAGACTCTGGAGAGTCCCTTGGACTGCAAGGAGATCAAACCAGTCAATCCTAAAGGAAATCAACACTGAATGTTCACTGGAAAGACTGACGCTGAAGCTCCAATACTTTGGCCACCTGATGTGAAGAGCGACTCATTTGAAAAGACCCTGATGCTGGGAAAGATTGAGGGCGGGGAAGAAGGGTGAGGGGGTGACAGTGGGTGAGATGGTTGGATGGCATCATCCACTCAAGGCATATGAGTCTGAACAAACTCGCAGAGATAGGGAGCTACAGGGAAGCCTGGCCTGTTGCAGTCCATGGAGTCACAAAGAGTCGGATAGGACTTAGGGACTAAACAACAAAAGTCAAACCATCATGCTGTATACCTAACACTTATATAGTGCTGTATATCCATTCTATCTCAATAAATGGGAGGAAAATCTATCACATAACAAAGTAAAGAATTAAAAATGACAAATTAGAAAAAACGTCAAAGAATATCTGCTGTCAAGATGGTTCTTCCTCACCCAGAGTTGTGACTGCTGCTCTGGCCAGAAGGCCTTTTGGCTTCATGGCATCATGTTCCATGTAATGGCCACACTCAAGAGAATATTCTATTCTAAATAACCCCCTTCAGGGGCTAACAGTTTCCACCTTCTTGAAAACATTGTATGGTTGATCCCTCTAGGGCACAGGTTTTGAGTTAATATAAGAATGCATGCGTGGAGAGGTGGGCCACAGCATGAAGAGCCACACTTCTAGAAGGTTTTAACCACCATGCAGGGCAGAGGTAGAGAAAGTAGGAATGAACAGGAGAAGAGCCCAGGGTAGTTGGGAGGGCAGAGCCAGTGGCTGCGGAAGTTCCAGTTTGTTCAGCCTCGGGGCATCCTTACCCTTTACGTGGTCATGCTGAAGTAGTGCCCAGGCCTGGCATCTGGCCAGCAGCTTATGCCCACCACCTCCCACTGCCTCCCAGACCATGGACCCCCGCAAAATGAGAGAGCTTGGAGCCTTCCTGTAAATGTGTGAGCAGGACTGGAGTGTTCTGAACACAGAGGAAATGAGCTTCCTGAAGGAGTGGGTGGAGAGTATGGGGGCTAAAATGCCACCTGTTTCTCATAAAACTAAATCAGAATTAAACACTTAGGAAGCAAAAGCAGATAGTAAGAAGGTGAAGAAAAACATAAAGACGTACAAACCATCAACTGAGGAAAGTGATCCGGAATTTGATAATGAAAGTGTGATTGAACCAGACCATAATGCCCCTTAAGAAATGGGAGATAAAAATGTAGCGATAACTAACGAGACGATGGATCAGGCAAATGATTAAAAAAAATAAGTGGCTGCCATTGATGCCCTAAATGATGGTGAGCTACAGAATGCCAATGAGTTGCTTAAAGATGCCATCAAGCTAACCCCTCGTGTGGCCATTCTGTATGCCAAGAGAACCAGTGTCTTCATCAAATTACAGAAGGGAAATGTTGCCATCCAAGCCTGTGGAAGAGTTATTGAAATAAATCTGGATGCAGCTCAGCTATACATGTAGTCAGGGAAAGCACACAGACTTCAAGGCCATCAGAAAGAAGGTGCCAGTGATCTTGCCTCTTCCTGTAAGCTAGATTATGAAGATGCTAGTGCAATGCGGATGGAAGTTCACCCAAAGACCCAGAAAATTGCTGATACTGGAGAAAGTATGAGCAAAAAGCCCAAAGAGCGAGAGATCAAAAAAAGAACAGAAAGGGTTAAGAAGGCTTGGGAAGAACATGAGAGAGCCCAGAGGGAGGAAGAAGCCAGGGGACAATCAGGAGCTCAGTTCAGTTCAGTCGCTCAGTCGTGTCCGACTCTTTGCGACCCCATGAACTGCAGCACGCCAGGCCTCCCTGTCTATCACCAACTCCTGGAGTTCACTCAGACTCACACCCATAGAGTCCGTGATGCCATCCAGCCATCTCATCCTCGGTCGTCCCCTTCTCCTCTTGCCCCCAATCCTTCCCAGCATCAGAGTCTTTTCCAGTGAGTCAACTCTTTGCATCAGGTGGCCAAAGTACTGGAGCTTCAGTACATCAGTCCTTCCAAAGAAATCCCAGGACTGATCTCCTTCAGAATGGACTAGTTGGATCTCCTTGTAGTTCAAGGAGCTCAGTATGATTCTTTTCCAAGTGGCTTTCCTTGGGGAATTCCTGGTAATTTTCCTGGAGGAATGCATGGAATGGGAGGGGGGCATGCTTGGAATGCCACGAATGCCTGGATGAAAGAAATTTTTAGTGACCCAGAGGTCCTTGCAGCCATGCAGGACCCAGAAGTTATGGTGGCCTTCCAGGATGTAGCCCAGAACCCTGCAAATATGTCAGAATATCAGGGTAACTCAAAGGTTATGAAGCTCATCAGTAAATTGTGGGCCAAATTTGGAGGTCAAGCATAATGCCCTTCTGACACATAAAGTCCCTGCCAGAGGAAAAGCAACTTAGATCACCTAATGGATGGTGCAATAAAACAAACCAGTGTACTTCTGACCTTCTCATGAAGAAAGTTCGGGTGCTTTGAAGATAATCACTAGGCCCTCTGCCCCAGATGCAGCTGAAAACATTTTACAGTGGTTTGCCATTAGGGTATTGAATTCAGATAAAGTTTTCCTACTTGAGATTAAAAACTTTAAGCAATTTTAAAACCTTAAATATTTAAAACAAATTAAAAGGTGTGTTAAACCCTACATGTTTCCTTACTAGTCATTTTGGTTTTTTCCTTTGAATTAATTAGGCAACAAAGATACTTCAGTATGGAAGATTCATCGTTCAAGTTTGAGTGAAATAAAGCTTTATTAGTGGGAGGAAAATATAACATTTAAATAAAGTTTGAGTTGGACATGTATTCACTGAGGCATTTTGATTTGTCTTTTTAATTGCTTTGCTATTATTTTTTTTAATGATTTGCTTCTGTAAAACTCTTGGGACCACCAGTATTGTAGTAGGACCTGGGTAGGGCTTCGAAGTATTTAGCAGGGCAGTGTGAAATGAAGATGTCTTCTGGCATGTTAACCAACAAGAGATGTCACAGCCATCAGTGATTGATTTCTGGCCTCCAAATGTGAATGAGGGCTCCCCAAACTGTGATCCAGCAGATGCTGCCATCCCCTGCCCGGCATGGTGATCACTGAGGAACTGTGAGAATGCAAGAAGCAAGGTCAACAAGGAAAGAGGTTTGGTTCCAGATATCTGAGATGCATACGAAAGGAAATGATTCAGTGAGCCCAGAGGCTTACACCTTCCCATACTGTAGAATGCTAAATTCCTTAGCTTGATATCTGATCTTTGATGTTCAGACTGCCTGCTCTCTCTCTTGAAAACTTGTATATAGCCTGACTTCACCAGCCTCTTTAGAGCTGCTCTATGAGAGCTGCTGAGATGCTGTCTCCTGGGCTCAGGTTGCAAAACATTCCCCCCAAATAAAATAACTCTCTACTTTCAGTCTGTGACTATAGATTTTAGTCTATAGCAGCAACCAATCTACTACATTTTGTCACATGTACCCTTGTGCACCTGCATTTGTATCTCACACTGTGGTGAAGGGCTGGTTAAAATGCTGCAGTAAAATTGTAATACTTAGTTCTGCTCTTGTCTGATATCTAAAATAAATGTTTCATATTTCCACATCAGTTCAGTTCAGTAACTCAGTTGTATCCATCTCTTTGCGACTGCATGGACTGCAGCACTCCAGGCCTCCCTGTCCATCACCAACTCCATGAGTTCACTCAAGTTCATGTCCATTGAGTCAATGATGGCATCCAACCATCGCATCCTCTGTTTTCCCCTTCTCCTCTTGCCTTCAATCTTTCCCAGCATTGGAGTCTTTTCCAGTGGGTTTGTTCTTCATATCAGGTGGCCAAAGTATTGGAGCTTCAGCTTCAGCATCAGTCCTTCCAATGAATATTCAGGACTGATTTCCTTTAGGATGGACTGGTTGGACCACCTTGCAGTCCAAAGAATTCTCGAGTCTTCTCCAACACCACAGTTCAATACATCAGTTCTTCAGCACTTACCTTTCTTTATAGTCCAACTCACATCCATACCTGACCACTGGAAAAACCATACTTTTGACTAGAAGAACATTTGATGGTAAAGTAATATCTCTGTTTTTTAATATGCTGTCTAGGTTAGTCATAGCTTTTCTTCCAAGGAGCAAGTGGATTCTATTTTCATGGCTGAAGTCACCATACACAGTGATTTTGGAGTCCCCCAAAATGAAATCTCTCACTGTTTCCATTGTTTCCCCATCTATTGCCATGAAGTGATGGGACCGGATGCCATGATCTTAGTTTTCTGAATGTTGAGTTTTAAGCCAACTTTTTCACTCTCCTCTTTCACTTTCAACAAGAGGCCCTTTAGTTCTTCTTCTCTTTTTGCCATAAGGGTGGTGTCATATGCATATCTGAGGTTACTGATGTTTTTCCAGGCAAACTTGATTCCAGCTTGTGCTTCATCCAGCCCAGTATTATGCATGATGTACTCTGCATATAAGTTAAATAAGCAGGGTGACAATATACAGCCTTGATGTATTCCTTCCCCAATTTGGAACCAGTCTGTTGTTGTTCCATGTCCAGTTCTAATTATTGCTTCATGACCTGCATACAGATATCTCAGGAGGGAGGTCAGGTGGTCTGGTATTCCCATCTCTTTCAGAATTTTCCATAGTTTCTTGTGATCCACACAGTCAAAGGCTTTGGCAGAGTCAATAAAGCAAAAGTGATGTTTTTCTGGAGCTTTCTTGCTTTTCTGATGGTCCAGCGGATGTTGGCAACTTGATCTCTGGTTCCTCTGCCTTTTCTAAATCCAGCTTGAACATCTGGAAGTTCATGGTTCACATACTGATGAAGTTTCGCTTGGAGAATTTTGAGCATTAGTTTACTAGTCTGTGAGATAAGTTCAATTGTGTGGTGGTTTGAACATTCTTTTTCATTGACCTTCTTTGGAATTAGAATGAAAACTGATCTTTTCCCATCTTGTGGCCACTGCTGAGTCTTCCAAATTTTCTGACATATTGAGTACAGCACTTTCCACAGCATCATCTTCCAGGATTTGAAAGAGCTCAACTAGAATTCGATCACCTCCACCAGCTTTGTTCATAGTGATGCTTCCTAAGGCCCAGTTGACTTTGCATTCCAGGATATCTGGCTCTAGGTGAGTGATCATACCATTGTGGTTATCTGAGTCATGAAGATCTTTTTCTGTATAGTGTTTCTGTGTTTCTTGCCACCTGTTCTTAGTAGCTTCTGCTTTTGTTAGGTCCATACCATTTCTGTCCTTTATTGTGCTCATCTTTGCATGTAAGTTCCCTTGGTATCTCTAATTTTCTTGAAGAAATCTCTAGTCTTTCCCATTCTATTGTTTTCCTCTATTTCTTTGCATTGATCTTTAAGGAAGGCTTTCTTGCCTCTCCTTGCTATTGTTTGGAACTAGGCATTCAAATGAGTATATCTTTCCTTTTCTCCTTTGCCTTTAGCGTCTCCTTTTCTCACCTTTTGGTAAGGCCTCATCAAACAACCATTTTGCCTTTTTGCATTTCTTTTTTTTAATTTAAATTTATTTATTTTAATTGGAGGCTAGTTACTTTACAATATTGTACTGGTTTTGCTTTTTCTTGAGGATGGTCTCGATCATTGCCTCCTGTACAGTGTCACAAACCTCTGTCCATAGTTCTTTAGGCAATCTATCAGCTCTAATCCCTTGAATCTATTTTGTCACTTCCACTGTACAATCATAAGTGATTTGATTTAGGTCATAGCTGAATAATCTAGTGGTTTTCCCTATTTCTTCATTTCCACATAGTGGGAAAAAAAGAAAGATGATTCCACATCAGAGAAAATTTATGATAAAAACCATACATTGTGACTAATTTGAGTTTATGCCAGAAATTCAAGAATAGAACAATGTCAAAATTTTCTACACACTTCATTACACAACAGACTGAAGAAAAGTCATATGATTATTTTAACAGATGCAGGAAAATTAGGAAAACTTAATAGTTTATAATTTTTAAATATCTTAGTAAACTAGAACTAAAGGAAAATTCCTTAAATCCATAAAGTACATCTACCAAAAACCTATATCAAACATCACAGTTAAGGATAGTCTTTTCAGAAATACCTTCACATAAGTCAATAAGACCCTACTAAACTCACTACTATTCAACACAGTACTAGACACCATAAACAATGAACAAGACCAAAAAAAAAAAAAAAATGTTAAGAGTTGTAAGACTTGCAAAGAATAAAACAAAATTGTCATTATTTTCAGATGATAATTTCAGACTCTAAAAATCAGGAAAATATTTTTGTAGGATTGTTGATACAAGATCAACAGACAAAAATCACTACTATTCATATAGTCTTAAAATATCTTAAAAATGTAGCAGTAACATAATTCTATATTTATTAGCAATGAAATCTATACTACTACTGATAAATCAAGCTAAAGATTTATATAATGTCATAGAGAAAATTATTTATTAAAGAACAAAAAAGAAAAATGAGTAAATAGAGAAGAAAGTTTTGCTTATGAATTGGAAGGTTTTTGATACAGTAAAGATGTAATTTTATCACATAAGTGTATAAATTACAACAGTTTTCAATACAATTTCAACAATTAATGAACTAATAAAATTTTTATTAGTTTCTTACAAGAGCTTCGAGAACTAAGACCCCCAAAAGACGTGCTCATTATAGAGGACTGAAATGCAAAAGTAAAAAGTCAAGCGACGCCTGGAATAATGGGCAAATTTGGCCTTGGAGTACAAAATGAAGAAGGGCAAAGGCTAATAGAGTTTTGCCAAGAGAACACACTGGTCATAGCAAACACCCTCTTCCAACAACACAGGAGAAGACTCTATACATGGACATTACCAAATGGTCAATAATGAAATCAGATTGATTATATTCTTTGCAGCCAAAGATGGAGAAGCTCTATACGGTGAGTAAAAACAAGACCAGGAGTTGACTGTGGCTCAGATCATGAACTCCTTATTGCCAAATTCAGACTTAAATTGAAGAAAGTAGAGAAAGCCACTAGACCATTCAGGTATGACCTCAATCAAATCCCTTATGATGATACAATAGAAGTGACAAATAGATTCAAGGGATTAGATCTGATAGACAGAGTGCCTGAAGAAATATGGATTGAGGTTTGTGACACTCTACAGGAGGCAGTGAAGACCATCCTCAAGAAAAAGAAATGCAAAAAGGCAAAACAGTTGTCTGAGGAGGCCTTACAGATAGCTGAGAAAAGAGAAGTGAAAGACAAAGGGGAAAAGGAAAGATACACCCATTTGAATGCAGAGTTCCAAACAATAGCAGGGAGAGATAAAAAAGCCTTCCTTAATGATCATTGCAAAAAAACAGAGGAAAACAATAGAATGGGAAAGACTAGAGATTTCTTCAAGAAAATTAGAGATACCAAGGGAACATTTCATGCAAAGATGAGCACAATAATGGACAGAAATGGTCTGGACATAGCAGAAGCAGAAGATATTAAGAAGAGATGGCAAGAATACACAGGAGAAATATACAAAAAAAGATCTTCATGACCCAGATAACCACAATGGTGTGATTACTCACCTTGAGCCAAACATCCTGGAAGGCAAAGTCACTGGGCCTTAGGAAGCATCACTACAAACAAAGCTAGTGGTATTGATGAAATTCCAGTTGGATCTATTTCAAATCCTAAAAGATGATGCTGTGAAAGTGCTGCACACCATAAGCCAGCAAGTTTGGAAATCTCAACAGTGGCCACAAGACTGGAAAAGATCAGTTTTCATTCCAATCCCAAGGAAGGTCAATGCAAAAGAATGTTCAAACTACCACACAATTGCACTTATCTCACAGGCTAGTAAAGTAATGCTCAAAATTCCCCAAGCTTAGCTTCAACAATACATGAACTGTGAAGTTCCAGATGTTCAAGCTGGTTTTAGAAAAGGCAGAGGAACCAGACTCAGATTGCCCACATCTGCTGGATCATCAAAAAAAAAAAAAAAACAAGAAAGTTCCAGAAAAACATCTCTTTCTGCTTTATTGACTATGCCAAAGCCTTTGACTGTGTGGATCACAACAAACTGTGGAAAATTCTTAAAGAGATGGGAATACCAGACCACCTGATCTGCCTCCTGAGAAATCAGTATGCAGGTCAAGAAGCAACATTTAGAACTGGACATGGAACAACAGACTGTTTCCAAATTGGGAAAGGAGTACATCAAGGCTGTATACTGTCATCCTGCTTATTTAACTTATACGCAGACTAAATTATGCAAAATGCCAGGCTGAATGAAGCACAAGCTGGAATCAAGATTGCCTGGAGGAATATCAGTAACCTCAGATATGCAGATGACACCACCCTTATGGCAAAAAGCAAAGAACTAAAGAGCCTCTTGATGAAATTGAAAGATGAGACATCCAGAAAAGGATCATGGCTTCTGGGCCCATCGCTTCATGGCAAATGGATAAACAATGGAAACAGCGAGAGACTTTATTTTTTGGGGCTCCAAAATCACTGCGTATGGTGACTTCAGCCATGAAATTAGAAGACGCTTTCTCCTTGGAAGAAATGCTATGACCAACCTAGATAGCACTTTAAAAAGCAGAGACATTACTTTGCCAAATAGGCCCATCTATCAAAGGTATGGTTTTTTCCAGTTGTCATGTATTGATGTGAGAGTTGGACTATAAAGAAAGCTAAATGCCGAAGAACTGATGTCTTGAACTCTGGTGTTGGAGAAGACTCTTGAGAGTCCTTTGGACTGCAAGGTAATCCAACCAGTCTATCCTAAAGGATATCAGCCCTGAATATTCATTGGAAGGACTGATGCTGAAGATGAAGCTACAATATTTTGAGCACCTTATGCATAGAACTGTCTCATTTGAAAAGACCCTGATGCTGGGAAAGATTGAAGGCAGGGAGAGAAGGGGACACCCAAGGATGTGATGGTTGGATGGCATTACCAACTCAATTGACTTGAGTTTAAGCAAGCTCTCAGAGTTGGTGATGGACAGGGAAGCCTGGCATGTTGCACTCCATTGGGTCGCAAAGAGGTGGATATGACTGGGTGAGTAAACTGAATAAAATTTTTAAGAGACCTATGAATTAAAAGTAGCACAAGTATAAAAGCTTGGAGAATAGCCAACAAAGTAACGGCAGTGGTTCCTCTGTGTAGACAGTATGTGAAGGAAGTTGCAAAGGAATCAAAAGAGATTAAATCTCAGTCAAGTTTTATTTTTCACAATAACAGGATCTGAGGGACAGTGTGAACACTGTGACCATTCTGGCTGCAGAACTCAGGACTGTTTTAGTGACATATTGACTTTTCTCTATTGTTTAAACTTTTCAAATAAAAAGAGATAATACTGGCTTTTTTGGAGGGGTGGGGGAAAGGGTCTCTTTTGAAGATGGGCCTCCCTGGTTGCTCAGCAGTAAACAATCTGCTTGCATTGCAGGAGACGCTGGTTTGATCCCTAGGTCAGGAAGAACCCCTAGAGAAAGAAATGGTGACCCACTCCAGAATTCTTGCCTGGGAAATCCCATGGACAGAGGAGCCTGGCAGGCTAAAGTTTGTAGGGTTGCAGAGTTGGACACAACTTAAAGGCTAAACAACAACAGCCCTGAAAGTGAGCAGACAATAAGAAGATGATTTTTTATTTTAATTCATTTCATCTAAAATACTTAAGGTTTCCACATAGATGAGTTACAAACAGGTTAAATTCTATTCGGTTATAAAAATAAAAGGCAATGAATCCTCTGAAAAATCAAGTTTACGGCAATTGATTATTAACACTAACTTTTACTATAAAAACTGGCACCACTGAAAAACAGGAAAAGGGCACCATTTACTCAGTAATATGTTTCTACAAGGCTAACAATGTCTAAAATCCTAGAAATTATCTGAGTTTAGAAATTGATTTAGACTACTAGAAGTTACAGAGAATAAAAAAGCACTGCTTTTGACCTAAAGTAATTATTTAAAAGTTTTCAAGCTTGTGCCAGCTATAAAGCATTCTCTGGTATCTTGGCCTTGTATTAGTCACTAGATTAGTATCCTAAGTAATTGTTTCAGCTTAAATCTTTCTGAACATTGTATTCTAGACGTAGAGCTGTTTCAACTTCTGCTTGTGTTTGCTGAACATCACACTGTCTATACTGACTTGTATGGTTACAGGTTCTAATCACATTCTAAAACTTTACTTTGTGTTTCTATTACTAAGAAACATTTTGTTCTGATTGTTATCAAAATATTAGCAATTATTTTTTTTTTCAGAACAAGAGCTATATACAAGTGAGTGAGCTTCATGAAGCTGATGGAATGAATTTTTAATCCTTTTAGTTTGCATTAAGCATTAATGCAAATTAAAGCTCATTAGTACTGAGAATGTTTTAAAAAAAAATCCAAAGACTTGTGAAGGAGAATCTCTTTGAACAGAGTGGGAAGGATTTCTGTAGAATCTGATATCCAGCCTTGGCATAGAGTTTATCTGGGCTGGAAAGAGCCAGCCTGTTTCTCAAGTTTTTGATATTCTGCTCATTATGATTTCTATTTGATTCAAGAGAACCTGGAGAATTTTCTTATAGAGGAAGATAGAAAATGGAATTTGCAAATTAGTATTTCCAGTCTCACTTTAGTAGCATATGATTTATTTTAGGTAAAGAGTTAATACTGATTTGATCTTGTATATCTTTAAAGGATGTGAATGAATTAAATCAGGAAGAAAATTATATTTCTCAAGTAAAATTATATTTAATATATTTCAAAGATTATTCTTCCACCTGGTGATTTCAGTATAAGGAATGCTATCCAGGGGAAAGCTTGAATTGGATTTGCTTAATTCATCCTCGAGAATGTTACCTTAGACAACATATAATACAAAGTGCCTGTCTGATTCGTCAATTGGCTAGACTCTAAGTAATAAAAAGAGAAACAACTGGGTGCGTGACAGAGCATCCTTCTGTACACTTCAGAAGAATTTCTCTTAAGTCACAAGGCATGGGTAGTATATTTGTATGCTCTGGTTCTGCAGAAACTGGTTCTAATCAAAGTTAAAGAGGAATTGAAATCTCTGATCTAGACACATGGTTGGAACTATCTCATATCTAATGTTGGGGCTTAAGAAAAGGCTTAAGCAATAGCATGCATGATTAAAGATTAAAGGAATTAGGATTATTTGGTTTGGAAGAAAGCACGATAGGGAAGTGTCCGACTGTGAGTCTTTAAACATGACATTATTATTTAGAGGACATTGACCAGCTGTTTTTCAGCCCCAGTATGCCTTAGATGTAAGAAAATATTTAAAATAGTAACACAATAAATATAGGCTAGATCATAAACTCTAGAATAAAGATATTAAGGGTTAGAAGAGACTGTGTATGTGGCTATTGTAAATATTTAATACTTATGGGAGCTCTCTCATATGGCTTCAGCCATATGAATCCCTTAACATACAGACTGCACTAACATTCTTGGTAATATATTCATGGCATTCATTTCAATTAAAGAAAAGCAGCTATTGACATGACTACTTAAATTACAAGGTAATGAGTTTTTANAGGGGACGACAGAGGATGAGATGGCTGGATGGCATCACTGACTCGATGGACGTAAGTTTGAGTGAACTCTTGGAGTTCTTGATGGACAAGGAGGCCCGGTGTGCTGCGATTCATGAGATCGGAAAGAGTTGGTAATGACTGAGCAACTGAACTGAACTGAGTATATTTAAATTGTTGTAAAAGAGATGTCCTAGTGGCTCAGAGGTAAATAATCCACCAGCAATGCAGGAGGCTGCTTGCAGTGCAGAAGACATGGCTTCAACCCCTGGGCAGGAAGCTCCCCTGGAGAAGGAAATGGTAGCCGACTCTAGCATCCTTGCCTGAGAAATCCTATAGACAGAGAAGCCTGGCAGTCTACAGGGTCACAAGAGTTGGACACGACTTAGTGACTAAACCACTAATACCACCAGAGAAAGAGGTGTTCAAAAACTTTTCATCTTGTGGAACTGAAACTCTATACCCATTTAACAGTAACTTCCTATTTCCTTCTCCTTCCAGGCCCAGTAACCTCCATTCTACTTTCTTTTTTATGAATATTAAAATGTTAATATGAAAATTTTATGAAAATAGAAGTAGAAATACAGTTATGGGATCTTCATATAACCGGAATCATATAATATTTGTCCTTTTGTAACTGGCTTAATTCACTTAGCATACTGTCCTTATGTGCTAAATTTGGTACATCCAAATTTAGCATGTTTGGAGAAGGAAATGCCAACCCATTCCAATATTCTTGCTTGGAGACTCCCATGGACAGAGAAGACATGCAGGTTACAGTCCATGGGCTCACAAGAGTCGGACATGACTTAGCAAATAAACCACCATTACCAAATTTGCATGTTACAGGCCACACAGTATTAAATAGCTTCATGGTATTTCTATATAAACACCATTGATCTGTCCATTGATCTATCAGTGGACATTTGGACTGTTTCTACCTTCAGACTCTTGTGAATAATACTGTTATGAAATTTGTATACAAGTATCTTTTGAAAACACTGCTTTCAGTTCTTTTTTGATACATACCCAGAAGTAAGACTGCTAGATCATATGAAGGTTCTATTTTTAATTTGTTGAGGAACCTCCATACTATTCTCCATAGCATTTGCCCCAGTTTACAATCCTGTCTACAGTGCAGAAAGGTTCCAACTTCTCCACATCCCTGCTGACACTTGTTATTTTCTTTTATATATATATCTGTGTGTATACACACACACACACACACACACACACACACACACTATCCTAATGAGTGTAAGGTAGTAGCTAATGGTGGTTTTGATTTGTATTTCTTTGATGGTTCATGGTGTTGGGCATCTTTTCACATCCTTACAAGCTATTTGTATATCCTTTTTGGAGAAATGTCAAGTCTGCCTTCTCATTGGTTTTCAGCAATTTGATTATGATTTCTTCTGTGTGTTTCTTCAGTATATGTGTGTGTGCTTGTGCAAAACACTGCTTGATATTGTCCCACGTGTAACTGATACTCTGTCCCTTTTTTCCACAGGCACATTTCTTGCTTCATTTTGAAGAGATTATATTTTTATTGACTTTAAGTTTATTCATCATTTTTTCTTCCGTGTTGAATCTTCTGATACCAGTCAGTGAAAGTTGCATTTCTAACATTGTATTTGTTCATATATTTTTCATCTCTAGATAGTCCATGGTTTTCTTTTCCACAATCTATTTTTCTCCTCATTACGCTCATGTTGCTTAAGTATCTAAATACCACATAGTAGCTTTTCAGCCTCTTCTTTTAGTCTCCCTAGCCTTGATCCTTTTTTTAAATTTTCTGATTCTTATTCCTGGCAATGGGTCACAATTACCTGCTTATTGGCAAGTCTAGTAATTTTTCACTGAATGTTGGACTGAATGGATATTTTGTGTCCAAACATATATTTTGATGTCTTTTTGAAGAGTGTTGTTCTTTGTTCTGACAAGCAGTTAAATTACTTGTTGATAAATTAGACCATGTAGACCTATTTTTAAGGTTTTCTAGGGTAAGTCTACAGTTGTACTCCAGTCCCTATAGCTAGTGCAGCTTTAATATCAAAGTATCACACCTCTGGGGTCTTCACTGAAGACCTGGCTTATTTCCAAGGGCTCTTCATTTTGATGTCAGAGGTCAATTCCTCTTGTAGAAGCTCCGGGGATTAATTTATAATTCTCAATTGTTCTTTTGCCTGAGTTTGTGGAGTTTCACTATAATCACATCCAGCTTAAAACTCAAAAAAGACTCGAGGGAACTATATGAATATTTCTGAATCTCTTATTATGCAAAGCTTTCTCCTTTATGAAATTCTGTTCTTTAATTTCCAACATCTCCGTCTTTCTGAACTGTAATTTACATCTCCTCAATTCAGCGAAGCCAATTGTTTCCTCTTGTGCTCACACTCCCTGTATCTGCGGTTGGGAAATTGCCTCTAGGTAGATGTTTGGAGCAATTGTAGGGCATACTTTGGTTGTTTTCCCTCTTCCAGTCAACACATTCTGTGCAGCTTACTGCCCAAAGTTTGAAAGCAATTGCTTCATATATTTTGTCAGTTTCTAATTGTTTATAGCATGAAGCTATATCCAATATTTGTCACTCTGTCATCACTCATAAAAGAAGTTAATAACTGATTTTATGTTTTAAAATTAGAGAATATTTCAACTATAAAAAATAGTATAGGAAGATATGCTCATTTTAACCAGATCAAAAACAATTTTGCTATAGTGATTCAGATCACTTAATTTGAAAGGAAAAAATGCTATAAATGTACTTACAGTTCTCATTCACATCGAGTATACTTGTCTTGCTCCTATATTAGAGGCAAACATTGATGTATATTTCCCAATCATATTTTTTATACTTGTTATAAATCTGTCCATACATAGTACGTAACATGGTTTTTTTCATATTTCATCTCAATAGCAGTTTCTTTCCACTAAACGTTAAAGAACGTTTCCTGGCCATGTACAGCACATTCTCCAGGCCAATGACATGAAAGGAATGCCCATATAGACTACTGCCTCCGCCCTATAGAGTATTTGCTTCTTTGGCACCTTAGTCCCACAGATTTCCACCACATTAGCAGAGCCAAACTCCTATGTCTTCCTCTTCAGCTCATTGAGTGCTGTCTGCACTTAGGCATCACCAACTTCTGCTGCAATCATGGATGTTTTTCCTACCAAGAAAGATGGGCTGATGTAAATCTCAAAACTCACATTCCCTTTTTCCTCAAGGATCACAGTTATACTGCCTTTTGGTCATACCAGAAACAACTGAAATGTTTTTTCATCCAGTGTGATACTTGTTTACAATAAGAGGGTAAGTCTGAAACCGAATCGTGATTTGCATAATTATAGGAGAAGTTTCCAAAAAGATGCTTAAAAAGTATCTTTATTACAGTGGCATAACTGAGATTAGTGATTCTACTATGTAATAATGTATCACATTTTTAGAATTTCCTTTAGTCTAAAACTTAACTGCTGAAAATAAAATTCATATACATCACTCTCTCANACATGAAAGGAATGCCCATATAGACTACTGCCTCCGCCCTATAGAGTATTTGCTTCTTTGGCACCTTAGTCCCACAGATTTCCACCACATTAGCAGAGCCAAACTCCTATGTCTTCCTCTTCAGCTCATTGAGTGCTGTCTGCACTTAGGCATCACCAACTTCTGCTGCAATCATGGATGTTTTTCCTACCAAGAAAGATGGGCTGATGTAAATCTCAAAACTCACATTCCCTTTTTCCTCAAGGATCACAGTTATACTGCCTTTTGGTCATACCAGAAACAACTGAAATGTTTTTTCATCCAGTGTGATACTTGTTTACAATAAGAGGGTAAGTCTGAAACCGAATCGTGATTTGCATAATTATAGGAGAAGTTTCCAAAAAGATGCTTAAAAAGTATCTTTATTACAGTGGCATAACTGAGATTAGTGATTCTACTATGTAATAATGTATCACATTTTTAGAATTTCCTTTAGTCTAAAACTTAACTGCTGAAAATAAAATTCATATACATCACTCTCTCATCCCAAGCTTCCTTTCTTTTGGTTAAATCAATCAATTATTCTCAGAGCTTCTCTGTGCCATTTGAGATGACATTATTTCTCTGTCCACAAGCTATCTCCATGTCAAACATCCTTTTCATTAGTTTACTTTCATTGCTTAGTTTCTGTGTCTCTTGCTGTACCTCTCTTGATAATACACAGAACTCCTCTGTCATATCGCTTCCATCCTATCAATACAGTCATCAATTACCTTTTTAATGTCCAAACCCAATGAACACTGTTCAGTTCCTATTTTGCCTTGTGATTTACTATTTGACATAGTAAATCTTGAAACATTCTCTACCTTTAGCCTCTACTAATAACTTTTCTTCTTACCTTACTAACAACTCATTGTCCTTCGATATTCTTTTTCGTCTACCCATTCCTTGAATATTGAGATTTGTGGCTTCTCTCACTTCTTTCCATATACTCTCCTTGAGCAATCACTTCCACTCTAGTATTTATTTGTAAGGGAGAAAATTAAGCTAATGTAATAAGGAGACCTGCCAAATCCAGTCACTTAAAGAAAAAATAAATCTTTTTTAACGTCATGTAATAGTCTAAGGTAAATACTTTGGTGGTGGGAAGCTTTGTTCCAGGGACCCAGGTTTCTTCCCGGTCATTGCCTCACCATTTCATAGGGCACGGCTGTGGTTTCCATGGTCAGGGCTGGGTTGTTCCAGGCTTCAGCTGTTCACCCACTGGAAGGAATTAGAAATACAGAGATGACATTCTAGCTGCCCCAGTTTGGGGAACTACCGTCACCATATTCTTAACTACCATTTGCACATCTACCATTTTCCCATCAGGTGCATTTTCCACACATCATCCAGGATGGTCTTTTAAAAATACATACCTACGCAGGTCACTTAAAAGAAAACCAGTGGTTAAAAAGATAAAATTCCAACTCCCTGACTTGTCTTATAAATATCTCTACATTCTCTCCTTGAGCCTCAGCTGGATCCAGAATCATTCTTTTTTCTTTTTTTTTTTTGAACTCTATAGTCCAGTAGTAGGTGACTTCCCTCATAGCTCAGTTGGTAAAGAATCTGCCTGCAGTGCAGGAGATCTGGGTTCGATTCCTGGGTTGGGAAGATCACCTGGAGATGGAAATAGCAACCCATTCCACTATTCTTGCCTGGAAAATCCCATGGACAGAGGAGCCTTGTGGGCTATAATCCATGGGGTCGTAAGAGTCAGGCACGACTTAGCAACTGACCCACCACCACCACCATAGTCCAGTAGCATTTAACTAATCTCAATTTCTTGTTATATTGTATGTCCTCTATTTCCTTTATGTATGTCTTTCTCTTTGTCAAGTACATTTTCTCTTTTGTTTGGCTATTTCCATCTTTCATTTGCCAGGTTTCAGTTCAAATTTTACTTCCTCTAATGAATGTGTAAGAGACTCTAATATATATAATCAGGGAAGTAATTAGAAAAGAATGTGCAAAATATAACACAAAGTATTAATAAAACCCATTATTTGGGAAGCTATTGTATAAGGATTCTTACTGGCTAAAATTTTTAGTACAAGTTATCTTGCAGATGGCCAGAACGTTTGACCAAAAACTGTGAAACCTTAACTAAGATTCAATAAAATTAGGTATCATCCCATTACAAAGAGTTATATTTACATCCCTGAATTTGAAAATGTAAAAGAAGCATGTGGGTATTTATTTAGGCATTTTCCCCTTGCTCAATTTTCATATTTTTTGATGCCCTTAAATATTTTTTTAATAACAAGACATAGCTAGTGAGGTCTTCTATAATGTCAGGTCAATTAACAATTTGAAAAACAAATTGTTACTGTGCCTGTCCTATTGTTTGGACATGGAAATGGGTAGTTTGGCCTGGGTATCTTGGCACATATGCTATATTTATTTTTAATCTGATTCATCTCTAGTTCAACTTGAAAAATTGCCTCTGTCATCAACATTGCCAAAGATATTTCATCAAAGTCTGCACTTCACCAGATTTCCAAGAAAGGCCATGGAGAATTCTGATTTTTCTTAGGTGGTCCCAGTAATTTTAGGCTTTGAAGGGTTTTGGAACAATTTTTTTTCTTTTAGACCAATATCCTTATTAAAATGTTTTCAATATAAAAATTCATCCCAATAAGCTCATCCGCCAGCTATTCTGGCACTCACCGTACAGCTTTATACCCAGAACTTCTTTATGTACCGCTTTTGTCTCATATGTGACTGATTCTGTGTATCTCTTATTTTACATAGGATTGATTCTACAATTTTCAGTTTCTTAGCTAATTGCTTCATGATTTAGAGGAAAAATACTTGCTTTACATTTTACAGAATAAGTAAGACCATGCATAGCACAGAGTAGCTACTCAGTAAACAACTGATAAATAAGATAAATAAATTAAGTGACCAACAGGGAAAAGTCCTTAAATACCTACGGAAAAGATGTAAGGATATAAAATAGTGCCATACTAATGTATGTTTTATTACTGCAAAGAAAGTAACTTCCTAAATTAATCTCTCCAGGTTCCTCTAAGTATACAAATGCTAATAAAATAGTTTACATCATGGTGAACCAAAAAAATCAAAATATTAAATGCTCTATGTTGCAATTGCTCTTATGAAATGAATTCCCCCTGTGCCCTTGCAATAGGATTACAACAGACAGTTATATGCTAACTGCTCTTTATTGCACCAAACAGTCCGCTAGTTCAGCCAATAGTCCCATTTTTTGGTAGGAAAGTAAGGAACAAAATTTTCTAAAAAAGAACATAGTGAAAGAGTCACAGTGTGGTAAACAAGTATATATTCTTTCAGGAGGATTTACAAAGGAGGAAGTAACAAAAGGATTGAGTCAGGTGATTCTCTGTGAAAATGGGGAAACACCGGGCTAACCACAAAAACAATGTGACTAGGGGAAGGGAAGCTGGAGGTAATTTTGTGGAGCACAGTCATGTGAAATTCCATGAGCCCCCACCTCTTCTTCACAACATGGAGCACGTGTGTCTGTTTCACGTGATAGCCATGGAAGAGAACATAGCAGTTATTTTAATCCTATTCTATTTCCAGTGATTTTGCAATTAATTGAAGGTCACAAGTATTTAATTTTTTTTTTTTTCTTTCCTACTTGGAAACTAACAAGAAGAGNCATATGTGACTGATTCTGTGTATCTCTTATTTTACATAGGATTGATTCTACAATTTTCAGTTTCTTAGCTAATTGCTTCATGATTTAGAGGAAAAATACTTGCTTTACATTTTACAGAATAAGTAAGACCATGCATAGCACAGAGTAGCTACTCAGTAAACAACTGATAAATAAGATAAATAAATTAAGTGACCAACAGGGAAAAGTCCTTAAATACCTACGGAAAAGATGTAAGGATATAAAATAGTGCCATACTAATGTATGTTTTATTACTGCAAAGAAAGTAACTTCCTAAATTAATCTCTCCAGGTTCCTCTAAGTATACAAATGCTAATAAAATAGTTTACATCATGGTGAACCAAAAAAATCAAAATATTAAATGCTCTATGTTGCAATTGCTCTTATGAAATGAATTCCCCCTGTGCCCTTGCAATAGGATTACAACAGACAGTTATATGCTAACTGCTCTTTATTGCACCAAACAGTCCGCTAGTTCAGCCAATAGTCCCATTTTTTGGTAGGAAAGTAAGGAACAAAATTTTCTAAAAAAGAACATAGTGAAAGAGTCACAGTGTGGTAAACAAGTATATATTCTTTCAGGAGGATTTACAAAGGAGGAAGTAACAAAAGGATTGAGTCAGGTGATTCTCTGTGAAAATGGGGAAACACCGGGCTAACCACAAAAACAATGTGACTAGGGGAAGGGAAGCTGGAGGTAATTTTGTGGAGCACAGTCATGTGAAATTCCATGAGCCCCCACCTCTTCTTCACAACATGGAGCACGTGTGTCTGTTTCACGTGATAGCCATGGAAGAGAACATAGCAGTTATTTTAATCCTATTCTATTTCCAGTGATTTTGCAATTAATTGAAGGTCACAAGTATTTAATTTTTTTTTTTTTCTTTCCTACTTGGAAACTAACAAGAAGAGAATGTATTTCTTTCCTCACAATTCACACTGTTATGCATTTTGGCCTGAACTACTGAGAGTCTCCAATAGAAAAACTGACACACCAGCAACTTTAGGAGATATGAGGGTTTCATTCCTAATAGGAATCATATGGAAGACTGGCTGTCACAAATGTGAACACCAGCTTCATAGCTGATGTAACATTTTTGTGTGCAAATAAATATCTCAAATATTTTCCAAAAGAATGAAGATGAAAAGGCAAGTAAAGACCAGAATTACATAAGATCCAGATGAAGATGATGGGATTCCTATGTCATTCATATATTTTTTCTTTTTCATTCTGTTCATGGAATGGCAGTAGGATCAAACCAGTCAATTTTAAAGGAAATAAATCCTAAATATTCATTGGAAGGACTGATGCTGAAGCTGAAACTCCAATATTGTGGCCACCTGCTGTGAAGAGCCGACTCATTGGAAAAGACTCTGATGCTGGGAAAGATTGAGGGCAGCAGGAGAAGGGGGCAACAGAAGATGAGATGATGGGGTGGCATCATCAACTCAATGGACATGAGTTTGAGCAAAGTCCAGGAGATAGTGAAGGACAGGGACACCTAGGGTGATGCAGTCCATGGGGTCGCAGAGTCAGATACAACTGAGTGACTGAACAACAATGATATCATTTATGAATTTATCTATCCAGAATTTTCCCAGTATAATGGGCCTGTATAAAAAGGAGAGTGAAAAGTTCATAGGCCTGTTTTTGAACAAGCTTTTACTGAAATGTGGGCATT
This sequence comes from Neotragus moschatus, assembly GCA_006410615.1. Taxonomy (NCBI): domain Eukaryota; kingdom Metazoa; phylum Chordata; class Mammalia; order Artiodactyla; family Bovidae; genus Neotragus; species Neotragus moschatus. The sequence goes on from SJYA01000266.1 coordinate 812,219, forward strand.
ATTTAACCTTGGCCTAAGACATGAGCATCAACGGTAACTGAAAGAGAAGATCAGGGCTCAAACTGATGCTGAATCTTTTCAAGAGTTGATTGTTTTAGAATCTTCCAGATAATTACATTATGTTTTAAAACATGAAATTACAAACAGTAGAAAAGTTTTTGTTTTTAAAAATATTTATGATAATTAACTGGCTAGAATAGACATTTGTAGTATTTCCTATGCTTTAGTCCTTACTCTGCAATCCCAGTAGTTCTAAGATTTTTTTCCTGCTACATTCAAGTTACTAGGGAAAACCAGAGGACAAGTCTTGGAGAAACAGACAAGTTTTGCCAAAAATATCTTGCTCCCAGTCCTTAAACTTCTACCAAAATGGTGACCCAGTACAGAGTGACTATAAACATTCCCAGCATGCTGGAATTTGATGGTGAAACTTAGAAAACTGTATGAGTTTCAAATGGTTCTGTGCATGTTTTTTCCTTTTAAGTTAGAGAGTTTAGGAGGAAGAAACTACTGTTAGATTACAGTGAGGCTAGTGAAAATTTGGGGAGAAACTATGTATATTTACTTTTCAATGCCTGCTGATTTTTTAGCTCAGTGGTATTTTCCAGCAGAATTCCACTGTAAAACATTTTATTAAACATTGCTTATAATTATGTTAAACATACAAAAATAAAACTTTAAAATGCCAGTAGTTATCTCAACAATAATAATAGAGAATTTTTAAATGTATGTATGTACACATACGCACACATGCACCCTCAAAACAATACTCTTTAATAGGAGACTTACAGAAATAACCTCTAGGGCTAAGGACTATTAACTTTGTTTAAAACAAATCATATTGCTTAAAGTGGCTTTGTGCTTCACTTTGAGTATCCTGAGGGACAGGCCAAGAAGTTGTTTTAGGAGAATGAATAATAATTCTTTAGAAGGGTTAGTGTCTTTGTTAGCTGTTCAGCCGTATCTGATTCTTTGTGACCCCATGGACTATGGCAGCCTCTTTGTAGCTTTCTCTTACAGTTCTGGCTTTCAGAATTTCAGATCAACATAACTAAGAAACACCAGCTTATTCTTAATTCTTTTAAGTCTTGAAAGCATGAGTCTTCAGTAGACAGATCTAGGACACCAAGTAAGTACCGGACCTGAAACTTTCAACATAAGCTGAGAAATAAGCAGTAATCAAATTTCCTACTATTTTTTCTGGAAGCGTCATTAGGAAAACAGAATGGGAAAATATATATTTTCTTCTATGCTGAAATAGTTATCCAGTCTATATAAATTGAAAATTTTTCAGTTACAGTTTTGCCACTGGATGATGCTCTTGCATTTTCAGTAAGGCAAAATCAAGCTTGAATAATAGTTTATTGTCACCATGAGTCTAGCCAGAAAGTGACCAACACTAGCATTACAATTGCAAGTTTTGCAAACAGGTATTTTTTTTTGTATTTTTAAAAAAGCAGCATTGGAAGAACTAGATGCCAGAAACATGAAGTGAAAAACACACAGTTCAGTTCAGTTCAGTTGCTTAGTTGTGTCCGACTGTTTGCAACCCCATGGACTGCACCATACCAGGCCTGCCTGTCCATCACCAACTCCCAGAGTTTACTCAAACTCATGTCCAGTGAGTCAGTGATGCCATCCAACCATCTCATCCTCTATCGTCCCCTTCTCCTCCTGCCTTCAATCTTTCCCAGCATCACGATCTTTTCAAATGAGTCAGTTCTTCACATCAGTTGGCCAAAGTATTGGAGTTTCAGCTTCAGCATCAGTCCTTCCAATGAATACTCAGGACTGATTTCCTTTAGGATGGACTGGTTGGATCTCCTTGCAGTCCAAGAGAATCTCAAGAGTCTTCTCCAATACCACAGCTCAAAAGCATCAATTCTTCAGTGCTCAGTTTTCTTTATAGCCCAACTTTCACATCCGTACAGGACTACTGGAAAAACCATAGCTTTGACTAGAAGGGTATTTGTTGGCCAAGTAATGTCTCTCCTTCCAAGGAGCAAGTGTCTTTTAGTTTCATGGCTACAGTCACCATCTGCAGTGCTTTTGGAGCCCCAAAAATAAAGTCTCTCACTATTTCCATTGCTTCCCATCTATTTACCATAAAGTGATGGGACCAGATGCCATGATCTTAGTTTTCTGAATGTTTGAGTTTTAAACCAACTTTTTCACTCTCCTCTTTCACTTTCATCAAGAGGCTTTTTAGTTCCTTTTTGCTTTCTGCTATAGGAGTGGTGTCATCTGCATAGCCGAGGTTATTGATATTTCTCCTGGCAATCTTGATTCCAGCTTGTGCTTCCTTCAGCCCAGCGTTTCTCATGATGTACTCTGTAAAGAAGTTAAACAAACAGGGTGACATTATACAGCTTTGATGTACTCCTTTCCATGTTTGGAACCAGCCTGTTGTTCCATGTCCAGTTCTAACTGTTGCTTCCTGACCTGCAAACAGATCTCTCAAGAGGCAGGTTAGGTGGTCTGATATTCCCAGCTCTTTCAGAATTTTCCACAGTTTCTTGTGATATACACAGTCAAAGTCTTTGGCATAGTCAATAAAGCAGAAGTAGATGTTTTTCTGGAACTCTCTTGCCTTTTCAATGATCCAATGGATGTTGGCAATTTGATCTCTGGTTCTTCTGCCTTTTGTAAATCCAGCTTGAACATCTGGAAGTTCATGGTTCACATGCTGTTGAAGCCGAGCTTGGAGAATTTTGAACATTACTTTGCTAGCATACGAGATGAGTGCAATTGTGCAGTAGTTTGAAAAACACTGGACCATCTCTATTTTATTCTGATGTGTGCTGTGGTTAGGATGTTTTGATCTAATAAAATATTACTGTGTTTTGTTGCCACTGCTCCCCAAAATACTTTATGGTTTTTGGCTCTTAACATGAAAAATAGGCCATAAAGCCCACTCCTGGGCATATAGCCAGAGAAAACCATCATTTGAAAAGATACATGCACCCCAGTATTCACTGCAGCATTATTGTAAATAGCCAAGACACGGAAATAACCTAAATGTCCATCAACAGATGAATGGATAAAGATGTGGTACATGTATACAATGGTATTTTACTCAGCCATAAAACAGAAAGAAAAAATACCATTTCCAGAAACATAGATGGACCTAAAGATTATCATACTAAATAAACCACAAAAGAACAAATGAACTTATTTAGGAAACAAATAGATTCACAGACTTTGAAAACCACTTATGCTTACCAAAAGGAAACTGTAGGGAGTAGGGATAAGTTAGGAATTTGAGATTTACATATACACACTACTATATATAAAATAGATTATCAACAGGGCCCTACTGTATAGCACAAGGAACTTTACTCAATATTCTGTGATAACCTATATGGGAAAAGAATCTGAAAAAGAATGGATATATGTATAACTGAATTACTTGGCTGTGCACCTGAAACTAACACAACATTGTAAATAAAATATACTCCAATAAAAATAAAAAATTAAATTAAAAAGTAGGCCACAAATATTCATTGCCTCAAGGAAATGTTGTTTTGATAATTTAAAATTCATACTCTCCACTTTTTAACTACAAAAGTCAATATCTGTAACAAAGACAGCAGAATACTTTGCGGATGCATCCTCATGGTCAGTCGAAGGACCCCTTCTCTTCCTCACTCTAGGGAACTGCACTGAGTTGTCCAGTGGAGAAGAGGGAGAGATAGTGGGGGTACACGGTATCAAATACCCATATGCCTCCGAGAAGGAGCCACTGCCTATACCCTTGTGCTTAGCCCTTTGGGAGAGTAAAAAATAATAAACATACTCATTAGAAACTCACCATTTTCTTTCATTTTTCCCTTCATAAATACAAATGGGCAACTAAGAACCACAGTTATATGAGAAGAATGTAGCATAAAAGAGAGAAAATAACAAAGACAGCAAAAATGGTCAAGAAGGGATGGAGTCGGGAGGGAGAGAAAGGGAGATTCACTTTTAGAAATTGACTCACAATTGTGGAGGCTTGCTCATCCAAGATCTTCAGCCTAGGACAGGAGGCTAACGATCCAAGGAAGAGTTGCGGACTGAATTCAAAGACAGTCTGAAGACAAACCTCCTTCTTCCTTAGGGGACCTCAGGCTTTTTTCTCTTAAGGCTTCCAATTTTTTTTTTTTCTTAAGGAATGAGACCCACTGACTGTATGGAGGGCAATCTGCTTTACTCAAGTCTATGGTATAAATGTTAATCTCATTTAAAAACAATACCTAACAGCAACACCTAGACTAGGGTTTGACCAAATAACTAGTTACTCAGGTCTAGCCAAGTAGACACATACAATTAATCATTATAAACATTAAAACTTTCAGCAGAAGGACTGGTGAATAAATTGAACAAAATTTGCTGGAATGTAAACAGAAGAGAAAAAAGATGGGATATATGAAGACAAAGAAGAACATAAGTCATCAGATTCCAAGGGATCACAAAATAGGTACTATGGTTGACAAAAAATGAAAGAAGCCTGGTATCTAAAAACTACTTCTGAAATTTCAGAACATCAAAACTGAGAGATTCTAAAAATTTTCAGAGGGGAAGAATCACTTCCCAAAGAATATGAATTATATTGGCATTAGAGTTGTCACTAGCAACCCCTGGATTTAATCTCCTCAAAATTTGAGGAAAAATGAGATACTTGACTTCAAATTCTATCCCCAGGCAAACTATCAATCAAATAAGAAGTCAAGAAGAAGGATATTCAGACATGTAATGACTCTGAAAGTTTTTCTGCATATACTCTTGTTGAGATATTCTAGAATTTACTCTGGCAATTCAGGAGGATGAAAAGCATCAAAGGAAAAGACTACCCTTTACATATAGCAGAAGCAAAGAAGCTGGATTTATTACTTGCTTAGCAAGTAAGAACTGTGGATGTGGAATGAAGTCTGTAAATACAGCAAAGAGCAGACTTAATGTAGAACCTGAGGAAGGTGTAGCTTATGGACTGTTCACTTCCATAGGCACATTGAACAGAAGCACCTGCTGACTGGCCAACAATGAGAGGCCTGAATACTTAAATGAAGCTATTACCACTGATGGTGTGATAACTCACCTAGAGCCAGACATCCTGGAATGTGAAGTCAAGTGGGCCTTAGAAAGCATCACTATGAACAAAGCTAGTGGAGGTGATGGAATTCCAGTTGAGCTATTTCAAATCCTAAAAGATGATGCTGTGAAAGTGCTGCAGTTCATAGCCAGCAAANGAAGAGTTGACTCATTGGAAAAGACTCTGATGCTGGGAGGGACTGGGGACAGGAGGAAAAGGGGACGACTGAGGATGAGATGGCTGAATGGCATCACCAACTTGATGGACATGAGTTTGAGTGAACTCCAGGATTTGGTGACGGACAGGAATACCTGGCGTGCTGCGTTTCATGGGGTCGTAAAGAGTCAGACACAACTGAGCGACTGAACTAGACTGAATTGAACCTCTGATTGAGTGGTATAGGTTTAAATCTGTTCTGAGGTATCCTCTTTATGACTTGAGTTTTGGGGCTAAAGAACAATCAGTACTGTCTTTTCTTCATCATGGAGAAGAGGATATTTATTCTCAGAACAAAGAGGATGATGTGGAGTCCAGGAAAGGTAGACCCAAGCAAGAGAAATGAGAAGTTCTAGCTGACAGTGGCTTCATAGATCTAGAGAATCACTTAGTTGGATTAGGTGGCTGGTAATCTGCAGTAGTTAGGTATATAAATGCAAAGGAGAACTGAATAAAATATGAAGTATGTTTGAGAGTTTGGGGAGAAGCATGATATAGTATAGTATTGCACTTGTAAGCACATACCCGGAAGCTGATGGACTCTGCCTGAGTCCCATTTCTGCTTGCTACACACCTCCACGGGGTAACCTTGAGCATGCTGCTTAGGCCTTCTCTGCCTTGGCTGCCTCATCTGTACACTGACTATAGTAATTGTCTCTATCTTAGAGAGATGCTGTAAGGATCACACAATGTGTATTGTTATCTATTGCTTCATTACAAATCATAGCAAAATTCTGTGGCTTAAAAAGTGGTAAGTATTTATTATCACTCGTAGTTTCTGTGGGTCAAGAAAATGGGAGAGGCTTGGCTGGGAGACCTGACTCAAGGCTTCTGACGGTCTGGCAATCAAGAGTTGGGGGAAAACTATGGAAAACAATAAGGAAGCCCCTCAAAAAACTAATAATAGAGCTACCTTATGATCCAGCAACCCATTCCTGGGCATATACTCAGATAAAACTATAATTTGAAAAGATCCATACACGCCTATGTTCATAGCAACACTATTTACAACAGCCAAGACATGGAAACAACCTAAAAGTCCACTGACAGATGAATGGACAAAGAAGACATGGCACATATATATACCAATGGAATATTACTCGGCCAGAAAATAGAAGGAAATAATACCATTTGTACCAACATGGATGGGCCTAGAGATTATTACACTAAGCAAAGTAAGTCAGAAAGACAAATATCCTATGATATCACTTACATGTGGAATCTAATAGATGATGCCAATGAACTTATCTGTGAAACAGAAACAGACTCACAGACTTGAGCTTGCCAAGGGGGGGTTGTTGGGGAAGTGGAGGATTAGAAGTCTGGGATTAGCAGATGCAAACTAATATATATAGAATTGATAAACAACAAGATCCCTACTGTGTAGCACAGGGAACTATATTCAACATCCTATGATGAACCATAATGGAAAAGAACATGAAAAAAAATGTATAACTGAATTGTTTTTCTATACAGCAGAAATTAAAATTGTTTTTCTTTTCAACAGCATTGTAAATCAACTAAAATTCAATAAAGTATAAAAATGATTTTAGGGCTACACTGACTGGCAAATTGATGCACAGGAGGCCTCTGTCCCTTTTTCTGTGGGCCTCTCCCAATGATGCTGGTATATCCTATATACCAGTGGCTAGATTCCCCCCAGACAGAATGATAGAGGCGAAGAGCTTGGCAGAAATTTTCCCATGTGTGACTTAGTCTCAGAATCACATAGCATCACTTCTGCCTCATTCTATAGAAAGAATCGCTTTGTCCAGTCCACATTTAAGGGAAAGAAGTGAAAGTAAGAAAAAGTGAAGTTGCTCGGTCATGCCCGACTCTTTGCGACCCCATGGATAGTAACCTGCACCAAGCTCCTCCGTTCATGGGGTTTTCAAGGCAAGAGTACTGGAGTGGGTTGCCATTTCCTTCTCCAACATTTAAGGGAAGGAGGATACAAAGAGAGGAGGACCAATGATTTTACACATTATTTTAAAACTATGATATAACTTTGTAGAACAATCCTTGGCATAAAATAAGTAATGTATGTGTGTCTGATATTGTTAACACCATAATAAAAATTATTAGCCTGTTTATTAGTATATAGAAGTATTATGTTTGATCTCTGAATATTTATATTTTATCTAGTATTTTGAAAAACTTTCATTAATTCTGTTTTTTCAGGGGAATTTTTTAACTTTCTATGAATCCAACCCTAATACCTGCAAGTAAAGAATATTTTTGTTTCTTGCTTTCAGATCCTTACGTATTCTATTTATTTCTTTAGTTTTGACATACTTGTTAGTACCTCCAGTACTATGCTGAAGGGAGTGGGACAATAGGTTCTCTTGGTTTGTCATTGATGGTCAAGGACACACTTTCAACCTGTGATGTTGGCAGGAGGCTTTTTGTAGATATTCTTTGTTAGTTAAGAACGTTTTCTTCTGGGCCTACCTTGTTAAGAATTTATTTTGTAAATCATGAATGGATACTGAATTTTTCTTTTTTCTAAGACTGCTGATTTTCCTCTTTTAGATTGTAATGTGGTAAATTATGTCTTCACTTTTACCTTTCTTCACTGAATCATCCCAGAGCTAAGTAGGGTCATATCCTGATATTTCTGAGTGAAGTAGATCAGGATTCAGGGCCAAGGCAAGCCTCAAAGTAGACCTTTGGTCATTTAAAAACTTTTTAAAATTTTATATTGGAGTACAGTTGATTCACAATGTTACTTTGGTTTCAGGTGTTTAGTGAAGTGATTCAGTTATACATATATCTATTTTTTTTTTGGATTCTTTTCACGTATAGGTTATCACAGAACATTGAGTCGAGTTTCCTGTAATATACAGTAGGTTCTTGTTGATTGCCTATGTTAATTGTACCTCATTGTATCTCTAGCAAATCTGTTTGTAGAGAGAAAGTCTTGATAAATCAGGACATGCATTTATTATAATCATTATTTTCTAGAGTTACATTTTTTCTACTATGCATTTAGTAAAAATATTTTCTCTGTTTTGGCAGAAATAGCTCTTAATAACAAGCATTTCATGGTACACTTCACATGAAATGCAATAGTTAGTTGGGTCTTTAGAAAACACCAAAAAAGGAATTTAAATGGAAAAATTGCATTTTCTTTTTTAACTTGTTTGAAACAATATGGACACACACACACATTCAAACAGGCAGTGATTAAACTTAAGTATTGAAACAGTTTGGCTTCTTAAATTAATCTTACAGTTGAGGTATTTCACAAATATTAGTTGTTTTTGCCTTAAATAGGAAGTGTACCCATGGAAAGGAATGAGTTCTGCTTTCCCTCAGGGCTCCTGTGAACAAAACATAACATCCCAGAGCCACAGCCAGGCAGTACATTAGGCTGCATTCAGTAACACAAAAATAAAGCCTTATTTCATGTTTCCTTCTAAAATAAATAAATATAAAAACGAAACAGGCTTTTCTGTTTTTCCTTGGAATTGAGCCACACTGACCTTAAAGATTTTACCTTTTCCCCTATTTAACACTCCAGCAGGTAAGAATTTTGCTGATGACCAGCCTGCTGGAAAAGTAGGACAGCCTCCCCTGAAATGCACTGTCTTTCTCTTGATGCCATGCTGGACATGGCTCGTTCTCAGTCCAGCAGTCAGTGTTCTCTGAGCATTAGAACTGCTATTACAAGTGAATGCAGGTGTCATAAATAAATGTCAAACAGGTTGTGGATTTCACTCACTTCGCATCCTGTGTCTTTCTTAGGAGAGTGAAGGTTGGTTTAAAGAAGAAGGTGTAAGGGAAAAGCTGGCAAAGTCTTTGTACATGTTGGCAAGTCATAAAGAAAGGCAAAGTTGGCGAGAGACAGAATAATAATTACTACCATGCTTGGAGTACCTAGCATGTGCCAAGCACTTATAAACATAATTTCATTTATCCTCTACCACTTTAGGGAGCAAGTATTGTTATCTCTGGATTACATATGAGAAGCTGATGCTCAGAGAAGTTAAGTAAATTTCACTGCAGTCAGTGGTTGAGCTAGGATATGAACCCAGTTTTCTCCAAGTCTAAACTCTGCACTGCTGCTTGCCTTAGTATTCCAAACAATGCATTTTCATTTACACCTATTAATACTTTTACTTGAATACATTGCCAGTGATACATACCTAAAAGTACAAACATATTTTAAGAGTCAGATATAATGATAAACGAACTAGAACAATCAATTATTTGTGCTTTGAATAAAACTGCATCCAGAACTCTGTTAACAAGATGCCCTGCTCTTTAAGGTGCTATGGTTAAGACAGTGTCTTGCCAACTCTCCTAAATTCAATAGGCTGTGGACGTTAATAAACATTCCCTTTAGGCAAATAAGCAATGAAATTTTTTATGGATCATTAAAAACAGCATTCTGTGTAAAAGCTTTCAGATCTCATAAGTTTGATTGGTTGCCATTGGTTTATGATCATGAACAAATTACCAACCAATAATAAGTGTACCAGTTCCAATAATTTTATTAAGCTCACATGATACCACCTGCATTAAAATTGCTGGAGAAATAACAGACCTCCTTTCAACAGATACTTGGACAACTGGTTCTTACTTTTCCAAATTTATGTTATCGAAAAAATAATTCTGCTTTTATTTCTGCAAGTAATTCATTCTCTATGAATAGCTGTGAATACAAGCTTTCTGGAATTCAGAGACCTACATCTTTATAGCTGTGAGATATCTAGAGAAATGTGGCAGTGTAATTTTACGGATTTCCAACTTTCCTCTAAGGAAGTGATAGGAAAGGAGGAAACTGGTAGTACCTAGAAGGATTTCTTCATATTAGTGCATCAATAATGATGAGCATGGGGTTTCTGCTTCATTTAGGAGGTAGACTGACCTTCAGTTTGGAATAAATATATAGCCAATCAAAGAAGAAAATGATCATTTTATTTAATAAAGCTTTCTAACTTTTATTTCATGTACTCATTAATTTACTGAGGTATTATTTATTGATTATTGATATTATTACTTGCCCAATAAAAATGATCAAAAACTGAATTTCCCAGGATAGAGTACAGGGAGTTTTTGCTTTTATAGAAAAGAGACATGCACAATATATAAAACACATAGAAAGAACACACAAGAAGACATCTATATTTTCTACTCAGTGTGGTTATAAGAATCTACCCTCTCCATTTTTGTCTGGATTCATCAATTGCCACAAAATAAATACTTAGAAACCATTCAAACAATTTAAATATATATAAAGGAAAAACTGAGTCTCTTCTGATTTTTAGCCCCACTCTGATAATTTTTACTAAGAGTATATCCATTCAGACTTTTCCAATGCCTATAAGCACATACCTATAAGATGTTACAAAATGATATCATATATATTTCAAATATATATATTGATGAACAATGAAGGAACAATGAAAAACCTATAAATTAAAAAGGCAAGGTAAAAATGTGGTAAGGAGAAATACCAACATCGAAGTAACAGGAGATCAGAGAGAAGTAAAAACAGAGCAGTACAAATATTTTCTAAAATAAGGAAGATGAACAAATTAAGATGAAAAGTTTTCATAGTTGCCAAGGAGGAGAAGGAAGGAAAAGTTAACACACTTAGGCAAATATTAGTGAAATCTCAGAATGAGGAGAAGAGGAGGATTTAAAGGAAGAGGAGGAGAGGGAAAACAAAAACAAAAAAAGAAAAAGAAAATATTCTGAAAGCCTTTAGAGCAAAGAGGAATCACCTACAAAGAAATAAGAATCAAAACTGATGCCAGACTTCTGCATATCACTGAAAGCAAGAAGACAGTAGAGCAATATTTAAATACATATAAACTGTTATTCAAATGTAAATGTCTAAAATAAATATTTTAGCATACCATGCCTCTAAAATTTGCTACAGAATGACTCACACTGAAAACCCTTTAGAAAGAAGTTCTCCTACAGGAAGAGACAGAAACATTAAGGAGATATGATATAAAGCAGTCAGAAGTCTTAGAAGAACTTATATTATGTTTTTTTAATGTTGAAAGCAAAGAAAGAAACTAAAGAAGTATTTCCATAATAATTCAATTAATAGTCTAGATGATATCAGCAAGATGATGGGCAGGTGGGGTGTGAAAGATGATGAGAGCATGGGAAAGTTCCTGTTATGGAGAACAATGAATGCTGGCTCAAGTCACAGTTAAAAAAGCAAGAAATAAGGGGATAACAAGAAATGTAGAAAAGGTAAAGAGCACTGAAATCAAAAAGGAAGAGGGTAAAGTCCAAAAATATCTGCAAGCACAGCAAATGTAAATGAACTAAACTCACCACTTAAGAGATTGTCAGATTGGATTAAGAAACACCCATCTACATAGTATTTATAAAAACACAAAGCCATAAGTAAACATGTAAAAAAAAAAAAGATATATCAGGCAAACATGCTTAATTACAGGAAAGGTGAGGTAGCTATATTATCATCAGTCACACAGATTTAAAGGCAGAAGGTAGCCAGTTTATCAGGGATAGCAAATGGCTATGAGCTGTATCTATTTTCCAGGTTAAATTTATACTGGTGAATTAATGAAGTATACAGATCTGCTAGCAGTTCAATTAGAATCATTTGTGGCAGCAAAAGGATGGGCCAGTCTTTTGTTTTTTAGTTGCTAAGTTGTGTCTGACTCTTTTGCGACCCTATATAGACTGTAACCTGCGAGACTCCTTGGTCCATGGGATTTCCCAGGCAAGAATCCTGGAGTGGGTTGCCATTTCCTTCTCCAGGGGATCTTCCTCACCCAGGGATCGAACCTGCATCTCCTGTATTGCAGGCAGATTCTTTACAGCTGGGAAGCTCAGTTAAATGTATACTTGTGAATTAATTCATGAAGTATACACATCTGCTAGAGGTTCAGTTCGGAGAAGGCAATGGCACCCCACTCCAGTTCTCTTGCCCGGAAAATCCCATGGACGGAGGAGCCTGGTAGGCTTCAGCCCATGGGGTCGCGAAGAGTCGGACGCAACTGAGTGATTTCACTTTGACTTTTCACTTTCATGCTTTGGAGAAGGAAATGGCAACCCACTCCAAGAACTTGCCTGGAGAATCCCAGGGACTGGGGAGCCTGGCGGGCTGCCATCTGTGGGGTCGCACAGAGTCAGACACGACTGAAGCAACTTAGCAGAGGTTCAGTTAGAATCATCTGTGGTAGAAAATGGATGGGCCAGACTTGTTCATCATCATGCTTGCCAATCTGCATTTGCTGGATGATGGCATAATTTTCATTTTCTTTGGGTGGATGCCAGGGCTGGAATTTCTTTCTGTACTCAGGCAGCTGTGGCAGCACACACAGTAGTAATATGCGCAGACAACACTGCCCAGACATTATAGGTTCCTCACCAACATCGTACTGAATAACCAAGTTTTACCTGCTCTTATGAATGCCCCAGGATTCTATACCTAGAAAGGAAGGTCAGAAGAAAGCCTTTAGAAATCCCAAGTTTTCACTACCAATGGTGATCAACTGATTATTATGGAGGCTTGCCGACATCCTCGTGAAAATCCTGAGAGTAAGGGAGTCAGGCTACATTACCACAGCAGAGAGGAATATTGTGTACAATTGCAAGAAACAGATAACATGTGGGGTATGGTGTGGGAGAGTGGTCATATCCAGGAAAATTATGAATGTGAGGGTCAGAGTCACTATTTTTGCTGTGTGAGGAGATTTCTTTTTCTTTTCTCATCTGTCTGAGATGGTTACTGCATTGGCTGAGGAGAAGGTGGGCAGAGAGCATGGGAGAGTGTGAGAATCTCAGATTTAATGTTGATCATTGTAATTGATATATTTCAGCAAAAACTGGACTTCTGCATGGAAAAAATATTATTGCTGGAAATAATTGTGTCATATATTCTAGAGCTAACAAACTTACGTGTATTTGTTATGTCTTTCCCTAGTTATACTGTCTTAGACACAAGGCAAAAGCTTAAAATGTGTTTAATTTACTAATACATTATCTTTATCATAGTGAATAATCATTTTATACATTGGTAGACTATTTAAATGTGTTACTAAATAGTTTCTTTCAAAATTAATTATTAAACTGCACTGATAAAAATATGAGAATAAAACCACAGGAAAGTTTTCAAACCACTCATGCTTCTACTCATGCTTTAGTGCTTAAAGTGTTTTAAATAATTAATTACAAAAGTATTTGGTTCTGACAAGTATCCTAGTATAAGCAATTAACAGAAACATTAGCATATGTGAATTTTAGAAATGTGCCAAATAGCAAAGCTGTTGAAACAAGTTAGATGTTTTTTTTTTTTTCCTGCTTTAAATGACAAACATCCACAGTTAACACAATTAAAGAATAGTCTTTAATTGTAAGCTATAAGTAAGATGTAATCACAGAAAAAGTGTCTGTATGGGTAGGTGTGCCTTTATTTTATGAGGCTGTAATCCACTCATGAAAGTAATCTCTGGCTCATGTGCACAGTGCCTGAAGAAATCAGACCAGTAGATCTCAAGAAAATTCCATACATGCATGTCTCCTTGTTGCTTCTTTTGTTTAAATTTTGAAGGTATTTGTATTTAAAGAAGCACTCTCAGGGTGTTTGTTAAGGGCAAAAGCTTATATATTCTTAGTCCAGTGAAAGACAAGCACAAGGAAGACATGAAGAAGGAAGTGGATAAAAGGGAAATCAGAAAATAAGCTCAGAATTTTAATAACTTTATCCTTACATTTACATTTATGACTGTCCTATGCTCAGTCATGTCTAACTCTTTGTGACCCCATGGACCATAGCCCACCAGGTTCTTCTGTCTGTGGGATATTGGAGTGGGTTGCCACTTCCTTCTTCAGAGCATCTTCCCAACCCAGGGATCGAACTCACGTCTTTTGTCTCCTGTACTGGCATGCAGGTTCTTTACCACTAGCACCACCTGGGAAGCCCTATGACTGTCTAAGCCACTGTTACCTCTTTCATGCTCTGCCACATCTTCTAACTGCTTCCTTACATCCATTAATTCCACCTTTACATAGTACCAGGGTGATATTTAAAAAGATGAGTCAAATCACATTTCTCATTCACGTTAATCCATCAAGTGGCTTCCTTTTGTTCAGAGAATAAAAGCCCAACAAACACCACACTGTGACCTCCAAGACCTGACTCAATCCTGTCCCTGCCCCACTGCTCCTGCTCATTGAGAGCTACACCCTCTCCATGCTCCAGCTGTTCAGTCTCCTGTTCTGGGGCTGGACTAGCCAAGTATTCTTGCCTTAAGACTTCACAGCTGTTGCTTCCTCTGGTAAGACAATTCTATTGATAGATCATGGCTGATTTCTAAGCTTTCAGGTCTCGGTTTCGATGTCACATTTATAGAACTTTCATGACCACATAAGACAATGCCTCTTCTCTTCCATCTCTCTCTATTCCTTTACCCAGCTTTGTGCTCCTCCTAGCAACAATCACTTTCCAAAATTACCTTATTTGTGTATTTTCTCCACCCTCTGCTGTAGGTACACAATAACATTGCTTAAAGGCATGGATTGTGAATATTTCTGAAGACTACTTGCCTGGCACAGTGTTCAAATTAGATCTCTTGAAGCAATATTTCCTCATGTTCTGTAAAAAGGATTTGAAGGATATGAATTCTTTTTGACTTGCTTGATTATGCCTATAATTCTATCTTCAAAGAGCAGTGTTAGAACCAAACAGTTCATCATTCAGAAACTAAAACACATGCATCTTCACGGATTACACTTTTGGGAAATTCATAGGAGCCCTTTGTGGATGAATGACTAGAAATCACTTAAATTTATCCTTATATGTATCTAAATATGGTTCATTGACTTAAAGTCAGATATTACTGTAATATTGTCATTGATTGTTTCTGAGAATGAAGGAAAACACAATTTATCCAACACTATTATGTTCTAGACACTACACTAGGCAATAATTGGTACACAGATATAAAGAACCAAGCCCCACTACCTAAAACCATACACTTAAATAACTGACCATAGAACAGGACACATCATGAAAAGTATGATGAAAGTACAAAAATTAACAATATAGGGGATTTGGAAAGACTTTATGGAGAAGATAAATTTTTATTAAGTTCTTAAAGGATGATATGACCATAACAGAAGGGAGTTAGGGGGCATGAACTTGGCTATGGACAGAACCTGACTGAAAGTTTTACTTAAAAGATGGATGATGTCCTCTTATGCTGCTGGTAGGAATGTAAACTGGCATACCCACTATGGAAAAGAGTATTGAGGTTCCTTAGAAAACTAAAAAATAGAAATAACATATGATCCAGCAATGCCACTCCTGAGCACATAGCTAGAGAAAACCATAATTTGAAAAGATACATGCATCCCAATGTTCATTGCAGCACTATTTTAAACAGCCAGGACATGGAAGCAACCTAAATGCCCATCAACGGAAGAATGGATAAAGAAGATGTGGGGTGTGTGTGTGTGTGTGTGTGTGTGTCTGTATATATAAATATAAATGGAATATTACTCTGCCATAAAAAGGAATGAAATTGGGTCATTTGTAGAGATATGGATGGATCTAGAGCATGTCATATAGAGTGAAATAACTAAGGAAGAGAAAAACAAATATATTAGCTTATATATATGGAATCTGGAAAAATAGTATAGATGGCCCAATTTGCAAAACAGAAATAAAGATATAGAGAACAAATGTATGAATACCAAGGAGGANAATGAAATTGGGTCATTTGTAGAGATATGGATGGATCTAGAGCATGTCATATAGAGTGAAATAACTAAGGAAGAGAAAAACAAATATATTAGCTTATATATATGGAATCTGGAAAAATAGTATAGATGGCCCAATTTGCAAAACAGAAATAAAGATATAGAGAACAAATGTATGAATACCAAGGAGGAAAGAGAGATGGATTGGATGAACTGGGAAAACTGGGTTTGACTTAAATACATTATTGATACTATGTATAAAACCGATAACTAATGAGAACCTACTATGTAGTACAGGGAACTCTACTCAGTGCTCTGTGTGACCTGAATGGGAAGGAAATCCAAAAAAAGAGAAGATATATGTATACATATAGCTGATTCACCATGCTGTATAGTAGAAATATAACATCGTAAAGCAATTACAGTCCAAAAAATTAATTAAAAATAAAGTCAAGTATGCTTCTGAAAGTCCATACGGTTTATCCCCAGAAGAACAAGGCTTTGTAAAGACTCTGTCTTTTAAAGACTCATGCCAATTAACTATCAATTCCCTAAGCCTCCTTATCCCTGACTCCTAGAAGCCATTAATCTGCTTTCTGTCTTTATGAATTTGCCTGTTCTAGACACTTCATATAAACCGAACTATACAATAAGTGGACTTTTGTGTCTGGCTTATTTCACTTGGCATGTTACATTCAAGATTGATCCATGTTGTTGCAGCATATCACCATTTCTTTCCTTTCTATGACTGAATAATATTCCATGATGTCTATCCACTTTGTTGTTTGGCTGATAAGCCATGTCCAACTCTTTTGCAACCCCATGGATCATAGCCCACCAAGCTCCTCTGTCCATGAAATTTCCCAGACAAAAATACTGGAGTGGGTTGCCATTTATCTGCTTACCAGTTGATTAATATTTCTGTTGCTTCCATTTTGGGCTATTATGAAAAATTCTTCTATAAACATTCACGTACAAATTTTGTTTGAACAACTGTTTTCAGTTCAATTGGATTTCACTCAAGTGGAACTGTTGGGTTATATGATAATTCTATGTTTGTTTTAAATAACTGCTCAACTACTTTCCATATCAGCTGGACTAGTATATATATTCCCACTAGCAAAGTATGAAGGTGCCAATTTCTCTTCATTCTCAATAATACTTATTTTCCATTTTATTACTATTAATATTATTGCCTTCCTAGTGGGTATGAAATTGTCTCTCATTGTGATTTGATTTGCATTTTCCCAATTACTAACCATGCTGAGCTTCTTTTCATGTCCTGATTGGTCATTTATATAACTTCTTCAGAAAAATGTCTATTCAAGTCCCTTTGGATATTAGACATTATCAAATATATGATTTGCAAATATTTTCTCTCATTCAGTGGGTTGTCTTTTCACTTTATTGTGATACACAAGCTTTTAATTTTGATGATGTATATTTTATCTATTTTTTCTTTTGCCGTTTTTCACTTTTGAGGTCATATCTAAGAATCTGTTGCTCAATCTAAGGTCATTAAGGTTTATCCCAGTGTTTTCTTCTAAGAGTTTTACAGTTTTAGCTCTTACATTAAGTCTTCATCCATCCATTAAGTCTTCATCCAGTTGTTTCATATATGGTATGAGGTAAGAGTCTAGTATCATTCTTTTACATGTGGTTATTCAGTTGTTCCAGCACCATATGTTAAAAACTACAATTTTCCAATTGAATGGTCTTGGCACGTTTGTTGAAAATTAATTGACCATAGACATATGAGTTTATTTCTGGGCTCTCAACTCTATTCCACTGGTCTGTATGTCTATCCTTGCCAATACCACATTATTTTGATTACTATAGCTCTGAAGCAAGTTTTGAAATGAAGTGAGAGTTGTCTACTTTTGTGCTTCTTTTTTGAGATAGTTTTGGCTAGTTTGAGCCTCATGTAACTCAGTATGAATTTTAGAATTAGCTTGTCCACTTTAGCAAAAAGGAAATTTGAATTTTAATAAGGATGGCATAGAATCTGTAGATCAATTTGGGCGTCTTGCCACCTTAACAACATTCAATCTTTTAGTCCATTAACATGGGGTATCATCTCATTTATTTCAAATTTTTAAAATATTTTTTTTCTACCAATTGGATGCATTCTCTTGCAAGCTTTTCAGTTTATCTATTATTTACCTGATTATTTCTTGCCCCAGGTGGCAGCTGCTAATTCATTGCCCTTAAACGGTTTTGGCAGTGTCCCCTGAGTAACCAACTCAGCTCATGGGTTTTTATGAGTTAGGTAAAATAAAAGCAAATCCTTTGAGCTAGTCCTTCAGAGAGCCACCAGATAAGTCAAGACAAACAGCCAAAATTCTTTGAGAATAAGTGCTGTTCTGCTCCCCCGTATGAAGAATTTAGCTTCTTGTCTCCAAGGCTGTCTCTGAGCTGGGGGGGTGAGGAACGGGGCCAGGGTAAGTTAAAATGTCTCAAAGCTCTCTTACTGACACTCAGATCATTTTCTCTTGATTAAGCACTCACCTAGTTGCTATAGTCTCTAGAATTCTGATAGTGCTGATGCTGACAGCCGTTGGCAGTTTATTCACTTCTTTTGAGAAGGGATAAGCTCTGGAGGTCCCTACTCCACCAGGATCCCTGGTACCACTCCGAGACTTAAGTTTTTACTAAGGCAACAAGGAACCCCCACATTTCAGTAGATCAATACCATAAAGGGTTATTTCCTGCTCATGACTTGTGTCCCTGTGCACAGGCTGTGGCTGCGCTCTGCATCCACCTCTGCCTCAGTCCTCAGCATGACAATGAGCCAGAATCTGGAGCTGTGCCAAGAGCAATGGCTGAGGAAGAGGGCATGCGTCACATCGTCCATTCACTACTAAAGCTTCCATCTGGAAGTGACCCACTGACATTTCACTGGCCAAAGAAATCTGGATGGCCATGCCAGCCCTAACTTCAACGAGGGTGGTACAGTACACTCCTAGCAGGTGACTCAAAGGAGGAAGAACTGAGTATTTGTGAACAGCATTAAGCATGCAAAGAAAATCTGAGGAGGTTCCTATTACAGTCAAGAGTACTTAAAGAGTTTTGAGACTCACAGTTAAGTAAACAGTGAGGTGATTTTACTATAGTATGGGAGGTAAAGACTATATGGGGGCCCTGAGAAAATGTAAAACATTTGGAACAGGTGTTATATGTAGGTAATTTGATACAATGGGAATTTAAAAATGCAAGGAGTTGTTGAGCAGTGCTGAAGCCCAGTTGAAGTTAGCTATGTATTCATAGCTATGCCTCTAATCATTGTGGGATAGTTTCCAGTAATACTTCAAAGCTCAAGACAAGCAAAATATATTGAGCAGTATAGGATGATCAACAATATAACACAACACTAAAATAGAAGCAAAGGCCATACTTGAATTTGGATAATTTGTGCTAATTTGAGATGCTTTTTTTTTTTTTTCTCACTGGCTCATATAACATTTTGGACAGTTCAACCTCATTTATTCTACTTTGAATAAATCATAATGTAATGGGGTGAAATCTATGAGGAAAGACTTGCTTGTGGCTTGGCTGGATAACCTGCCCATGAAATACCATTGATAAGACATAATTCTTGGCCTCCAGCAAGGATATCTAAAATATTTATTCTCTTAAAATTGCATACGTGACAATTTCTATTGTTTCATCTTCAGAAGTTTACAAAATAAACTTTGGGAAATAAAAGGAATGATAAAAAGAAGTGATTATTTGTGAATTGAAGAGAAAAATATGAAAGATTTGAAAATTGGTAACTGAGTATTCTCTATCTGCACTGAGGGTGAAAAGAGACAATTAGATTTTATGGAACAAAACTAACTCCTTTGAAACAGTGGATCAGATGCTAGGATCAAGGTTGAATATGGACCCAAAAGGGGCCATTCTAATGACTGAAAGCTCTGGGTAAAGGCTGAGAGGTTGAGTGTTTAAAGTAGGGGTAGCATACTAGCTAGTTGATGGTAAAACTAAATCCAAACCCTACAGAACATAAACAGGTGCATAACATTTAACCTTCAGTCCTACCCTTGATGTGACTTAATATGACAAGATTAAGTAGGGGAATGTACTTCATTCAGTCAGTTCAGTTCAGTTTCTCAATCATGTCTGACACTTTGCGACCCCATGAATCGTAGCAAGCCAGGCCTCCCTGTCCATCACCATCTCCCGGAGTTCACTCAGACTCACGTCCATCAAGTCAGTGATGCCATCCAGCCATCTCATCCTCTGTTGTTCCCTTTTCCNTTGCATGAAACGTTCCCTTGGTATCTCTAATTTTCTTAAAGAGATCTCTAGTCTTTCTCATTCTGTTGTTTTCCTCTATTTCTTTGCATTGATCGCCGAGGAAGGCTTTCTTATCTCTTCTTGCTATTCTTTGAATTCTGCATTTTGATGCTTATATCTCTCCTTTTTTCCTTTGCTTTTGGCTTCCCTTCTTTTTACAGCTATTTGTAAGGCCTCCCCAGACAGCCATTTTGCATTTTTGTATTTCTTTTCCATAGGGATGGGGGAATGTACTTATGTGTTCTATAATACCACCAGGCTTGTCCACCCATCTGCAAAATTTAGCCATATCACTTTCTCCTGTGTAAAACCATGAATGAGCAGAGGCAACACAATTACCTTCATAAAAGGCTTTTAATAGAGCCAGGTAAGAAGTTCACAACAATTCTAATGGAGAAGCATGACAAAGTAGTTGATAGTCATTTGTCCTGAATTCTTTAAATTTCATCCCATAGATAGGCTGAGCTTATAAATTCAATGAAACTTTCCTGAATCCTATTAAGGATAAGAACCACATTAGTCACACAGAGGGAGCACACAGCTAAATTACATGTGGTCACTGTCCTTATGAAGCTTATAATATAGTAAAATTTAAAGGAATAGGCACAAGGGGAAAAGAGATCAAGATGGAAGAATAGGAGGATGCAGAACTAACTCACTTGCCCCCATGAACAGATCAAAAATACATTCACAGGTGGAACAATTCTCACTGAAAACTAACTGAATAATGGCAGAAAGATTCTTGTACAACCAAGACTGTAAGAAAGATCCATATAGAACTGAATAGAAAGAGAAGAGAAGCAATCAGGTTGAGACCTGATCCTGAATTTACCAAAAAAAATCTACATCAAAGACATAAAGAAGAAACCATGAGATGATAGGAGGGGTGCACTCATGACATAATAAAAAACAATGTTGGGGAGGTGAATAAAAATGCAGATTTAATTTTTTAAAGAATGTCTTTGAACTTAAGTTGACTATCAGTTTAAAATAAGTAGATATTATTACTAGGCAACATATAGGCACCCCATGGTAACCACAAATAAGAAACAAAAAACAGATTCACTAAAACTTGAGAGAATGGGACACAAGCATAACACTAAAGGAAATGATCAAAGCATGACAGAAGAAGTGAACACAGACTAGAAAACAGCTACAAAAATAACCAGGAAACAAATAATAAAATGACAGTAAGTATGTATCTATCAATATGTTTCAATGTCAATAGACTAAATACTTCAGTCTAAAGGCATAGTGTGACTGATTAGATTGAAAACAACCCATCTATATGCTGCTTACAAGAGACTGACTTCAGGCCTAAAGGTACACACAGACTGAAAGTGAGGGGATGAAAGTAGTATGCTTCATGCAAACGAAAGGACAAGAGAGGGGGTGGTAATACTCATAAAAGACAAAATAGAGCTTAAAACAATGGCTTTAACAAAAGATGAAGGGAATCATATAATGATAAATGGATCAGTGTAAGAAGAGAATTATCTCATTCATTAACATATACACATCTTACACAGGAAGACCTAAATGTCTAACACAAACATTAAGGGACATAAAGAGAGAAACTGACAATAAGACAATAATAGTAGAGGACTTTCACACCCCACTGACATCAATGGACAATCAGCCTGACAGAAAATCTACAAGGAAACAGTGGTCTTCTGTAACACATTAGAACACTGGACTTAATAGATATTTATAGAACATTACAGACAAAACATATAAAATACACATTCAAGTGCACATGAAATCTTCTTCAGGACAGATCATATACTAGGGCACAAAAAATTCTCAACAAATTTAAGAGGACAGAAATTATATCAAGCATTTTTTCTGATTACAGCAGTATGAAGCTGGAAATAAATTACACGAAGAAAAATGAGAAAAACAAAAATACATGGAAGTTAAGCAACATGCTACTAAAAAAAAAATCAATGGGTGAATGAAGAAATTAACAAATGAGGAAATCAGAAAATACCTGGAGACAAATGAAAATGGAAACAAAAAACTCCAAAATTTATGGGATGCAGCAAAAGAAGCCCTGAGAGGGAAGTTTATAGTGATATAGGCCTACTTCAAGAAACAAATGCCAACAAACAAATTCCAAAGTCAGCAGAAGAAAGGAAATAATAAAGATCAGAGTAGAAATAATAAAATGGAGACATTAAAAAAAAAATAAAAAGATTGATGAAACTAAGCTATTTTTCTGAAAAGATAAATCATATGAAAATACTATAAAAAGGAATATGCCAACAAATTGGACAATCTAGAATAACAGACAAATTTCTAGAAACATACAACCTCTGAAGGCTGAATCAGGAAGAAATAGACATTCTGAATATAACAACTAGTAGTGAAATTGAATTTGTAATCAAAATTTCCAGCAAACTAAAGTCCAAGACTAGACATATTTACAGGGAAATTCTACTAAAATTATAAAGAAGAGCTAATAACTATCTTTCTCAAACTATTCCAAAAAAATTATTCAGGAGGGAAACTCCAAAATTCAGTCTACCAGGCCACTATTACTGAGAGTCTCAAATAAGAAAGATACTTCAAAAAATAAAAATTACAGGCCAAAACATCTGATGAATATAGATGTAAAACTCCTCAACAAAATATTAGCAAACCAAATCCAACAATATATAAAAAGAATAATATATTATGATCAAGAGGGAGTTATTCCAGGGATGCAAGAATGGTTCAATATCTGATCAATCATTATGTTACATCACTTTAACTAAGGGAAGGATAAAAATCACATGGTCATCTCAATAGACACAGAAAAAGCATCTGACAAAATTTAACATCCATTCATGATAAAAACTGTCATCAAAGTGTGTGTATAGGGAACATACCTCAATGTAAGAAAAGTCATTTATGACAATTACACAGGCAACATAATATTAAGTAGTGAAAAACTGAAAAACTCTCCTCTAAATTCAAGAAAAAAACAAGGGTATCCATTCTTGCCACTTCTATTTAACATAGTATTCAAAGGTCTAGAGACAACACTCAAATAAGAGGAGTATCCAGTTAGAAAGAAAGAAGTAAAACTGTCAGTATTTGCAGATGGCATGATACCATATATAGACAACCCAAAAGTTTCCACCAAAATTATTAGAGCTAATAAATGAATTCGAAAAAGTTGCAAGATTAATACACAGAATGCTTTTCTATATACTGACAATGAATGCATTTCTCAGATGGAGAAAGCAAAAGAACAATCTTGCTAAAAATCACATCAAGAAAGAATAAAATACCTAAGAGTAAATTGAATTAAGTGGAAGACATATATTCTGCAAACTATAAAACATTGAAAATGATACAAAGAAACGTAAAGTTATGCCATGTTCATTGACTGGAAGAAATAATATTGTTAAATTTGAGCTAAATTTGACTTTGATGGCTTGAGGCAAGTAGGAATCGTTAGTGGTGCCTTTAATAGAAACAGAAGAATTAAAAGAATGAAGGACCAGGAAGAAGGAAATATTATCTTGTCTCTAATCCCAGATACACTGACAAATTCATCTAAATTCTCTGGGTCTCCCTGAACTTCTCTTGTAAATTAAGGAAATTGGGATGAGGAAATAACTGCTTATTAACCAGATAGCTCTATGAGTTGATATTTCGGGGGAGGAGGATGAGTTCATTTTGAGATATCTTTGGTTTGAGATACTTGTGGAGTATCCATTAGATATGGCAAGCATTCCAATAAAACTCAGAATTTGGAATTAGAAAACATGGGGTTTCAGACCACTTAAAATGTGTTCAAGACCATTCAGACTCTGTTTTAGTGTGTGTGAAATAGTGTGGAAAACTATTCTTTTGGCAGAAATTGTGTACCTCTGAGTTGTATCCAAAAGTGTATTTCTTTTGGAGAAAAATAATGCAAATGTGCTGAACTATGTTTGAGTTAGAAGCAGGTGAAAAAGTATCTTTTTACTATTGTTAAAGGATCTAAAATTCCTTCTGGTGCATTGGCTTATAGTGAGAGTTTAAAAGTTGAAACTTCACAGGTGTCAAGTTTTCACTGAGGAATTTATTACTTATTAATAAAATCACTGTTACCATTGAAAACAATCTTGCACAGAAAGCAAGGTCATTTTCTAAAACTGCCTCAAGTGGAACAATAGAAGCTCAATTTCTCTGAACTTTACTGAGGTGAATGGATCAGCAGATAGGGAGGAATAATAGGAGGGGCATGAATAAGGAAATGATAAAACTGAGAAAATATAGTCTTCATTTCTACACTCTTCTATGTTTATTAAAGCAGAAATAAGAAGCAACAACTTGAAACGGCTCAGTATTTAGGTTCTGGACATAAGGACAGAGAAGCCAAGAATTTAAAAGTGAAAATAGTTTCCTTTTCACTATGGTGCACATTCTTCAGCAGTTCATTTAGTAGCCTTTAGAGAATGGTGCGAGGATGCGAAACACACGTCTAGCACTTAACTTTTTTGTAATTGCATTTAGAAGTATAATTTGTTTGTACACATGTGTCTTCAGGTCAGTGTGTGAATGCATGGATTTAATTTGAAAGGTCCCATTTTTCACAGATGGCATGATGGAAAGACCAGCCTCCTTGTCAAACTACTATATATGCCAACAGTTCACACAACTTAGAGGGAACAGTCTATACAGATTGAGAGTTATGGAGAAATTCACAAGGTCTGTTTGTATTAATCTGATAATTTAGAATATCATTCAGATTTTACTTCCATTTCTCTGTAGTAGCTGCTGCTGCTGCTAAGTCACTTCAGTTGTGTCCGACTCTGTAGTAGCTAGGCAGCCTCTAAAATGGCCCTCACCTCCTGGTATTAATGACCGGGTATAATCTCCTCTCCTTGAGGGCAGATTGGCTACCATGCCTAACAAAAAGAATATTGCGAAAGTGATGAATGATTAGGTGACCGTGAAAGACTGTGACTTCAGTCTCAGGCCCACACCTAGTCTTTCCAGTTTTCTCTCAAGGATGTTAGCTGCCATATTGTGAGCCATCCAAAGGAGAAGCCTATGTGGCAACATCTGTAGCCAGCAGCCAGCGAGAGCCTGATGCCTGCCAACAAAACCATGTGAGTGAGATTGGAAGTGGTTCCTTCCCCAGTGGAGCCCTGAAATGATGGCAGCCACTGCTGATGTCTTGACTACAGCCTCATGAAAGGCATTGAGCCAGAAGGCACCTGGCGTAACCATGCCTGGACTCCTGGTCCGAAGAAACTGGGATCTAGTCAATGTGTATTAGTTTAAACAACTGTTTGGGAATAATTTTTTACACAGAAATAAAAACTAAAACATTTTCTTATTACAGAATACTGGTGAATCGACCAACAGCAAGTTAGAGGTTTTGTAAAAGTCAAATATGCTTCTGGAAGACTATAACCATGGACCATGGTTTATCCCCAGAAGAGCAAGGCTTTGTAAAGATCATATATTAAATAGGTTTAGTGATACAGATCTTTTCTTTTATAGAGTAGACATTACTCTTCTTGATGAGGTCGANGTGAATCGACCAACAGCAAGTTAGAGGTTTTGTAAAAGTCAAATATGCTTCTGGAAGACTATAACCATGGACCATGGTTTATCCCCAGAAGAGCAAGGCTTTGTAAAGATCATATATTAAATAGGTTTAGTGATACAGATCTTTTCTTTTATAGAGTAGACATTACTCTTCTTGATGAGGTCGAGTATTCTTGCCTGGAAAATCCCATGGACAGAGGAGCCTGGCAGGCTACAGTCCACGGGGTCACAAGAGTCGGATACAACTTAGAGACTAAACCACCACCAACATGTTCTATTTCCTGGAGAGACAGAATCCTTAGGAGTCTTGCAGGATCTTTGGGAATACTATATGGTATATCATTTATTCTACATTCCTTTCCTGTTGTTTTAACTGAGTATACAAGTATGACAATGTATGTTGCTGTTTTGTAGTCCAGTCACTAAGTCATGTCCAACTCTTCGCAACTTCATTGACTGCAGCGTGCCTTCACTGTCTCTTGGAGTTTGCTCATATTCATGTCCACTGAGTCGGTGATGCTATGAATATTGTATACATTGTGTACACGTTGCTGATATTGTTATAGTTGTATGCACTTGAACTCTCTTTGCTAATGTTAAGAAGCTATTGTACTTCAAATCTAGTATACTATATACTAACCTATTATGTTCTAATCACGATGCCTACTCTACTTATTCATGGCCTAAGTCATTTGCAGGTAACATTGAATACTTAAAACTGTAAATTTCAGTTTAGTTTTCTACTGAAATTATTTGTCATCGTATTAGGTTGGTGCAAAAGTAATTGCGGTTTTGCATTGTTGAACTTTGTTGCTATTAGAACACATTCTTAAGTAAATGTAGTTATGATATACATCATTTTAATGCGCATTTCTTGCTTTATATTTTTGCTATTGACTTATTTTACTTGCTGTGTATTTTATATTTATTTGGACTAAGTGGTTTTCTTATTCAAGTTCAAAATGGGTTGTCAAGGAGCAAAACCAATTTGCAACATCAACAATGCATTTGGTCCAGGAACTGCTAATAAATGTACAGTACCTCATAGCTCAGTTGGTAAAGAATCTGCCTGCAATTCAGGAGACCTGGGTTCGATTCCTGGGTTGGGAGATCCCCTGGAAAAGGAAATGGCAACCCACTCCAGTATTCTTGCCTGGAGAATTGCCATGGACAGAGGAGTCTGACAGGCAATAGTCCACGGGGTCACAGTGAGTCAGACACGACTTAGCGACTAAACCACCACCACCACCACAGTGGTGGTTCAAGAAGTTTTGCAAAGAAGACAAGAGCCTTGAAGACGAAAGCACAGTGGGTGGCCATCAAAAGTTGACCAATTGGAGGATCATCGAAACTGATCCTTTTACAACTATAGGAGAAGTTGCTGAAGAACTCTGTGTCGACCATTCTATAGTCATTCAGCGTTTGAAGCAAATCGGAAAGGTGAAAAAGCTCAATAAGGAAGTGTATCATGAGCTGATCAAAAATCAGAAAAATTGAATCTGTGAATCTTGTAATTATCACAGTGATGGATCTGATAACTCACATCCATAAAGGTAAGTGAAATTTAAGCTTTTACATAGCAATCTTCAAAGGAGGTTATAAATATACTCATGTTCTTGATGACAGTGAAAGAGCAAAGTGAAAAAGCTGGCTTAAAGCTCAACATTCAAAAAACTAAGAGCATGGCATCCAGTCCCATCACTTCATGGCAAATAAATGGGGAAAGAGTGGAAAAAGTGGCAGATTTAATTTTCTTGGGCTCCAAAATCACTGCAGATGGTAACTATAGCCGTGGAATTAAAAGATGCTTGCTCCTTAGAAGAAAAGCTATGACCAACTTAGACAGCATATTAAAAGGCAGGGACATCTCTTTGCCAACAAAGGTCCATATAGTCAAAGTTATGGTTGCTAGAAGTCAGGTATGAATGTGAGAGTTGGACCATAAAGAAGGCTGAGTGCTGAAGAATTGATGATTTTGAATTGTGGTGCTGGAGAAGACTCTTGAGAGTCCCTTGGACTGCAAGGAGATATAACCAGTCAATCCTAAAGGAAATCAGTCCTGATCATTAGCTGGACATTCTGATGCTAAAGCTGAAACTCCAAAACTTTGGCCACTGGATTCAAAGAGCCAACTGATTAGAAAAGATTCTGATGCTGGGAAAGATTGAGGGCAGGAGAAGTGGGCAACAGAGGTTGAGATGGTTGAATGACATCACTGACTCAATAAACATGAGTTTAATCAAACTTTGGGAGATAGTGAAAGACAGGGAAGCCTGGCATGCTGCAGTTCATGGGGTCACAAATAGTCAAACATGACTTAGCCACTGAACAACAACAACAACAATGAACACTGAACCTGTGCTGATTACTGGGCTTCATTTCTTGGAGCATACTATGGATAAGTATTTATAATAACTTTTAGAATTTTCTTATGAGTGTTACAACTCTATTGCATAGTGTTTTTGCATTAAAAGATGTATTTATTAAATATTTGTACAAAGTCCACAATTTTGAGAACACTGCTTTGGTCTGTCAAAATTTTTCATATATCAGAAGTCTCAGAAAACAATAGTATCCTGGGCTATTTGATGTCTGGCAGTCTGCAAAAGGAACATGATAAATTCTTAAATGTAATGCAGCATGCTGCTTTTCCTTGCTCTCCTTTTCCCATTTGAATAAAGCAAACAGGGGATAAAATTGGTAGAAGGGAAACAGAGTAAACAAGAGCTTTTGCTGAATATGTACACACTTTCAACACTCTTTCAAGAACTAAGGTAATCTCTTATGAAGACTTTCCTGTTATCTTCAGTCAAAAGCTTTATGAAATCCTCACCATTTTCTTGACATCTCTAAGCTAGTCCTTCTTGTATTGAATTATAATTTTAGGTGAATATATTATTACTACTTCCCCACCCTGTTATGCACCATCCCTATCCCCCCTCACTGCCCACATCAAACACTACACTCTTCAAGGCAAAAATTTTTTTTATCATTCTTGCTTTTATCTCAGCTCCTACCCCAACCATAATGCCTGGCATGGGATGAGTACTCTAGACATCTTTTTAAAAAAGAATGAAGAGGGCTTTTCCTTCTTCCTTTTGAATATCAGCATGTCAAGAGAACTTCAGATTTCACGTACTTGATTCAACATACCTACTAGGCAATCTATTTCTGGAAGATATACTGTGTATCTAGGATGTCCGTGGGTTGAGATAGGCAATGAAAAAGTTACACAAAGCCAGAAGATGAATGCCATCTGATTAGCAACCATGATATTCTAAATGAAAGCTAGGTTTTTATCTGTCACTTAGGTACCTAATAAGATATGGTATAACCAAGCAAATAAATACTTATGCTATCCATTAGTGAGAGGCTCCTGCTATCCCTTTTAACCAAAAAATTGCAGTGATTTTCCATATGTGCTTCTTTTATTTTCTCTTGGTACAAAGTTCCAGTAAACATACAAAACCTGTTTGAAGAAAAAAAAAAAGAAATTAAATTTATGTAGAAATTTATTTAATCCTAAGTGATCGGAGACAAAAAACTCTTTCACCTAATTCAAACCACATAAAGGACTTTCAAAAACATTTGAGCATTCCTGGGCTCTGCTCCCTCCACATATCCTACTAGCCAGACAAGGAAGTGCCGCGTTCCCTATGTGAAATCTCTTCTGTTGGACAATTAGTTCCACGTCTTGGGATCTCATTTCCTAAGGTCCTGCCAGTGACCTTCTCTTAAAAACCATTAATTCTTGTGAGATTCTGGCCAGGTGAAGTTTGGTCTGGCTTCTGGACAAGGGTGATCCTGGGCAGTCCTGCAAAGCCTAGAGCAGTATTACACATCGCCTTGGAGTCGGAACATTTTTGGCCCTCCAGCGACTGGCTCAGGAAGGTAAAATGACTGGATGAAGCATCGCTGTGTAAGTCATAACTCTATAATCACAGTTGTGTGTGTGTGTTTTAAAAAGTATTTGGCTTTGGGGTGGCAGGCGCAGTGGTAAACCCTTGCAGAGAGTTTTTGTGACCCTTTCCAGGGTTATTTATACTTGATGAAATGGCGAGTTCAGCTAAATGAATGGGTCCCCATTAATACACCCAAACTCCATCTAAAATCAAATGAAACTATATTAACCACGTCTCTGTCCTCTTTCCCTGAACAGCTGGAGTTTTACATGGTTACCTTGAAATTCCTCTGGCCTTTCCCTTATAACAATCAACCAGACTAAGACTGGCACTTTGTTCCAGGGAAAAGGAAAGGTCAGAGAATGAGGAGCATTATGACTATCAGCTAAGAATCTCTGTTTTTCTTCACTTTACTGATTACCTTCCAATATGTCTACCTGTCTTACA
The DNA here is from genome assembly GCA_006410615.1 of Neotragus moschatus. Classification (NCBI taxonomy): domain Eukaryota; kingdom Metazoa; phylum Chordata; class Mammalia; order Artiodactyla; family Bovidae; genus Neotragus; species Neotragus moschatus. The sequence continues at coordinate 842,381 of SJYA01000266.1, forward strand.
AAGGAAAGAGACATATTTTAAAAGGTATACATTGATGATGTACTGGCCTGTGGGCTTTGCTGTTTATTGGTGGAGTGGGAATTTAAAGGAAGAGAAAGAGGGACCAAAATGGGAAGCAATGATGATTAGTGAAATAAAGGCATAGGAAGCACTGAGTTTAAGAAGAATGTGTGCATAGTTTTTTTTTAATGTATTTATTGCAAAAGACTATTTCTTGATGACTCTGCATATATGGGAGAGGCACTGTTTCACATGTGTGCTGTGCTGAGTTGGTCAGTCATATCCAACTCTTTGTGACCTTGTGGAATGTAGCTTGCCAGGCTCCTTTGTCCATGGAGATTCTCTAGGAAAGAATACTGGAGTGGGTTGTCATGCCCTCTTCCAGGGAATCTTCCCAATGCAGGGATCGAACCCAGGTCTCCCGCATTGGAGGCAGACTCCTTACTGTCTGAGCCACCAGGGAAGCCCTTCACATTTGTAGATACTCTATTTCATTTACTGAGTGGATTAGTTACTCTTCACTGAGAATACTTCACAGAGGCACTGGAGGACTGGGCCTGGTTCTTGTTCTTCTCTGAGATTTAGATTCTTTCTGTGGTAGATTTCCAAATCCATCCCAGACAACTCTGGCCTTACTGTGGGAGTGAGCTGGTCTCCTGATTATTCTCTGAACAGGGGATGTCCCGAGGGGTGCTCTGGGGCTCCCCTGGAATGAAGCTTATGCCTGTGATGGGCTCTAAGATTCCAGGGCCCTGGTGGTCCCAGCATCATGATGCACTTCTCATCATTTCTCTTTATTTCCAGTCTCAGTCCAGGCAGGGATCCTGGTGTAGCTCATTTATGTTTTGCTGAAGCTCTTGTCATGCTGAATTTCCAGAGGAGAAGCACTTGCTTACTCTGTGAGAAACTATTGCTTCACTAATACTGCTGCTTGCTAACACCATCTATTCCATGCCAATTTTAAATAAATGAGAATAATCTTCACAACCAAGATCAATGTTCTCATCTCTTCTAATTAGAAAATGAGGCTCTATGGAAATAAGTAACTTGCCAATGGTATTAACTAGCTGGTAAGAGGTAGAATCAAAATTGAACCCTGGCTTTTCCATGCTAAAACTAGATGCTTTTATATATATATATATATATATATTACTCTAAAGTCATAAATTATTTGGTAAATGAATTATTAACCACTGAGTTTGCTTAACACATTATTGACCAGAGATGTATTAATGCCATAGACATTATTTCTGCAACAATCTCCTGGTCAATAACGTGTTAATTATAAGCTCACAACTTAAAATTTTATCTTTTTAGAACTTGAAATGTCTTAAATAAATATACATTTTATATATGAAAAAAGTGAGAGTGTTAATTGTTCAGTCATGTCCAACTCTTTGCGACCCCATGGACTGCAGCCCACCAGGCTCCTCCGTCCATGGAATTCTCCAGGCAAGAATACTGGAGTGGGTTGCATTCCCTCCTCCAGGGGATCTTCACAACCCAGGTCTCCTGCACTGAAGGCAGATTTCTTTCTTTTTTTCTTTTTTTACTGTCTGAGCCATCAGGGAAGATCATACATTTTATATGTGGTATATGTATCATCAAGTATTTTTTGAGTGCCAAGGATGTGCTGTGTTGTTTTAACATTGGGATTGGAGCAATGAGCCAAACAGATTCGGTTTCTGATCTCATGGTGATATTTATTTTTGTCTCCTAGTGAGGGGAGACATGAAATAAACAATTTCTTTAAAAAGTCAATGCACAGGTGGTGATAAAATCATTGAAAAAAATGAAGAAAACTAAGGATGATAGATAATGAGAGGTATGGTTAGGGGGCTGTGCTACTTTCAAATAGGGCAGAAAGTACTGCCTTTTGATAAGAAAACAGTTGAAAAAAAGACTAGAAGGAAGTGATAGAGTGAGCCATGTGGCTGTCTGGTGGAAGAGCATTCCAATATAGGGAGACCCAGAAAAGGAGAGTAATTTCCAGCAAAAGAGCAGCCACTAAAGGAAAAAGAAGAAGAGTGAAAAATGGTAGTTCTGAAGCTCAGGGAGTATATTAGGACTTAGGCAATAAACTATTTGTCAACAGAGGTCATGTATTAGGTCAAAGATAGTAGGGACTGACATAGTTCCATTATATTGAGTATCAGGGACATTACTAGAAACAGTGTCTGGCAGTACTGCCATGGAATGAACAATCATTTTAAGTAGAATTATATCCATTTCAGAAAATTACTCACTTGACAGTTATACCCTAAAATTTATATTCTATCTAGTTAAATACAAATAGTCAGAAGTCACTTCATGGCAAATAAATGGGGGAAAAGTGAAAAGAGTGGCAGATTTTATTTTGGGGGGCTTCAGAATCACTGCAGACTGTAACTACAGCCATGAAATTAAAAGACACTTGCTCCTTGGAAGAAAAGTTATGAAAAACTTAGACAGCATATTAAAAAGCAGAGACATCACTTTGCCAACAACAGTCTATATAGTCAAAGCTATGGTTTTTCAGTAGTCATGTACGAATGTGAGAGTAGGACCATAAAGAATGCTGAGCACCAAACAATTGATCCTTTTGAACTGTGGTTCTGGAGAAGACTCTTGATAGTTCCTTGGACTACAAGGAGACCCAAAGAGTCAATTCTAAAGGAAATCAGTCTGGAATATTCATTGGAAGCACTGATACTGAAGCTGAACTCCAAAATTTTGGCCACCTGATGCAAAGAGCTGACTTGTTGGAAAAGACCCTGATACTGAGAAAGAGTGAGGGAAAGAGGAGAAAGGGTGACATAGAATGAGATGGTTAGCATCACCAAATCAATGGATATGAATTTGAGAAAACTCAAGGAGGTAATAGTAAAGGACAGGGAAATGTCACATGCTATAATTCAGGGGGTCACAAAGAACTGGACACAACTTAGCTACTGAACAACAATAGCAACAGGAGTACAAACAAAAAATAGTTTTCCTAGCTTACTTTCTAGAACTTGTCCTCATTCTAATGAAGACTTTCTGATGAAGTGGCTTTGAAATATTGGACTCAGTCATGAGCCTTTAAAGAAGAAAGACTTCTTTTGTCTCCCAAGAATAAGCATCTATCTCATATAGTTTGTGATACACATACCTGGAAACTCTTGATTTTCCAAACTGTAGTTATCACAATACTCATCTAAGAATCCTGGAAAATGTAATGACAACACACACACAAAAAGAGTTTGGCCCTTAAATAGCTCCCAAACCTATGAATAATATTTCCTTCTTTCTTAATTTTTTTTCCATAAAATATTAGGTAATAGTCCTTAATGATTATGTCTCTTAAAATTAGCTTTGAAACACAGAAATAGCAAAGATTAAGTCTGAATCTTTAAGAGAAAACAGTATGGATTCAGGAAACAGTATAGCTAGAAACACAGACAATTTCCCTTAAAAATAAAATGAAGGGTGTGTTGATTATGTCTCTTAAAATTAGCTTTGAAACACAGAAATAGCAAAGATTAAGTTTGACTCTTTAAGAGAAAACAGTATGGATTCAGGAAACAGTATAGCTAGAAATACAGACAATTTCCCTTAAAAATAAAATGAAAGGTGTGTTTTGGGTCTTCATCTTACTTTTGAATAACCCTAGATTTTTTTTCTTCTGATACGTGAGACGAGACAAAACAACAACAAAAGAGGAGAGGGGAGGGAGAGAGAAAAAGACCATGTAGCAACAAACCAAGCAAACATCCAGGTATCAGTTCAGTTCAGTTCAGTCACTCAGTTGTGTCTGACTCTTTGCGACCCCATGAATCACAGCACACCAGGCCTCCCTGTCCATCACCAACTCCCGGGTTCACTCAGACTCGCCTCCATCGAGTCAGTGATGCCATCCAGCCATCTCATCCTCTGTATAGAAGAGTGCTAACATTTACAACTATTACATGACGGTGGTGCAGTCTGTAAAGAATCCTCTTGCCAGCGAAGGAGACACAGGGACACAGGTTTGATCCTTGGAAAGATGCCCTGGAGTAGGAAATAGCAACCCACTCCAGTATTCTTGCCTGGAAAATCCCATGGACAGAGGAGCCTGGCTGGCTACATTCCGTGGGGTGACGAAGAGTTGGACGTGATTGAGCACACAGGTACACGCATATATACACACACACTCTTGATCTCTAACCCTTTGTCAGACTTAAAACTCTTTAGGAGACAAGATGAAATAAGTAAATCAAATTATTTCCAAGCTAGTTTCTTTTTTGTTTCTTATTTGAAAGCAGGAAGTACATGATGAAATTGTTACTAAATTTTTAAATTCTCAAGGGTCCTTTTGCCTATTTTCTATACAGGAACTTCAGAGTCAGCCATGAATAGCACCACCACAATGGACTTCACTAGCGTTCAATGCTTGCCCTTGCTTAATAGGGACCACCATGGAGCTAAGCGAAATGCTTGTTATTTCTGTAAATTGAAAACAGGCATTTCAGAGCACCTAGTTCTGTAACATTTCTTACAAAGCAACCAGGATGTTTTTGGTAGAGGCCCAGTTCAAATACTGGAGCAGCTCTGCTCATGTCTCATTCCAAGGGTTTTTTAATAGTTCTGAAATACAGTAACAGTACATCCACCCCCAGATCAGGGCATAGTAAGGACATTTATTTCCAGGGTCAATCTTGGAGAAAGTGGGAAATTTATTTTTGCTAACTTTTATTCTCTTCTAACTTTAGGTCAGATTTCTTACTTTTTTTCTTCTTGCCTGTTTTCCCAGCACCTTACCTCAGCTTAACTTTTTAAACACACACAAACACACATCCCTAGATCTTCTTCTACACTCTTCTTTCCTTCCATCATTTGTTTGTTTATTCAGTCATCAGTCATTTGACAAATATTTCTTCATGGCTTACCATGGGCCCAGAAGGTACCAGCCACTGGGTATAAAGTGGGAAACAAGACATGCTTCTAACAGGAGGAGCCAAGGAAAAAAGGCAGGAATAAATAAGAAAACTATTCATTTCAGTTCAGTTGCTCAGTCTTGTCCGACTCTTTGAGACCCCATGAATTGCAGCACGCCAGGCCTCCCTGTCCATCACCAACTCCTGGAGTTCACTCAAACTCATGTCCATCGAGTCGGTGATACCATCCAGCCATCTCATCCTCGGTCGTCCCCTTCTCCTCCTGCCCCTAATCCCTCCCAGCATCACGGTCTTTTCCAGTGAATCAACTCGTCACATCAGGTGGCCAAAGTATTGGAGCTTCAGCTTTAGCATCAGTCCTTCCAATCAATACCCAGGACTGATTTCCTTTAGGATGGACTGCTTGGACCTCCTTGAAGTCCAAGAGACTCTAAAGAGTCTTTGGGGAATGCTAATTGATGTTAAAGAATTAAGTAGCATTATATTTCAGTAAGCAACTGGGTGGCTCCATTAAAATATACCTTCCTATACTAGAGTCAGGACTTTGCTCTTTGATCTCCAAAGTAGCAAATGATTTGAAAAATTAATCCATGTTTTTCTGTTTAAAGCTTCCTTTCTTTCTTCCCCCTTAATGTAATTTCTAGAGAATCTAGAGATCTGAAATGCAGAGATAGTGCCATCATCCATATATATGACTCATAGCAGACATTTCCAGCTCCAAAGCATTGGGGTGAGATATTTGGGAACAGACAATGGTTTATCACCTAGGTTGTCCCAGAGCTTGGCTTTGCTTGGCTCTTCTTTCTTTCTTTTATAGTTGTCTCAATCTAAATCTGTCTCCCAGGCTCTTGATGTTTCTGGGTTTTTCCACTGTGTTGCACAGGAAAGGAAAGGACTTCACACCACTCCCCAGTGAGTTGTTTCTCTTGTCTTTTTGGCCCCATCTCCACTCAGTCCTATCTCCCCTTTCTAGCCATGTCATTCTACCCCACCATGGATCAGATTGCCTTATTTTTACCCCTGTAAAGGTCATTTCATCCTGTATGCAGAGGTTTTTTTTTTTTTTTTTTACTGAAGAGTGACAAGTTGTCTAACATTTCAAAGAATGAAGCCTAAATAAAGGCATTCTTTTTTCTGTCTTAAAAATTCCTTTTGGCTCCATGCAACTTTGGGTTGCCACCTTTCCAAAGAAAATGAAAGGCCTAGATCATTAGTTTACAAACTTTATGAGTCTCTGAAATTCCTATGGGCTGTTTTTCATGCCTTAGACTCCAAACTCTCATTGCAGGACTGGGGCAGTGCCGGCTGCTGGTGGAGCAGACACAAAACAAACATATCTCCAACGGTCATGTTATTTTTCTTTCAAAGAACCCTTAGGGGTATTGTTAGTCTGAAGAGAAAGACAGGAAGGAAGACTAGATCTATGCCCTTCAAATGTACAAGGCCCCAAACCAGAGACAATCCCAGGCTGGTGGAGAAAGGAGGTGAGAAGACCAGCAAAATGACCTATAGATGAAGTGGATAGCAAGCACAGATGGCAATGCACAGAGTAAGTCTACATGCCACCTGCCCCAGCTGGCATCTCAGGGCACTGTGAATCCACTCCTCCAGACCCAGAAACCAGTTCTGCAAGCTCCTTTTCTGGTCCCCAGGAACACACAACAGTGATGGAGTCTTCCTTTGGAGTATCTTTTCAACTGGACCAGGAGAAAGTCTGTGTACCCGTGGCAGGCTCTGTGGCTACTGCCAGCCACTAACACTGATAGATAGCTCACAGGAATTCTGCAGTTTAAAGAAGTGTTTGAAAAGCCCTATTCTAGATTAGTGTTCTATGTAAAAAATTTTGAAACTTGGAAAGGTCCTTTGATATCTCTGCCAACTCCTTTGTTGCACAAATGTAGACAACCTAAATAGGTAGAGCATCTGGCCTGTGCTTGGATAGCTACATAAAAACAAGTATGCAATTAGGCGAGGAACATGAGAATAATATGAAGTCCAATACACTAAAGGATAGGAATTTGGTGGTTACATAATTTCTGTGAACTAAATTTAAAATCTATATAAACAGATATGTACATACCTATCACAAAAATGGGCTCAATAAAGGACAGAAATAGTATGGACCTAACAGAAGCAGAAGATATTAAGAAGAGGTGGCAAGAATACACAGAAGAACTGTACGAAAAAGAGATTCACGACCCAGATAATTATGATGGTGTGATCACTCACCTAGAGCCAGATATCCTGGAATGTGAAGTCAAGTGGGCCTTAGAAACCATCCCTACGAACAAAGGTAGTGGAGGTGATGGAATCCCAGTTGTGCTATTTCAAATCTTGAAAGATGATGCTGTGAAAGTGCTGCACTCAATATGCCAGCACATTTGGAAAACTCAACAGTGGCCACAGGACTGGAAAATGTCAGTTTTCATTCCAATCCCAAAGAAAGGCAATGCCAAAGAATGCTCAGACTACCACACAATTGCATTCATCTCACGCTAGTAAAGTAATGCTCAAAATTCTCCAAGCCAGGCTTTAGCAATACATGAACCGTGAAGTTCCAGATGTTCAAGCTGGATTTAGAAAAGGCAGAGGAACCAGACACCAAATTGCTAACATCCGCTGGATCATCGAAAAAGCAAGAGAGTTCCAGAAAAACATCTATTTCTGCTTTCTTGACTATGCCAAAGCCTTTGACTGTGTGGATCACAATAAACTGTGGAAAATTCTGAAAGAGATGGGAATACCAGACCACCTGACCTGCCTCTTGAGAAATCTGTATGCAGGTCAGGAAGCAACAGTTAGAACTGGACATGGAACAACAGACTGGTTCCAAATAGGAAAAGGAGTACGTCAAGGCTGTATATTGTCACCCTGCTTATTTAACTTATATG
>SJYA01000266.1:850349-908377 GCA_006410615.1 Neotragus moschatus
TGGACATGGAACAACAGACTGGTTCCAAATAGGAAAAGGAGTACGTCAAGGCTGTACATTGTCACCCTGCTTATTTAACTTATATGCAGAGTACATCATGAAAAATGCAAGACTGGAAGAAACACAAGCTGGAATCAAGATTGCTTGGAGAAATATCAATAATCTCAGATATGCAGATTACATCACCCTTATGGCAGAAAGTGAAGAGGAACTAAAAAGCCTCTTGATGAAAGTGAAAGAGGAGAGTGAAAAAGCTGGCTTCAAGCTCAACATTCAGAAAACAAAGATCATGGCATCCGGTCCCATTCTTCATGGGAAATAGACAGGGAAACAGTGGAAACAGTGTCAGACTTTATTTTGAGGGGGCTCCAAAATCACTGCAGATGGTGATTGCAGCCATGAAATTAAAAGATGCTTACTTCTTGGAAGAAAAGTTATGACCAACCTAGACAGCATATTCAAAAGCAGAGACATTACTTTGCCGACTAAGGTCGGTCTAGTCAAGGCTATGGATTTTCCAGTGGTCATGTATGGATGTGAGAGTTGGACTGTGAAGAAAGCTGAGTGCCGAAGAATTGATGCTTTTGAACTGTGGTGTTGGAGAAGAATCTTGAGAGTCCCTTGGACTGCAAGGAGATCCAACCAGTCCATTCTAAAGGAGATCAGTCTTGAGTGTTCATTGGAAGGACTGATGCTGGAGCTGAAACTCCAATACTTTGGCCACTTCATGCGAAGAGTTGACTCATCGGAAAAGACTCTGATGCTGAGAGGGATTGAGGGAAGGAGGAGAAGGGGACGACGGAGGATGAGATGGCTTGATGGCATCACCAACTTGATGGACATGAGTTTGAGTGAACTCTGGGAGCTGGTGATGGACAGGGAGGCCTGGTGTAGTGTGATTCATCAGGTCCCAAGGAGTTGGACACAACTGAGTGACTGAACTGAACTGAACTCATCCTGTATATAGATAGATACACATGTAAGTATGTATAGATATATACATATAAAAAGAAATCTAGAAAACTGTACAGACGACTGTAAATTTTTTATGATGAACTAGTAGTTGGATGTCAGTCACTCATTCATCAAAGCACTTCATATAATAATAACTTCTTGAGTATTGAAACAAATGTTATATGCTGCTACTGTTTGAACATAAAATCTTTTAAACTCTTAGTCTATATATTTTGGGATATACCTCAAGAGATTACATAATTCAAATTTAGGAGTTAAAACAAGTACAACATCACAGCTGCTTAGATGAATAATGTTAAAAATCGGACAACAGACTGCAAACAGAATTGCCCATTCCTAGCCCCATGTTACCAAACCAAGACTTATTTAGTTTTGGCTCTTTCAGAAATGAAATCTTCAGCTAGTGAAGGAGGAATTGCCTGGTTAACAGGAGTTAGGTCATCTGACCAATAGATTCCTGCCACCCCCTAAATGGAAGTGACCTTGCAGTAAACAACTTTTTTTTTTTTTCTTTTTGCCTAGTTTTAACTTCCTTGTTCCTATTTCTTTTGGGCTAAAAAAAAAAAGTCTTCCATTTTGCACAGCTCCTCAGAATTCTTTTCTATCTTCTAGACTGAATGCTGGTCAATTAGAATTGATTTTTGCACACATTAAATCAACATGTTTAATATGCTTCAGTTTATCTTTGAACAGTTCTGTCCAGTTTGCTTAAACATCCTACCACATACCTCATTAAAAATAACCAGATTTGCTTAGACAGATACACTATATTTATTTTTCGTATTAGCAAGGTAAATTAAAAATTAAAAAGTGAAATATTTTACATTATTTTATTTACTAACAATATGAAAGTGTTTTGTTTTCACTTAATGGGTTTTTTGTTTAAAGCAAATATTCTTTCTTATTTTAAAACCTTAATTGAATGTGCTATGCTTTACTGATTCAAAAATCTGATTTTAGGTTTAGCTTATTCTACATTTGGGACCAACAGCTGCTTTAGTTTTTAAAAATTGCTAAAAATAATGCATAGGTCCAAAGGGAAAAAAATGTTTCATTGGTTGTATTTAAATCTTAAGATTCATTTTTCAGTTTCATCCAACTAAATGGTCTCTGACAAATTTCAGCTAGCGAAGTCTTACATTCTCTAATGTCAATCCATTGTTCCTAAAAATAATAAGAACCTAGTCTATTTTTATATTTTTAGAACATTATTTCAAAATATACTAGCATCTTTCATTTGAAAAATATTTTGACTGAAGTATTCTAATTTCAAGATCATTATTTGGGTAGATAACACTTTTGATAGTTACCAATTTTGCCAACAAGTAACATAATAATAATAGGAACATTCTCCCCCAACCCAATTATCTTTATATAAGAGGGTTTTTTTTTTTAAGTTATTTCTCACTTGTTGGTAAAATGTCACCTTTATCTTGAAGGGTCAGATTAATGGTACTTATTTTTAAGAAAATATTCACTAGGTAGCATATTACCAACAATAACTTGTTATCTTATCAAAGGTCAACTTTGAAATACAGGTTACTTGCTAAAAGTGTTTAGTTTATCTTTGAATTCAACAGTGTTTTTGCAGGTTGAGTGGGGACACTAGTGTGAAAACTCTGAATTAAATAGTCTTGTTAAGTATTAGCAAAACTGAATTTCCTTTTCTTCCCTCAGCCAGTGAATTAGGCTGTGCATTCCCTTAGGTGCATAAAGCCACTAAAGCTTCTACTAATGGGCTAATTATTTACTGATGCTGTCTCTTGGACTCAAATCCATTCTTCTATACTCTGCTAATTCTCCAGATTACCTTGCTACCTGGCTTCCCCTTGCTGCTGGAAGTCGCTTCAGTCCGACTCTGTGCGATCCCAGAGACGGCAGCCCACCAGGCTCCCCTGTCCCTGGGATTCTCCAGGCAAGAACACTGGAGTGGGTTACCATTTCTTTCTCCAATGCATGAAAGTGAAAAGTGAAAGTGAAGTCCCTCAGCCGTGCCTGACTCTTAGTGACCCCATGGACTGCAGCCCACCAGGCTCCTCCGTCCATGGGATTTTCCAGGCCAGAGTACTGGAGTGGGGTGCCATTGCCTTCTCTGCTACGAGGATGATACACAAGTAAAATGAAATTACCATCCTGCAGTTTTCTTCCTGTGTTGCCCCAAATCCCATGCATCACCTTTCAAGGAAGTAAAGTCTGGAGACGACATCTTCACAGTCTACTCCTGGACAGCCCCCAATATTACGTAATTCAGATGAATACAAAGATACAGCAGCACTGCACATTCAAGCTGTGATGGTAAAACTGGATAAGTAAACTCTCAGGCTATGAGAGTCTGAGTGAACACTCAGGCTTCCCCTTAGGTCCTGCCAAAGAGACAAAACAGAGTCAAACTGGAATGTAGGAAGAGGATAGAACTTTGTTCTTTTTTCCCATTAACATTATCCTAGCAATAGCAATTCACCCAGGCAGCAGCAGTTAAGCCCAGGAGATGTAATTCACTTGCTTCTAGTTCTTTCAGCACTACCAGAGCCAGCCTCTGTATGTCCCTCTAAGGTCCCAGTAGGAGTCACCTAAGATTTCTTTCCTAAAGATCTGAGCACAAAAGCTTCAGGGGAGTCCTCTGAGTTTCTAGGATCTGGTAGTCCTAATACTCCCATTCTCCAGTATTTGCTTCCTTAAGTTATTTCTGGGTTAAATTAAAAAAAAAATTGTTTTCTTCTTTCACTCTTTTCATCTGAGTAACCAATTCTCTTAGAGAAGGCAATGGCACCCCGATTCCAGTACTCTTGTCTGGAAATTCCCATGGATAGAGGAGCTTGGTAGGCTGCAGTCCATGGGTCACTAAGAGTCGGATATGACTGAGCCACTTCACTTTCACTTTTCACTTTCAAGCATTTATAAGGAAATGGCAATCCACTCCAGTGCTCTTTCCTGTAGAATCCCAGGGATCGGGGAGCCTGGTGGGCTGCCATCTATGGGGTCGCATAGAGTCAGACACAACTGAAGTGACTTTTTATTTCTTTTATTTTTTATTATACCTTAAGTGACACAATTTATTTAGACCAGAAGAAACCTTAGAAGTCTCCACTTCATTAAAAACAGGGACAAAATGAATATGACTAGATATATTAAAAATTTAAATGCAAAAAGCAAAACTTAGCAGTTTTTAAGAAAATGTAGGGTTATATCATTGTGATCTCAGAAAAGAATTTTTAAAGACAACATAAAATTTACAAGCCATAAATTTAAAAAGTGATATATTTGATTATATTCAAGTATAAAATGCCTGTGTCACAAAGCATACCACAAATAAAAGCCAACTATTAGTCTGGGAAAAGATAATTATAGTATATATAACTGCTAAAACATTGATGTCCAGACTATTAACAAAATTCTAAACACCAACAAAAAACAAACAATCCAATGAAAAAGTACATAAATGACTTAAACTATTAATTTTAAAAAGAGAAGACTAAATGGCTAACAAATACACTGAAAGCTTCTCAACCTCATTTGTAAACATAGAAATGCAAATAAAAGCAACAGATACCACTGTGTCATAAAGGTAAAAATTGAAAATCTGAAAATGGCAAAACTCAAAAGTTCAAAATGGCAATCATGTTGGGACAGATACGCTCCTATATTCTGCTACAGAGGCATGAACTGTTTCATGTTCTTTGGAGAACAATTTGGAAATATAATGTAATACAGGTGAAGATGTACATAGTCTATGGACATGACCCAACAATTCCACTTATATACAGTAGCTCACCAAGGGTGAGCTAGGATGTTTGTTGCCACATTTTTAGTAATAGCAAAAATAGTATGTATAAATATGCATACATTGGAACCATTCAGGGATTTAAAATATTAAAGAAAATCTGTATTTCCCAACATTGAAAGAAAAAGATGCTTTTTCCTGAAAGCAATAAAAACATAATCAATGTGGCTTATTAAAGAGAAATGTATTTGCTTATGTAAAAAGATTCATATTAAAAAAAAATCAGCCTGAAGACTGGTTAATACAGCTTCTTTCTACCCCTGTTTCTGCTCTGCCATTATCCTTATATGGACGTATCATCAAGCCAGCTTCCTCAAAGTAGCAAGATGGTTGCGCAGGTCACACTCAGGCATGGTAGCATCCAGCACAAGATGAAGCCATTCACTTCTGTGTTTTCAAGAACAAGCAATCTTTCCTAGACACTTCCCACCCATATTCTGCTTACTTCATTCACTAGAATTATGTCACATTGCCCTGCGCAGTCCATTCACTGGGAAGGAAATGATTACTAATAGATACGAATTAGTATCTATTCTTGACATGGTGAAAGGTTCTCTTTTCCTAAAGAATGGACGCCTCAACAAAACTGGGGCTTTGTTTAGTGAGGAATATGGAAGAAATAGTTAACAGGCAGGCAATCATCAGTTTTTAAAAATGTAAGATGTAGAAAGAGATGCACAGTTTCATCTCTTTGTGAATCTTTTTAATGCTCTAAATCATACTAGATATTGCATAAAGATATAAACGCCTATAGTGAGCAGTCAAAAACAAAGGCAGACATTCTATATGATGGTTACTGGGCTGTCCCATAGCACAGCTGGAGTTCTGTGGTTCAGTGTGGGCCATTTAGCAGTGTGCCAGATTCTGTGACCTCGAGGTTTTCTGTAGGAAAAGAGGGAGAGGAGTGATACAGGAAGGGAGCATCATCCTTAGCTGCACACTTTCTTTCTATTATTAAGGAAACAAATTTGGCAATATGTTAACGTTTGTTAAATCTCAGAAGTAAAATAAAATCCATCATTTTAAATATCAAATAGTTTTGTTCCCAAAGCCCAGAGTACTCTATGTTGTGTTCAAATTCCTGTGTGTTGATTATCTGTCTTTTTGGGCAAAAAAAGGAAAACAGTATTTCAAAGTACAAAATTGGTACATTTTAACCCGAAGCAAATATATTTACTTTGGCAAAACTGTGCAAGATTTATGAATGATGATTAAAATGATCAAAATGTTACCATTTCATTGTTATAGTTCCAAAAGGCCATTCTCCAACATGAATTCCCAGACAAATGTGAATGTGGCTTTTGGCTTTCTTTTTTTTTTTTTTGCTAGTTTGTTTTGGGTTACTCATTCATGTAAATCGCTGGGGAACAGGTAAGCTTCTGTTTCCTTCCTAAACTAACCCTTGCTTCTGTCTACATCCTGAAGGGTTGTATGTGGGCAGGACCCCTGCCTAAGCCCTGTGAAATATATTCCAGCTGATCATAAACATAGAACCTGGTTTTCCTTCCCATTTTTCTCTGGTCATTTTCATTTGCATACATTTTGACTTCTCATGAAATTGTCAGGGAGGTCACCTTGCCGTTCTTTAGTTCCCCATTCTGCCCTCACTCCTACAGTATAATGGGGTTCTATGCCAATTAGGAAGAACAGAGGTTCACATAGCCTCTTGTGCATGAACATTTTTCTGGGGATTGGTAGGAACAGAACAAGAAGAAACAGGCCTTATATTTTGGCCATTAAAGCCTCACAATGTTTGCAAAGTTGCACATGCTTTAATGAGGGCCTTCTGTCTGATTATTTTTTGTCATTGATATTCTGAAAGTCGAACCAAAAATATTTCCAAACAGCTGCAACTAGACTGGTAACTCTTCATTTTGCATTCCAGAGCAATGGTGCCCAAGTGCCCCTTAACCATTGGAGACGCTGGCTGGAGAGAGTTGACACAGATCCCGGAAGCCACAGCCTCCCTTGGGCTTCTCCTTTCACTACTGGCTCATCAATGCATTGGCCAGAAGTAGACCCTGCATTGGATCCTATGCTGGAAGTCCAGGCTTGGTGGGATTTGAAGTGGGGTGGGGGAGTGGTTCCCCCACCGCTCCCCCACTGTATCCATTTTTATTTCCCAAAGAATAAGGAAGGGCTATTTCAACACACGCCATCTCAAAACTATCAGCAGACAAACCTCATCATAAAAAGTGCTGGCACCATCTCTGATGTCTAAATATCAGATTAAAGGCAAAGTCAATTCTGACTCCTAACATGGCTCTTCTTCTTCCTCTTACTATAAAATGAAGGGGTATCTTTTGTTATTTGTGCCCCATGCACTTACAATTCTATTATAACTATTTTTTCTGCTTGCTCATGAAGACTTATCCATCTTTTTCTGAAACTATTTCTGAAGGTTATGTTATGAATTTGCATCATTAACCTTTAGACAGGACTACAGTTTAGTGGTTTTAAAGAGCAATTTAGTGGTGGGTGTAGCTTGAATGGTGCAGAGAGTAGTATTAAAGGTCGTTTTGGAGACAAGTATAATAGTGCTATTTTTCACTTAATTCAAAAAGTATCTGAGCAGAGGAATTCTACTGTTGACTCACCTTAAATGAACCTCTCAGCCACAGTCTCAGTTTTCACTGTAGTCAGCATAAGATTTTTATGCCTACCTGTCACACCAGCACTTTAGAGAGTACCTGTAGCAACACTTCCCTGATCACTCTGAATCTGCTCCATTTCCAACTAGAATTTTCTTCACATTTCACAAAAAGAGACTATATGGATTTTAAATGTAATTTTCACATATAGAGACACCCAGTGTGAACATTCTTTAGCTTTTGTAGTAGAGCCTTCCTCCTAGAAGCTCACAGCACTTAATATATAAAATTTCATTTGTGTCAATCCAACTGCTGTAAAATAAGTTGGGGTCAGGTTTTAATTATTTCCTCATGTTCCATGCAGATGATATGCTATTATTTTATAGTAAGTGAAGATTTTGAAGATACCGTCTCAAAGCAGGAGAAAGGAAATAACTGTTTCTTTTCCTGAAAACATGTATCCCTGTCAAGCTTTGGCAGGCCTGCGTCTGACCTTTTGTTCCTTCTATTATCTAAATAATTATTTGGCTTTAAGAAACCAGCCATGCATGTCTGGAATTATTACTAAATGTAACCTTCAGATTACAATACCAGTTTATAACTAAGGAAAGAGTAAGCTTGGCCATGTTGAGGTTTAGAAAAATGTCTTCTTAGTGAAGCATGGACCACTGTCTGCTTCATCCTCAGCCGGGTGCTTCTGCCTAGAATATCATGGCAGTCTACAGCCTCACACTGATGTCTTGGCTGACTGTACCCTTTATCAACAAATATTTCAGGTCACACCCATACAAGTAATAGCAGAACAGAGAGGATGATCTCCCTATAGTCTTGTTCTTTTTGGATCTCATGCAGTGGGTTCCAACCTGAAGGCCCTAGATTTCTAGAAGTCCTTTAGTTGCAAAAATAAAAGCTTAGAGTTATTTATAATAAAATTTGAAGTCTCACATGAATTGCTTTCAAACTGTGGTGCTAGAGAAGACTCCTGAGAGTTCCTTTGGACAGCAAGGGATCAAACCAGTCAATCCTAAAGGAAATCAACCCTGAATATTCATTGGAAGGACTGAAGCTGAATCTCCAATACTTTGGCCACCTGATTCGAAGAGCTGACTCATTGGAAAAGACCTTGATGCTGGGCGAGACTAAGGGCAGCAGGAGAAGGAGGCAGCAGAGGATGAGATGGTTGGATGGCATCGTTGACACAGTGGGCATGAGTTTGAACAAAGTCTGGGAGATAGTGAAGGACAGGGAAGCCCGGTGTGCTGCAGTCCATGGAACTGCAAAGAGTTGGACACAACTAAGTAACTGAACAACAACAACAACACATGAGTTGGATATTTTCACACCATTGTTGTGGCTTGCAAGAATCTCAACATAGTATAGTAACACTCTGATCTTTCACTAACAGCTCCAGTTGGCTATTTTGGGGTCTTTTAAGGAAACAAATGAATTATTACTTAATACATGTGGTGAGTTTGGTGGAACACAAATCTTTTTCAACTAGAATCTGTGGGGGAACTAATGGTGATGGGAACACTGATTACTCCTATCTTTAGTTTGAGGTCATAGTCACTCAGTAGAAGAGCAGTTCTCTTCACAAAATTGATAAGCTCTTCACCTTATTTAGCTCAATCCCCCAAATCTGGAGATCTAAGTGCTTCTGTGTGCTAAGTACTAAGAGCACAATTAAAGTTCACTAAAAGAAAAAAAGGCAGGCTATCTACTTGTTAGTTTAGTCGCTCAGTCGTGTCCGACTCTGCAACACCATGAATCACAGCACACCAGGCCTCCCTGCCCGTCATCAGCTCCCGGAGTTCCCCAGGCAATGGCACTCCACTCAAGTACTCTGGCCTAGAAAATCCCATGGACAGAGGAGCCTGGTGGGCTGCAGTCCATGGGATCGCTAAGAGTCGCACACAACTGAGCGACTTCGATTTCACTTTTCACTTTCATGCATTGGAGAAGGAAATGGCAGCCCACTCCAGCGTTCTTGCCTGGAGAATCCCACGGACAGGGGAGCCTGGTGGGCTGCTGTCTATGGGGTTGCACAGGGTCGGACACAACTGAAGCGACTCAGCAGCAGCAGCAGCACATCCATCAGGTNCATTCTTTGGCATTGCCTTTCTTTGGGATTGGAATGAAAACGGACCTTTTCCAGTCCTGTGGCCACTGTAGGGGCTCCCAAAAGGAAATATTTTGACTCCTAAACTTAAATCCTTTTATGGTCTTTCTGGGCCATCTGGGTATTTTCTTAATCTACAATGTGAAGCTCCTTAGAGCACTTAGAGATTTAAATTGGGGTTTTGCAAAGTAGAATTTGTTTATGTATAAGGAACACTATTGTGACCTCAAAAAATACAAATGGAACAATCAAGAAAGAGAATAAAACTAATTTATATTTCATTTGGCCTTCACTCAGCTATTGGGGAAATTTGAAATTTTCCAGATTTGCCTTTTTAAAAGGATCCCCACAGGGAAAGACTCAATGTTTCAATAATACTTCTGTTTTCCTCCTAACAGAAATTAAAGAAACAGGAGAGAAAATACAGATATTCTCTTTCACATGGTTCTTTAGGTAGTGCTTCTGAGGCAGAAGGCAGATGGGCCCCTCCAGGGTAAGCAATTTGAGTTCATTCCCTGTGGACAGAAACTCCAGGACAATGGAGACAAGAGGTCGGGCTCTGCCCGGATAGGAGATAAGAGACCACATATTTCTCATTCTCAAGTCAAGAAGACCCTCCTGACTAGAAAGCTCCCTGGAGGTAAAAAGAGGGGTGGTGTCAAGCCTACCCATAGTGCTTTTTACTGGAATCCATCTTGGCTGTAAATGATTCCAAAGCTGTGTGACTATCTACATGTGCTGTACTATTTTTTCCTCCTAATTAATATTTTACTTGTTTCACTACTTCCAATGTTTATGGTGGTTTAGTTGCTAAGTCGTGTCCAACTCTTGTGACCCCATAGACTGCAGCCTGCCAGGCTCCTCCATCCATGGGATTTCCCAGACCAGAATACTGGGGTGGGTTGCCATATCCTTCTCCAGGGATCTTCCTGACCCAGGGATAGAACTCTGGTCTCCTGCTTTGCAAGCAGTTTCTTTACCAACTGAGCTATCAGGGAAGCCAGTTCAATCTTTATGGGAATTCTTTTCAGAAAACCCAAAGGGCCAGGGCCTTGTCACTGACCTCTGGTCTAGTGGCTAGGATTCAGCTCTCACTGCTGCGTCCCAACCTCATATTCTGGCTGGGAACTGAAACCTGCTTCAATCCACTGCATACCAAGGCTACCCAAGAAAATTCATGTTTCAAAGAGAAGACAATTTTTAAACTGTTACTCAAGAAAGAGTTCCTCTTATAGTTTGCAATCAGGTTGCATACTTTTACCAGAAATTATTATCCAACCCTCTTTCTCTAATGTTTCTTTGGGTGTATCTGAATAGCAAGCAGGATTTTTAAAAATTACATACCTGTGCATACATAGCTATATTTTAATACAGTTTCAAAGTATGAAGGGCAAAGAGAAAATCTTAAAAGTGACCATGGAGAAAAGATATTAGACTGACTTTGTTTTTATCACTAGAAATAGGAGATCAGTAAAATTTGGAGCAATATCTTCAAAATACAGAGGGATAATAACTCACTTCAGAACTAAGTGATCAACTTGACCATTTTTTTCAGTAGAGAGAACAAAACAAGACATACTGAAATAAACAAGGACTTTCAAAGTTTACCACAGACAAATCCTTAATTTAAAAAAAATGCTTAAAAAGATTCCTCATCAAGGAGAAAAGTAAACTTACAGGAAAGGAGAGATGTAGTAAAGCCAGATGTTAACATGGGTTCTACTAAATATATTGATAAATATAATTGCTTCAAAATATCTAATTATCTTTTGTTTTATTTTAAGAAGATAAAACAATGATTTGCAAAAATAAAAAATATAACGGGATTTTAACTGATACTCAAGGAGATTAAGGGTCTCTTATAAAGGAAGTTAAAACAGTCACATTTATTAGGAGAAGTGATATTTAAATATATATGCAGAAAGAAGTCGGGTAACAACATAAAAAAGAAACTGTATGGTGTCCAAACAGAAGAAGAAAAAATTGCACAATATAGTTAAAAAAAAACAAAACCAAAAAAACACAGTCAAATGCTAACCAATAAGAAACTGTTATAGAAATAATATCATACACAATAGAATTAAAGGCAAAAGCATGGATGGAGAAAACGCACAATAGAAGGAATAACTGTATAACAAATCATAACACGCATATGTTTCTAAATGCCTAATAATATAGTCTTGAAATAAATGAAGCAAAAACTGGCCATACTAGTAGTCTCAGACCCACGTGAAAAATGGAGACAGACTGCATGTAAATCTCAGCTCTACTGACTGCTAGGATTGTGAACTTCTTAACTTCTTTGTCCCTTGATTTCTTCTCTAAAAATGATGCCCTCACGTTATACAGTTGGTTTAAGAATAAATAAATTATTATATTTAGAGGACACATACAGTACCAAGCACATATTAAAATCTATACATAACTTGTTACTGGAGAGAATTTTAAGGATTGATTCCTATAATAAAGTGAAAAATTGATATTCAGACAAAACATAATAGTGCTAGAGGACGTCAATGAATATTGTCTTTCTAAAAGAGAATGTATATTGAACACTACCTCCAAAAAGTTAAAAATATACATTTTTGAAATTACTGGAACATTATAAAATTAACCACATACTAGATCACATGTATGGGGTAGAAAGTGGCAACCCACTCCAGTATTCTTGCCTGGGAAATTCCATGGACAGAGGATCCTGGCGGGCTACAGTTCATGGGGTCGCAGAGTTGGATACAACTGAGCGCAAATGCCTAGATCACATGTAATGTCAACTATTTTCAATAATTTATATTATAAAACCATATCTTCTTACCACAAAGGATTAAATATTTTTTTAAAGTAAACTTATTTTCAGAAAATTGTTCTGAATGTCAAGTTGTTCTGAATGTTCTCAGATGTAAAGTAGGAAAAAAGATCACAATAGAAATTAGAGAATATTTATAACTAAGTAAAAATAAAAGTGTTACATTCAAAACCTGCTAGAAGCTGGTACAGTAGTAATTTGAGGGAAATTTATACACATAAATGTATTTACTTAATAAATAAAATCAACAAAACAAAAGCTGTTTCTTTTAAAGAAAGAAAGTACACTGACTCCATCAGTAAAAGAGAGAACATCAAAAAGAATAATAAAAAATGAAATGAAAATAGTAAATATTGAAATTATTATATTTGTATTGAGCTTTTATAATATCATAAAAACATTATAAGTAAATTTATGCCAATAACTTGTAGACTTAAATGAAACTGACAGTTTTCTAGGCAAATATGTTAGTAAAATTGCCTGAGGAAGAAATGATAAATTTAGCGAGTTATACAATCTTATCTTGCCTAAAAAACACCAAAGCTGCTTGGAACTAGCAATTTAAACTATAGAAAAATGTTTCAGAGAATAGTTAATGAGGGGAAACTACTCAGCCAGTTTTATGAAACAAATGTATCTTAACATCCAAAGCAGACATGAACAGTGAAAGGAACAAAGTCCTATAGACAGATACAAAAAATGCAGTCAATTTCAAGAGTCATTGGTGACAACTTTCAGCTAATTAGGAATAGAAGGAGACTCTCTGAACTTTTATCTATAGTTAACAGCACACTGAAATGTGAAATTTCAGATGTGTTCCAGTAAACTCAGGACAACTCAAGGATGCCTATGAAACTACCTCTAACACTGGAATTACAACACAAACTATAGAGTAAGTAAAGAAACTAAGGTATAAGGAGTACAAAAACTAGCAAAATTATCTTTGTTGAGACAATACTGTTTATAAAATTAAAGAAAATTTACAAACAATTGGCAAGTTTGCTAGACACGAGCTCAATATATAAGACTCAATAGAGCCCTTACATATGAATAATCATTAATGAGTAAAACAATGGCAGCTAGGTAGTTATTAATAATCAAAGAGAGTAAAGCACCTTTGAATAAATCTAGCAAAAGCTGTATAGCAAACTTTTGATAGAGAAAGCTATAAATATGAACAATCCTTTAAAGCACTAATAGAAAATTAGGCTATGATAACAGATAAAAGACTAATATCAAGATTGGGAACTCATGTACACCTGAGATGGAAAAAAAATTAAAAATTAAAAAAAAAAAGAATATATAAGTACATGAAAAAAAAAAGACTAATATCTAAAAGATATCAGCACTCTCAAATTCACTTTATATTTCATCCAATTATGACTATAATCCCAGAAAGAATATATTTGCCTGTTTAATGGAACTTGCCAAGCTTATCCTGGAATTCAAATAAATGAATGAAAGTCCAAGATTAAGTATGAAGTTTAGAAGAAAAATAACTTTTAAAAGGAGAATATCAAGATATTTTGTTGCTGGGGTAATTAAAATAGTGTAGAACAGGAACTGAAATAAATAAACAAAGGGTCAGAAAAGAGAGCCCAGAAACTCATAAATATATTGATGTATGAGAGAGAAGGGATATTAAAATCAGTAAGAAAAGAGTGAATTTTTCAGACTTGGCTTTAGGACAACTCAGTATCTTAAGTAAAATACAATTTCAAATATTTTAAAACCCTAAATATTAAAAGCAAAACTTTAAAACTTTTAAAAGAAAATATAGAATATGTTTATTATCCTGAGGTTGGCAAGATGTATATGCCTAAAAGGGAAAACTCATTAAGTAAAAACTATTATATATCTGTCAACATTACAATGAAAACTTTCTATTTAATAAAATACCACAAAGTTAAAGGAAGCCACAGAATAGGATTTTATATTTGCATGGGATTTCACCAATGAAGATTTCATATTCAGAACATATAAATGTTTACAAATAAATAAGAAAAATATAACAACCCAATATGAATTGGGCTTCCCTGGTGGCTCAGAGGTTAAAGTGTCTGCCTGCAATGCGGGAGACCTGGGTTTGATCCCTGGGTCGGGAAGATCCTCTGGAGAAGGAAGTAGCAACCCACTCCAGTATTCTTGCCTGGAGAATCACACGGAGGGAAGAGCCTGGTAGGCTACAGTCCACGGGGTCACAAAGAGTCGGACTTGACTGAGCTACTTTGCTTTCACTTTCAATATGAATAAAGGCCAATATGTGTGAGGTATTCAAGAAAAGCGGTGTTCAAATGGCCAACAACATAGAAATTAAAAGGTTCAATCCCACAAATGATTAGGAAAATGAAAGTTAAAACCAAATGCAAATTAAAACTATTCACCTTTCAAATTCAGCAAACCAATTTTAAAGTCTGGAGATACTCTAGACTTATAAAGGTTAAGAGGTCACATAGATTCGCATACATTTATAGTGAACACAGAAATTGGTGTAGCTATTTTGGAAAGAAATTTACCATTCATAAAGTTTAATTTGCCGTATTAGTTTTCTATTGCTGTGTAACAAACAACTATAGACTTCATGGCTTAAAATAATGAAAATTTGTTAGCTTACAGTTCTGGAGGTCAGAACTGGCTTTCACTGGGCTAAAATCAAGATGTCTTTTCTGGGCTGCGTTCCTAGCTGGAGGCTTTAGGAGAGAACCCATTTTTGTTGCCTTTATCCAGTGACCCCGGACTTGTACTACTTGGCGCATGCCCCTCTTCACCATCTTCAAAACCAGCAACAGCTGGTAGAATTTTTTTTCAGGTGGTAGCTTATGACTCCGGTGAAGGCAATGGCACCCCACTCCAGTACTCTTGCCTGGAAAATCCCATGGACGGAGGAGCCTGGTGGGCTGCAGTCCATGGGGTCGCGAAGAGTCAGACCCGACCGAGCAACTTCACTTTCTCTTTTCACCTTCATGCACTGGAGAAGGAAATGGCAACCCACTCCAGTGTTCTTGCCTGGAGAATCCCAGGGACGGGGGGAGCCTGGTGGGCAGCCGTCTATGGGGTCGCACAGAGTCGGACATGACTGAAGGGACTTAGCAGCTTAGCAGCAGCAGCTTATAACTGTTCTGCCTCCTCCTCTGATTTCAAGGATTCCTGTAATTAGATTGGGCCCTCCTGAGTAAGCCAATTAAGTAAGCCTTCCCTTCTAAAGATACTTAATTACATTTGTGAAGACCTTTTTGCCATACAAAGTCTAACATATAAACAGGTTTCAAGGACATCTTTGGAGGAACCACATATACATGTGCTCCTTGAACTAGCAATTTTACATCAGAGGCCTTAAAAAATTATTGCAAATGAGCTCAAAGAGATATTCAGAAATACATTCATTGGGACATTGTGTATATTATGACAATTTTTTTCATTGTTTTTTAATAGGAAAATAAATATCAGTGCATTTCCACAATGGAATTCTTCATAGGGTTAAGATAAATTATAAAAACATTATATCAAACAAAATAAAGATGCAGAATTACATTTGTTTGAGTATGTGTATGTATGGATGTGCACGGATAAGGAGAGATGATTGACATGACAGATGATAGAGATNATCCAAAGCAGACATGAACAGTGAAAGGAACAAAGTCCTATAGACAGATACAAAAAATGCAGTCAATTTCAAGAGTCATTGGTGACAACTTTCAGCTAATTAGGAATAGAAGGAGACTCTCTGAACTTTTATCTATAGTTAACAGCACACTGAAATGTGAAATTTCAGATGTGTTCCAGTAAACTCAGGACAACTCAAGGATGCCTATGAAACTACCTCTAACACTGGAATTACAACACAAACTATAGAGTAAGTAAAGAAACTAAGGTATAAGGAGTACAAAAACTAGCAAAATTATCTTTGTTGAGACAATACTGTTTATAAAATTAAAGAAAATTTACAAACAATTGGCAAGTTTGCTAGACACGAGCTCAATATATAAGACTCAATAGAGCCCTTACATATGAATAATCATTAATGAGTAAAACAATGGCAGCTAGGTAGTTATTAATAATCAAAGAGAGTAAAGCACCTTTGAATAAATCTAGCAAAAGCTGTATAGCAAACTTTTGATAGAGAAAGCTATAAATATGAACAATCCTTTAAAGCACTAATAGAAAATTAGGCTATGATAACAGATAAAAGACTAATATCAAGATTGGGAACTCATGTACACCTGAGATGGAAAAAAAATTAAAAATTAAAAAAAAAAAGAATATATAAGTACATGAAAAAAAAAAGACTAATATCTAAAAGATATCAGCACTCTCAAATTCACTTTATATTTCATCCAATTATGACTATAATCCCAGAAAGAATATATTTGCCTGTTTAATGGAACTTGCCAAGCTTATCCTGGAATTCAAATAAATGAATGAAAGTCCAAGATTAAGTATGAAGTTTAGAAGAAAAATAACTTTTAAAAGGAGAATATCAAGATATTTTGTTGCTGGGGTAATTAAAATAGTGTAGAACAGGAACTGAAATAAATAAACAAAGGGTCAGAAAAGAGAGCCCAGAAACTCATAAATATATTGATGTATGAGAGAGAAGGGATATTAAAATCAGTAAGAAAAGAGTGAATTTTTCAGACTTGGCTTTAGGACAACTCAGTATCTTAAGTAAAATACAATTTCAAATATTTTAAAACCCTAAATATTAAAAGCAAAACTTTAAAACTTTTAAAAGAAAATATAGAATATGTTTATTATCCTGAGGTTGGCAAGATGTATATGCCTAAAAGGGAAAACTCATTAAGTAAAAACTATTATATATCTGTCAACATTACAATGAAAACTTTCTATTTAATAAAATACCACAAAGTTAAAGGAAGCCACAGAATAGGATTTTATATTTGCATGGGATTTCACCAATGAAGATTTCATATTCAGAACATATAAATGTTTACAAATAAATAAGAAAAATATAACAACCCAATATGAATTGGGCTTCCCTGGTGGCTCAGAGGTTAAAGTGTCTGCCTGCAATGCGGGAGACCTGGGTTTGATCCCTGGGTCGGGAAGATCCTCTGGAGAAGGAAGTAGCAACCCACTCCAGTATTCTTGCCTGGAGAATCACACGGAGGGAAGAGCCTGGTAGGCTACAGTCCACGGGGTCACAAAGAGTCGGACTTGACTGAGCTACTTTGCTTTCACTTTCAATATGAATAAAGGCCAATATGTGTGAGGTATTCAAGAAAAGCGGTGTTCAAATGGCCAACAACATAGAAATTAAAAGGTTCAATCCCACAAATGATTAGGAAAATGAAAGTTAAAACCAAATGCAAATTAAAACTATTCACCTTTCAAATTCAGCAAACCAATTTTAAAGTCTGGAGATACTCTAGACTTATAAAGGTTAAGAGGTCACATAGATTCGCATACATTTATAGTGAACACAGAAATTGGTGTAGCTATTTTGGAAAGAAATTTACCATTCATAAAGTTTAATTTGCCGTATTAGTTTTCTATTGCTGTGTAACAAACAACTATAGACTTCATGGCTTAAAATAATGAAAATTTGTTAGCTTACAGTTCTGGAGGTCAGAACTGGCTTTCACTGGGCTAAAATCAAGATGTCTTTTCTGGGCTGCGTTCCTAGCTGGAGGCTTTAGGAGAGAACCCATTTTTGTTGCCTTTATCCAGTGACCCCGGACTTGTACTACTTGGCGCATGCCCCTCTTCACCATCTTCAAAACCAGCAACAGCTGGTAGAATTTTTTTTCAGGTGGTAGCTTATGACTCCGGTGAAGGCAATGGCACCCCACTCCAGTACTCTTGCCTGGAAAATCCCATGGACGGAGGAGCCTGGTGGGCTGCAGTCCATGGGGTCGCGAAGAGTCAGACCCGACCGAGCAACTTCACTTTCTCTTTTCACCTTCATGCACTGGAGAAGGAAATGGCAACCCACTCCAGTGTTCTTGCCTGGAGAATCCCAGGGACGGGGGGAGCCTGGTGGGCAGCCGTCTATGGGGTCGCACAGAGTCGGACATGACTGAAGGGACTTAGCAGCTTAGCAGCAGCAGCTTATAACTGTTCTGCCTCCTCCTCTGATTTCAAGGATTCCTGTAATTAGATTGGGCCCTCCTGAGTAAGCCAATTAAGTAAGCCTTCCCTTCTAAAGATACTTAATTACATTTGTGAAGACCTTTTTGCCATACAAAGTCTAACATATAAACAGGTTTCAAGGACATCTTTGGAGGAACCACATATACATGTGCTCCTTGAACTAGCAATTTTACATCAGAGGCCTTAAAAAATTATTGCAAATGAGCTCAAAGAGATATTCAGAAATACATTCATTGGGACATTGTGTATATTATGACAATTTTTTTCATTGTTTTTTAATAGGAAAATAAATATCAGTGCATTTCCACAATGGAATTCTTCATAGGGTTAAGATAAATTATAAAAACATTATATCAAACAAAATAAAGATGCAGAATTACATTTGTTTGAGTATGTGTATGTATGGATGTGCACGGATAAGGAGAGATGATTGACATGACAGATGATAGAGATTGTCGCAATGAATTGGCATAATAAATTCAAGATCTGGTGTAATGGTTATCTCTGGGAAGTTAGGGGAAGAGGAAGGTACACAATATGTTTATGTTTGTTAGAGCTAGGTGGGTACATGTGTTTTCCTTAAAATATTCTCCAGTTTTTTTATGCTTTCAGTGTTTCACAATAGGAATTTGAAGACACTTGCGTAAGGACACTAAATGGAATAAAGGAATCCCATGGAAGATCCAAAAGCTAAGAGGAACACACTGAGCTAAGCCTAGATTAGTTGGTATTACTAATAAACGCTAAACTGAACATCAAGAGCCTGGCGTTTCATCTTAGCTCTGTGATTATTTACCTATGTAACTTTGAGCAGATTACCAAACACTACCAGATATCAGCCTCCCCATATCACAAGTGAGGACACAAGCAGAAGGCTCTGGGTTTGTTGTAAACATAAGATAGTCTATCTGATGGCTTTTAAGTACAGTCAGAGATTGTTGACACTAAAATATGGCTGGTTTGACAAAGTACATCTTCTTGAAATTGAAATTCTTGAAGTTCATGTCTACAGAACTTGTATGAATACATGTACATTCTCCCACACACAACAACACTGCATAACCCCTGCTTTTGGCTTAAAATCACTACTATCTGCCAGTCTTTTGAGGCTAAAAGATGGCTCCATAGTTGTTCAAGGAAACAGTTATTAAACCCAGTCTGGGATAAAATGTTGAGATGGAATTGAACTTGGAGCCCTTTTCTTTGTGACCTTCACAGAATCAAGCTCAGTTTTTCATTTGTATAATCTCCTTGGGGAACATGTTCAGTGGTAAGCTGTTAAACAGTACATCTCTAGAACACTATTCCCCAAAGGAGACCTATTAATGCCATAGAATTATGGTAACTTGCCTGTCCTAATTTAGGAACAGACAGTGTTAGACTTTGGGGTAAATATTTCCTGGCAAAAACTATACGGTCATTCAGATCCCAGTGTTGCTGAGTGATCTCCTTGCCCGTGCCAGAAGGGCCCGCGGACCGCAGAAAGAATTCCCTTCACAGATGCTCTGCCACCTCACAAATGCTTCCTTTGTCCTATGTACAAAGTCAATGCCGAGGATTTTATACCTTGACTCATTTCTTTGAACACTATTTGGCAGATCCTTCCAAGTGATGTCTTCTTCAATAAGAACAAACCAGTTACTTCTGATGACATGAATTCTTGAGTAGGACTCTGACTGGAACATACATTGCCTAAGGCAGGAGGCTGGGCTCACTGGCTGTCTTCTGAGCAGCCCTGCTTTCATGTCCTAGTTACTCAACTTTGAGCACAGCCAAATTTTATCTCAAGCCAAGTTCTTCTGGACAAAAAACACTGAAAATTCTTGCCTGCTTCAAGCCAGTAGAAGACTCCAGCCGGATATTGGACCTGTCAAGTAATTTTAATCACTAAAAGAAGAATAGGTTAGATTCTTGCTCTCATTCTCCACAGTGCTGAGGCCACCTATAGGGAAAGTGAAGTCGCTCAGTCGTAGCCAACTCTTTGCGACCCGTGGACTGTAGCCCACCAGGCTCCTCCGTCCATGGGATTCTCCAGGCAAGAGTACTGGAGTGAGTTGCCATTTCCTTCTCCAGGGGATCTTCCCCATCCAGGGATCGAACCCAGGTCTCCCATTGCAGGCAGACGCTTTAACCTCTTCACCACCAGGGAAGCCACCTATAGGCCACCTCTAAATGAAATTTGTATATTTTAGTTTAAATTCTCTGTTAGGTTTATTGATTCAGTAATATGATATTTCAGAATGCATTTCTCAATCATGTATATATTCCTGAAGACCCATGAAGTGACTGCTGCATGTTTATATCAGGATTTTTTATTCTCCTACCTAACTTCTATCTAATAGTTTGAAAAAGAAACTTAGTCACTGACCAAATCTAAATATTTGTGTCTACTTTGGCACTCTATTTTTTGTCCCATTGATTGATTTTTCCATTTAGACATCAATATCACACTGCTTTTATTATTAAATTGCTATAGCTCTTTAACATATATTGATATCTGATGGGGAGTGTTTCACCATTATATCCTTCTCTAAACTCTTTTGAATTTGTTGGCTCACTGCATTTTTATTTGAATTTTAGTTTTCAATTTGTCAAGTCACAGGAAATTTGATTTGATTTCTTTAATAAGAATTGCTTTATGTTTATAGATTGATTTGGGGTGAACTGCACTTTTTTGGTATTATTGGTTTCCAGCCATAAACACG
Source organism: Neotragus moschatus (assembly GCA_006410615.1). Classification (NCBI taxonomy): domain Eukaryota; kingdom Metazoa; phylum Chordata; class Mammalia; order Artiodactyla; family Bovidae; genus Neotragus; species Neotragus moschatus. The sequence continues at coordinate 871,438 of SJYA01000266.1, forward strand.
GTACATAGTTTTCATTTATTTTAGTCTTTTTATGTATTTTAAGAGTAAATATTATACTTTTATCACCAAAGTGAGTAAAAATATAAATTATTCAAATCAAAACACAGAGGAAAAAAGAGAAAAATGGAACAGATCATTTAAAATCTTTGGGAATAAAAATCAAGCAGTTTAACATCCATTAATATATCCTAGAAGGAAGAGAGAAAGTAAATGGTATATAAGAAATATTATACAAGATTATGACTATGATTTTCCAAATTGACAAAAAAATAGTAACTTACATATCCTAGAATCTCAGCAAACACAGGATAAAGTAAACCATACTTAAGGAAATCATAGTTAAAATTCTAAACAGCAAGGATTAAGTGAAATTCATAAAAGCAGTCAGAAAAAAAACTCTGACATTTCACTTACACACAAAGAAATAAGATTGATGGCTTAATTTAGTGTTGAAAAATATGTACTCTGAAAGTGTAAAAAGAAAAAAAAATCCTGCAATTTAGAATTCTATCTTCAATGAAAATATCTTTCATAAATGAAGGCAAATTAAAGAAACTTTTAGATAAAAGTTAAAAGCTGAAAAAATTTTCTCCAACAGATCTACACTATAGAATAAAATATTTAGGCTAAAGAAAGTGATACCATAAGGGAGTTCAAATTTACAAGAAACATCAAAAAGCAATGAAGAAGATATTAGTGGGAGTAAATATGAAATAACATTTTTATATATACATATATAAATTTATCCTTATTTGCATTTTCAACTCTCAGATGGGCTTTTAAAAACTATGATTTTGTAGCTTAATCAGTTTGTTTCATTATTAGTTGATAATGTTTTGGTTTTAAATATGTAGGAAAGAATTTCCTTTACTTAAAAAGAACAAATTTATTTTCAACTGGAATGTGCATTATATAAAGAAAAATTTATTTGGAGGGAAAGTTTCATTATACAATATAAACAATATATTACTGTTTCTTTTTATCTATTTATTTTAAACCTTAGAAAATATTAATATTAGATTTAGCTTTCCTTCAGCAGTTAGTCTTTGCTGACTCTAATTTGTAGTGACCATAGGTTCTAAAATACTTAAAATCTTTATAATTCTCTCCCAATCCCAATAACTCAAAGTTTTAATTTCTTCATTGCTAATTTTGATGGTTATGTTAATTTCCTTGCTCTGTTAATATTAATTGGTTTTACTGGCAGTTTTATTTGGTCAAGTCTTACCAATTTTATAATGAAGGAGTACAATTAATTTGTTCTCCGAATACATGGAAAAAAATATGGACCCCCTACAATGACATAAAAGGAAAAAGGAATTCTAGGGTCTTCTCAAAAAAAATGTTTTAAGCAGTTTTAAGATGATTTCTACTTCTTTTTGTTTTGCTTTTTGATATTATTGCATTGTTATTAACCATGCAAACATTGCCCTCTCCTCTTCCTTAATACAAACTTTTCTTGTATGATCGATTCATGGTACTGACACAAGGAATTCTAAGTGTTCTGAATCCAATAGGATGTGTAATATGTGGGGTTTAATAAAGACATGCACTGCTATTGCAATGGAATCACAGACTCTGCATTTGAATTCACAACAATCTTTACCAAGAAGAACTCTTCAACAACTAGCAGATTTCCATCAATATATTTGGTAGAACTTCATCAAATCTTAATAAATCAAAATAATTCTTAGTATTGATTTTATTTTCCCAAGTCAGAAGACAAGAGCTTAGCATCTGCTGCTGCTGCTGCTAAGTCGCTTCAGTCGTGTCCGACTCTGTGCGACCCCATAGACGGAAGCCCACCAGGCTCCCCCGTCCCTGGGATTCTCCAGGCAAGAAAACTGGAGTGGGCTGCCATTTCCTTCTCCAAGGCATAAAAGTGAAAAGTGAGAGGGAAGTCACTTAGTCGTATCCGACTCTTAGCAACCCCATGGAATACAGCCTACCAGGCTCCTCCATCCATAGGATTTTCCAGGCAAGAGTACTGGAGTAGGGTGCCATTGCCTTCTCCGAGCTTAGCATCTAGATCACCTGAAAGAATGTTGGTTTCTCCAAGGGCTTCTGTTAACCAGTGACTTATATTCAGCACCTGATACTGGGAGTATATTTAGTGCTCTAGCCATTGGCTCAGAAGGTAAAGAATCTATCTGCAATGTGGGAGGCCTAGGTTTGATCCCTGGTTCAGGAAGCTCCCCTGGAGAAGGAAATGGCAACCTATTCTGGTATTCTTGCCTGGAGAATCCCATGAACAGAGAAGTCTGGTGGGCTACAGTCCATGGGGTTGCAAAGAGCTGACATGACTGAGAGACTAATCCTTTCACACTTTCGCTTTCTAGCCATTGTCATTTTCTTCCTCAAACCCTGTCTGGCCTATAACCTCAATTCATCAATGTAGAATCTTTTTTTCTAAGTATGTCAGTGCTGTCCACTCTAGGGGAAAGAAGAGACCAGAACTAGAACTAAACCTAATTCCAACCCTGGTTTTGATCTCTGTCCCAATCTTGGCCTCAGCTTTGGATGGAATTTTAATGATCCCATTTTCACTGGACAAATGGCCCCTTAAAACCCTATCAGAGATGCATTTAGCTTTAACCACCTACTCCTCTAGAGCAAATGGACCTTGGAAAGTTGTCAGTGCTTTATGTGTCAGAGTCAATTTGAACTGTTTCCTTTCCACCCAACACCTAATTGAGATGAGTCACATGAATAAATAAAATAAATTCCTCTGTTGGAGAGAAAAAGAAGATATGACTAATAATTTCAGATGATATCTAAATTATGAGGCTAAATAAAAGTCTACAGTCTTGAGAAGCTTGTAAGAAGAGATGCAACCAGTGGGAAATGGTGCAGGAGAATGCTGAACTGTTGCCAAAGACGAATTTAATCAATCTCTATTGAATAATTTTTCAACCTATCATTTAGAATAATGAAAGCAAATTCTTTCCTGCACCTAAAGTTGGTTCTTTGTAAAAACAGACTGTGAGGAAAACATGCATTCAGAAGAGGACTATCAGGGGACATCTGTTATTAAGTGATGGAGAGAATTTGGGGTCAGAAGAGATTCTTAAATTTTTCAGATAAAATGTGAACTTGTACATCATTTTTAGAAAAAAAATTGAATATAATATTGGCATACTGGATATAATATCAAAATAATAAATTCATCAGACATATATCAAATACCTATTATGTGCCTGGATAACTCCATTAATCTAAGTAGAGATAACTGCTAAAAGAACATAGTGGTTTTTGGTGTTTGTATTTGAATGTCATATGAAAAATAGATTCAGTTGAATGGCTTTGCACATAAAATCCCGCCCAAGGTGACGCGGGATACATGTCTTCTGAAAAATCATACTTTATACTATTTGAACTTTAAGCACACTTGACATATGTACATAAGTACTGTGTCATGTGTCATATGTGTCATGTGTCATATGTGTCATGTGTGTCATATGTCAAGTACTTGTAAGTGTAGGGATCTTTCTTTGATCTTTCTTTATACCCAGAGTCTGAGCTGATGAGAAAAAAAAAAAAGCTTCTACCCCAGTTTGTTTTTTCTTTTCCTAATAATTCTTTCCCAAGAATGTCAGGTAAGTTTTCTTACACCAGTCAGTTTCACATCTGCTTGATATAACATATATATGAATATTTTAACAGTTATAATACATATTGCAATCAATGATGAATAGAATTTTTAAATGGAAAGCATTCTTAATTCAAGTTTATTTCTATTCTTATTATCTGCAGGTCAAGGACAACTTAGTTTTTTTTTTTCACTTAACTTATTTTTTAGGAATGTTTGTGTTTAAAATGTCTTCCCCCCATCCCTGCTAACACTTTTGGGTTTGGCTTCTTCATGAAAAGATGAAAATAGCTTGAAAGTTGTCCTCCTGTCCTTACAATGAGAAAAAAGTGAACAAATTGAAAATCAGTGGATTTTCTGGGACTACCTGGATATATTTGCCAAAAAGCAAATACCTTAAAATCTGGAAAGACAAGTGAATACTTGTATTCTTTCACAGAATACTTACTGGAGCAGAAACCACTGAAACCATAAATTTCAGTGAATTTCATAAACATATATGAACAAAAAATTCATAAATATATGTGAACACATATACGGTAATTTTAATAAACTGCTAGAGGCTGAGTGATGGCTGCAGTCTTGAGTAAGGGTGGAGGCAAATCGGTGTGTGGGGGTTGGGGGGAAGCTTTACCTCCAGAAAGGCCACTAAGTTCTCTTGACGAAGAGCCAAGAAAACTATTCTCATAGCTTTGGCAAAAATAGGTGAAGAATGATCATTATGAAATATATCCAGGGGGTTTCAGTAACAAAGGTCTATGTTCAGGGGGAAAGATTTTATCAGAATTTTACTTGATCTGAAATTATAGCACTGATCCCACTCCAGCCCCCTCTAGCCTTGCTGTTTCACTTAGGGAGAGAGAAAGCAAAGAAACATCATAAAGGTTGGAGTCACCACAATGGAGGATAAAGACATGCTGAAAATCTAAGACCTAATCATAAGATTAAAGAATATTGAGCTTCCCTGGTGGCTCAGTGGTGAAAAGTCCACCTGCCAATGTAGGATACATGAATTTGACCCCTGATCAGGGAAGATCCCACCTGCAGAGGAGCAACAAAGCCCACGTGCCACAACTATTGAGCTTGCACTCTATAGTCTGGGAGCTACAACTATTGAGGCCCACGTGCTGTAAAGCCTGTACTCCACAGCAAGTGAAGCCTGTGTGCTGCAATGAGAGAGCAGCAACCCACTCTCTGAAACTATAGAAAAGCTTGCACAACTAAGACTGCACAGCCAAGTATAAATAAATACAATTTTTTCAAAAAAAAGAACATTTCAACTGCCACACTCTATTACCCTACAAATAGAGCTCAGTGTATAAATGATCAACTGAAATGAACTGATATAACTGGGAAACACAGACAAGAGAACTGCANTTCTGAATCCAATAGGATGTGTAATATGTGGGGTTTAATAAAGACATGCACTGCTATTGCAATGGAATCACAGACTCTGCATTTGAATTCACAACAATCTTTACCAAGAAGAACTCTTCAACAACTAGCAGATTTCCATCAATATATTTGGTAGAACTTCATCAAATCTTAATAAATCAAAATAATTCTTAGTATTGATTTTATTTTCCCAAGTCAGAAGACAAGAGCTTAGCATCTGCTGCTGCTGCTGCTAAGTCGCTTCAGTCGTGTCCGACTCTGTGCGACCCCATAGACGGAAGCCCACCAGGCTCCCCCGTCCCTGGGATTCTCCAGGCAAGAAAACTGGAGTGGGCTGCCATTTCCTTCTCCAAGGCATAAAAGTGAAAAGTGAGAGGGAAGTCACTTAGTCGTATCCGACTCTTAGCAACCCCATGGAATACAGCCTACCAGGCTCCTCCATCCATAGGATTTTCCAGGCAAGAGTACTGGAGTAGGGTGCCATTGCCTTCTCCGAGCTTAGCATCTAGATCACCTGAAAGAATGTTGGTTTCTCCAAGGGCTTCTGTTAACCAGTGACTTATATTCAGCACCTGATACTGGGAGTATATTTAGTGCTCTAGCCATTGGCTCAGAAGGTAAAGAATCTATCTGCAATGTGGGAGGCCTAGGTTTGATCCCTGGTTCAGGAAGCTCCCCTGGAGAAGGAAATGGCAACCTATTCTGGTATTCTTGCCTGGAGAATCCCATGAACAGAGAAGTCTGGTGGGCTACAGTCCATGGGGTTGCAAAGAGCTGACATGACTGAGAGACTAATCCTTTCACACTTTCGCTTTCTAGCCATTGTCATTTTCTTCCTCAAACCCTGTCTGGCCTATAACCTCAATTCATCAATGTAGAATCTTTTTTTCTAAGTATGTCAGTGCTGTCCACTCTAGGGGAAAGAAGAGACCAGAACTAGAACTAAACCTAATTCCAACCCTGGTTTTGATCTCTGTCCCAATCTTGGCCTCAGCTTTGGATGGAATTTTAATGATCCCATTTTCACTGGACAAATGGCCCCTTAAAACCCTATCAGAGATGCATTTAGCTTTAACCACCTACTCCTCTAGAGCAAATGGACCTTGGAAAGTTGTCAGTGCTTTATGTGTCAGAGTCAATTTGAACTGTTTCCTTTCCACCCAACACCTAATTGAGATGAGTCACATGAATAAATAAAATAAATTCCTCTGTTGGAGAGAAAAAGAAGATATGACTAATAATTTCAGATGATATCTAAATTATGAGGCTAAATAAAAGTCTACAGTCTTGAGAAGCTTGTAAGAAGAGATGCAACCAGTGGGAAATGGTGCAGGAGAATGCTGAACTGTTGCCAAAGACGAATTTAATCAATCTCTATTGAATAATTTTTCAACCTATCATTTAGAATAATGAAAGCAAATTCTTTCCTGCACCTAAAGTTGGTTCTTTGTAAAAACAGACTGTGAGGAAAACATGCATTCAGAAGAGGACTATCAGGGGACATCTGTTATTAAGTGATGGAGAGAATTTGGGGTCAGAAGAGATTCTTAAATTTTTCAGATAAAATGTGAACTTGTACATCATTTTTAGAAAAAAAATTGAATATAATATTGGCATACTGGATATAATATCAAAATAATAAATTCATCAGACATATATCAAATACCTATTATGTGCCTGGATAACTCCATTAATCTAAGTAGAGATAACTGCTAAAAGAACATAGTGGTTTTTGGTGTTTGTATTTGAATGTCATATGAAAAATAGATTCAGTTGAATGGCTTTGCACATAAAATCCCGCCCAAGGTGACGCGGGATACATGTCTTCTGAAAAATCATACTTTATACTATTTGAACTTTAAGCACACTTGACATATGTACATAAGTACTGTGTCATGTGTCATATGTGTCATGTGTCATATGTGTCATGTGTGTCATATGTCAAGTACTTGTAAGTGTAGGGATCTTTCTTTGATCTTTCTTTATACCCAGAGTCTGAGCTGATGAGAAAAAAAAAAAAGCTTCTACCCCAGTTTGTTTTTTCTTTTCCTAATAATTCTTTCCCAAGAATGTCAGGTAAGTTTTCTTACACCAGTCAGTTTCACATCTGCTTGATATAACATATATATGAATATTTTAACAGTTATAATACATATTGCAATCAATGATGAATAGAATTTTTAAATGGAAAGCATTCTTAATTCAAGTTTATTTCTATTCTTATTATCTGCAGGTCAAGGACAACTTAGTTTTTTTTTTTCACTTAACTTATTTTTTAGGAATGTTTGTGTTTAAAATGTCTTCCCCCCATCCCTGCTAACACTTTTGGGTTTGGCTTCTTCATGAAAAGATGAAAATAGCTTGAAAGTTGTCCTCCTGTCCTTACAATGAGAAAAAAGTGAACAAATTGAAAATCAGTGGATTTTCTGGGACTACCTGGATATATTTGCCAAAAAGCAAATACCTTAAAATCTGGAAAGACAAGTGAATACTTGTATTCTTTCACAGAATACTTACTGGAGCAGAAACCACTGAAACCATAAATTTCAGTGAATTTCATAAACATATATGAACAAAAAATTCATAAATATATGTGAACACATATACGGTAATTTTAATAAACTGCTAGAGGCTGAGTGATGGCTGCAGTCTTGAGTAAGGGTGGAGGCAAATCGGTGTGTGGGGGTTGGGGGGAAGCTTTACCTCCAGAAAGGCCACTAAGTTCTCTTGACGAAGAGCCAAGAAAACTATTCTCATAGCTTTGGCAAAAATAGGTGAAGAATGATCATTATGAAATATATCCAGGGGGTTTCAGTAACAAAGGTCTATGTTCAGGGGGAAAGATTTTATCAGAATTTTACTTGATCTGAAATTATAGCACTGATCCCACTCCAGCCCCCTCTAGCCTTGCTGTTTCACTTAGGGAGAGAGAAAGCAAAGAAACATCATAAAGGTTGGAGTCACCACAATGGAGGATAAAGACATGCTGAAAATCTAAGACCTAATCATAAGATTAAAGAATATTGAGCTTCCCTGGTGGCTCAGTGGTGAAAAGTCCACCTGCCAATGTAGGATACATGAATTTGACCCCTGATCAGGGAAGATCCCACCTGCAGAGGAGCAACAAAGCCCACGTGCCACAACTATTGAGCTTGCACTCTATAGTCTGGGAGCTACAACTATTGAGGCCCACGTGCTGTAAAGCCTGTACTCCACAGCAAGTGAAGCCTGTGTGCTGCAATGAGAGAGCAGCAACCCACTCTCTGAAACTATAGAAAAGCTTGCACAACTAAGACTGCACAGCCAAGTATAAATAAATACAATTTTTTCAAAAAAAAGAACATTTCAACTGCCACACTCTATTACCCTACAAATAGAGCTCAGTGTATAAATGATCAACTGAAATGAACTGATATAACTGGGAAACACAGACAAGAGAACTGCAAGACAAAGACTCTCTGAGGAAGAGTACTTAAACGAGCTCAAAGTCAACAGGGAGAGAGGATAAAAAAAGACAGAGGTATCTGAAGACTCTAGTGCATACACTTATAGCAAATACTGCACAGTGTTCAACAGCTCAGTTCAGTTGCTCAGTCATGTCCAACTCTTTGCATCACCATGGACTGCAGGACTCCAGGCTTCCCTGTCCATTACCAACTCCTGGAGCTTGTTCAAACTCATGTCCATCGAGTCAGTGATGCCACCCAAGCATCTAGTCCTCTGTCATCCCCTTCTCCTCCTGCCTTCAATCTTTCCCAGCATCAGGGTCTTTTCAAATGAGTTGGCTCTTCACATCAGGTGGCCAAAATATTGGAGTTTCAGCTTCAACATCAGTCCTTCCAATGAATATTCAGGACTGATTTCCTTTATGATTGACTGATTGGATCTCCTTGCAGTCCAAGGGACTCTCAAGAGTCCTCTCCAACACTACAGTTCAAAAGCATCAATGCATCAGTGCTCAGTTTTCTTTATAGTCTAACTCTCACATCCATACATGACCACTGGAAAAACCATAGCTTTGACTAGATGGACCTTTGTGGGCAAGGGAACATCTCTGCTTTTTCATATGTTGTCTAGGTTTGTCATAGCTTTTCTTCCAAAGAGCCAGTGTCTTTTAATTTCATAGCTGTGGTCACCACCTGTAGTGATTTTGGAGCCCAAGAAAATAGTCTCTCACAGTTTCCATTGTTTCTGCATCAATTTGCCATGATGGGACCAGATGCCATGATCTTAGTTTTCTGAATGTTGAGTTTTAAGCCAACTTTTTCACTCTCATCTTTCACTTTCATCAAGAGGCTCTTTAGTTCCTCTTTGCTTTCTGCCAAAACCTCATCTGCATATCTGAGGTTATTGATATTTCTCCCAGCAATCTTGATGCCAGCTTGTGCTTCATCCAGCCAGGCATTTCACATGATGTACTCTGCATGTAAGTTAAGTAAGCAGAGTGACAATATACAACCTTGATGTACTCCTTTCTCAGTATGGAACCAGTCTGTTGTTCCATGTCCAGTTCTAACTGTTGCTTCCTGACCTGCATACAGATTTCTCAAAAGGCAAGTAAGGTGCTTTGGTATTCCCATCTCTTGAAGAATTTTCCCCAGTTTGTTGTGATCTACACAGTCAAAGGCTTTGGTGTAGTCAATAAAGCAGAAGTAGATATTTTCTGGAACTCTTTTGTTTTTTTTGATGATCCAGTTAATGTTGGCAATTTGGTCTCTGGTTCCTCTGCCTTTTCTAAATCCAGTTTGAACATCTGGAAGTTCTCGGTTCATGTACTATTGAAGACTTGCTTGGAGAATTTTGAACACTACTTTGCTAGCAATTGTGTATTAGTTTGAACATTCTTTGGCATTGCCTTTCTTTGGGATTGGAATGACCAATCCTGTGGTCACTGCTCAGTTTTCCAAATTTGCTGACATATTGAAGGTAGCACTTTCACAGCGTCCTCTTTTAGGATTTGAAATCGCTCAACTGGAATTCCATCACCTCCACTAGCTTTGTTCATAGTGGTGCATCCTAAGACCCACTTGACTGCATTCCAGGATGTCTGGCTCTAGGTGAGTGATCACAACATCATGGCTATCTGGGTCATGAAGATCTGTTTTTTATAGTTCTTCTGTGTATTCTTGCCACCTCTTCTTAATATCTTCTGCTTCTGTTAGATCCATATTGTTCCTGTCCTTATTATGCCTGTCTTTTCATGAAATATTTTTCTTGGCATCTCTAATTTTTGCAGTGTCCAACCCCTCACCTCATCAACATAAAAGTTCATGCTAAAGGTTTTCTTTGCCTCAATTCCCACAATGTTCAGTTCTCCTTCCCATCCCCCTAAAATATTACAAGGTATGCTAAGAGGGAAGAAAGACCACAGTTTCCAGAGACAAAGCAAGAATCATATTTACTAATGGAAAAAGTGGACACAGGACAATAACAAGTAAGCAATGTAAGCAGAGAGATGGAAAATCTAAGAAAGACTCAAAGAAGCCAAAAACACTGTAAGAGAACTGAAGAGCACCTCTGGGCTCATCAGTAGACTGAACAGAGTCTAGGAAACAGTCAGTGAACTGAAATACAAGTCAACAGAAACTTCCCAAAAGTAAATGTAAAGGGGAAAGATAATGACAGAAATAGAACAAAATATCCAAGAAAACAATAACTGTATCTTGTTGTATCATATTTAAACTGCAGAAAACAAAAGACAAAGGAAATCTTGAGGGAAGTTAGAGGAAATTTTACCTGTAGAGGAAAAAAGTATGGAGATAAGAATTACAGTGAGCTCTTCAAAAATCATGTAAGCAAACAGAAAATAGAATGAAATGTTAAAATGTTAAAGGAAAAAACCACCAACCTCAAATCATATGTCCAACGAAATTGTTTTTCCAAAATAAAGAGAAATAAGACTTTCTCAGACAAACAAAAACTGTAGGAATTCACCATCATGATATCTACTCTGTAAGAAATGTTAAAAACAGTTCTTCAGGGAGAATGAAAATATAATAGGTCAGAAAGTCACACCTGTATACAGAAAGGAAGAGCATTAGAGAAGAAATAAAGTAAAACAAAATCTTTTACTTTTCTTATTCTTAATGATCTAAAAGATAGCTGTTTAATGTAATAATAGTCACAATGTATTGGGTAATTACAGAATTCAGACAGGTAAAATGAATGACAGCAATGTATAAAAGGATGAGAGGGAAGAATAGGACATACTTTGTTATAAGGCTCCTGCAGTACAAGTGAAGCAATACAGTGTTATTTGTAGGTGGACTTAATTAAAAATATATGTTATAAATGCTAAACCCACCACTAATAACTTCTTTAAACTAAGTATAATTGATGTGCTACTACAGTTCTCCAAAGCTGATATCGTTTAGGTATCTGGGTCAAAGATATTTCTCAATAAGGCAATCATCTAAGAGTGCCACAGGTAGCTCCTTTTATAGTTCAAAACCCTTTTTTAAAAATGCACTCTCTGACATAAATCATAGCAGGATCCTCTATGACCCACCTCCCAGAATACTGGAAATAAAAGCAAAAATAAACAAATGGGACCTAATTAAGATTAAAAGCTTCTGCACAACAAAGGAAACTAGAAGCAAAGTGAAAAGACAGCCTTCAGAGTGGGAGAAAATAATAGCAAATGAGGCAACTGACAAACAGCTAATCTCAAAAATATACAAGCAACTCCTGCAGCTCAATTCCAGAAAAATAAACGACCCAATCAAAAAATGGGCCAAAGAACTAAACAGACATTTCTCCAAAGAAGACATACAGATGGCTAACAAACACAGGAAACGATGCTGAACATCACTCATTATCAGAGAAATGCAAATCAAAACCACAATGAGGTACCATTTCATGCCAGTCAGAATGGCTGCGATCCAGAAGTCTACCAGCAATAACTGCTGGAGAGGGTGTGGAGAAAAGGAAACCCTCTTGCACTGTTGGTGGGAATGCAAACTAGTACAGCCACTATGGAGAACAGTGTGGAGATTCCTTCAAAAACTGGAAATAAAACTGCCTTATGACCCAGCAATCCCACTGCTGGGCATACACACCGAGGAAACCAGAATTGAAAGAGACACATGTACCCCAGTGTTCATTGCAGTGCTGTTTATAATAGGCAGGACATGGAAGCAACCTAGATGTCCATCAGCAGATGAATGGATAAGAAAGCAGTGGTACATATACACAATGGAGTATTACTCAGCCATCAAAAAGAATACATTTGAATCAGTTCTAATAAGGTGGATGAAACTGAAGCCGATTATACAGAGTGAAGTAAGCCAGAAAGAAAAACGCCAATACAGTATACTAAGGCATATATATGGAATTTAGAAAGATGGTAATGATAACCCTGTATGCAAGACAGCAAAAGAGACACAGATGTATAGAACGGACTTTTGGACTCTGAGGGAGAGTGAGAGGGTGGGATGATTTGGGAGAATGGCATTGAAACATATATAATATCATATAAGAAACAAATCACCAGTCCAGGTTCGATGCAGGATGCTTGGGGCTGGTGCACTGGGGTGACCCAGAGGGATGGTACAGGGAGGGAGGTGAGAGGGGGGTTCAGGATGGGGAACACATGTACACCCGTGGCAGATGCGTGTTGATGTATGGCAAAACCAATACAATATTGTGAAGTAATTAGCCTCCAATTAAAATAAACAAAGTAAAAGAAAAAAATTTCAGTTGGCAATATATTTTCCCCAACAGGTTACAAAGAATCTCATAATCACTAAAAATATATTTTAAATGGGAGATTTTTTTTTATATATTTGTACCTATAGCACTTTCATCTATGTTACATCAATGAAAATTTTTTCTTACGCTCTTTGCTAATATAAAATTGCTCTAAAACATTAGTGATAAACATTTCAGAAGATTTAAGTTATTTATATCTTGTGAAAAAAAAGTTTAAGTGTCGGTAGCTCAATTATGTCCATCTTTTTGTGATACCATAGCCTGTAGCCTGCTAGGCTCCTCTGTCCATGGAATTCTCCAGGCAAGGATACTAGAATGGGTTTTCATTCCCTTCTTCAGGGGATATTCCCAACTCAGGGATCAAACTGGGGTCTCCTACATTGAAGGAAAATTCTTTACCATCTGAGCCACCAGGGAAGCCCGAATTAATTAAACTCAGTAAAAATTATTCAGTGAACATTTGCCATCAGACAGTAAGAAATCCTACAGTGGGATATCAAGAGAAGACAAAAGGTCAGTGAACTATTCATACAGAATAATCCCTGCTAAAATAGAATGGTTATTAATAAAACCAGAAGGTTTTTTTTTTNCACAGGTAGCTCCTTTTATAGTTCAAAACCCTTTTTTAAAAATGCACTCTCTGACATAAATCATAGCAGGATCCTCTATGACCCACCTCCCAGAATACTGGAAATAAAAGCAAAAATAAACAAATGGGACCTAATTAAGATTAAAAGCTTCTGCACAACAAAGGAAACTAGAAGCAAAGTGAAAAGACAGCCTTCAGAGTGGGAGAAAATAATAGCAAATGAGGCAACTGACAAACAGCTAATCTCAAAAATATACAAGCAACTCCTGCAGCTCAATTCCAGAAAAATAAACGACCCAATCAAAAAATGGGCCAAAGAACTAAACAGACATTTCTCCAAAGAAGACATACAGATGGCTAACAAACACAGGAAACGATGCTGAACATCACTCATTATCAGAGAAATGCAAATCAAAACCACAATGAGGTACCATTTCATGCCAGTCAGAATGGCTGCGATCCAGAAGTCTACCAGCAATAACTGCTGGAGAGGGTGTGGAGAAAAGGAAACCCTCTTGCACTGTTGGTGGGAATGCAAACTAGTACAGCCACTATGGAGAACAGTGTGGAGATTCCTTCAAAAACTGGAAATAAAACTGCCTTATGACCCAGCAATCCCACTGCTGGGCATACACACCGAGGAAACCAGAATTGAAAGAGACACATGTACCCCAGTGTTCATTGCAGTGCTGTTTATAATAGGCAGGACATGGAAGCAACCTAGATGTCCATCAGCAGATGAATGGATAAGAAAGCAGTGGTACATATACACAATGGAGTATTACTCAGCCATCAAAAAGAATACATTTGAATCAGTTCTAATAAGGTGGATGAAACTGAAGCCGATTATACAGAGTGAAGTAAGCCAGAAAGAAAAACGCCAATACAGTATACTAAGGCATATATATGGAATTTAGAAAGATGGTAATGATAACCCTGTATGCAAGACAGCAAAAGAGACACAGATGTATAGAACGGACTTTTGGACTCTGAGGGAGAGTGAGAGGGTGGGATGATTTGGGAGAATGGCATTGAAACATATATAATATCATATAAGAAACAAATCACCAGTCCAGGTTCGATGCAGGATGCTTGGGGCTGGTGCACTGGGGTGACCCAGAGGGATGGTACAGGGAGGGAGGTGAGAGGGGGGTTCAGGATGGGGAACACATGTACACCCGTGGCAGATGCGTGTTGATGTATGGCAAAACCAATACAATATTGTGAAGTAATTAGCCTCCAATTAAAATAAACAAAGTAAAAGAAAAAAATTTCAGTTGGCAATATATTTTCCCCAACAGGTTACAAAGAATCTCATAATCACTAAAAATATATTTTAAATGGGAGATTTTTTTTTATATATTTGTACCTATAGCACTTTCATCTATGTTACATCAATGAAAATTTTTTCTTACGCTCTTTGCTAATATAAAATTGCTCTAAAACATTAGTGATAAACATTTCAGAAGATTTAAGTTATTTATATCTTGTGAAAAAAAAGTTTAAGTGTCGGTAGCTCAATTATGTCCATCTTTTTGTGATACCATAGCCTGTAGCCTGCTAGGCTCCTCTGTCCATGGAATTCTCCAGGCAAGGATACTAGAATGGGTTTTCATTCCCTTCTTCAGGGGATATTCCCAACTCAGGGATCAAACTGGGGTCTCCTACATTGAAGGAAAATTCTTTACCATCTGAGCCACCAGGGAAGCCCGAATTAATTAAACTCAGTAAAAATTATTCAGTGAACATTTGCCATCAGACAGTAAGAAATCCTACAGTGGGATATCAAGAGAAGACAAAAGGTCAGTGAACTATTCATACAGAATAATCCCTGCTAAAATAGAATGGTTATTAATAAAACCAGAAGGTTTTTTTTTTTAAGTTATTGCTTCAGTGGGTTTTCAGTAACATTCAATTAGTCAATTAATACATCTTTTTGAATTTTTAACTTTGCGACCACTTTTAAGCACTCAAGATTCAGTGAAATTTTGTATTACTATTTCTCCTTGCAGTGCATGACAGACCTCATTAAATTATATTGGTATATTTTCAGAGTGGGCTTGGATGTGCCTTTAGAATCTTTCAAACAGCTTGAGACATTCCTTCCATTTGATTAGAATTGCCATAGAAGATGAGATCCATTTGCCATTTCTGGTCTAAATTAAAGATATGTAGTAATTATATTGTCACACATAAGAATGTTGAGTAGGGTCCGGGTAAATGCTGGACCATGTTCCAGTTCATGTCAAGGCATTTGAAAAACTATCTGGAAAAACAAAGAGGCAATATAAACGGAAAATAAAAGGCTTAGGGATGAGTTGTAGAGGGAAAGGGAACTAGAGCCAACAAGAATACTATTAAAGACAAACTCTACTGAAACTCATTGTTCTAAGAGAGAACATGCTAATTTATTGATCTTTCAAAAATATTAAAACAAGACTAGAAAATGGTGTGTCTTGGTATCAATAAAACCATATTTCTCCCACTGAAAATAAAACATACATTTTAATATTATATTATTCATTATTAGAAATTGCTATATTATTATATTCTGTTATAATAAATTATTATATTACTTATGTTGTTTCAGATTTCAAAAGAAATTTGTTTTCTAACATTTATAAAAGTAGATTTCAATGAATTGTCATTATTTATGCTTATGTGAATTTAGTCATATGTAGAATATAATACTTTATTAGCTAATTTAAGTCTTTCATATTGGCAGTATCCTGCAAAGTTAAATCTTTCACCCCAAATCTGGATTCTTAAATGCTATTTAAAATGTATTATGAGATACTAAAGCATAATCTAGTATATAATTTAATTATAATATATAGCATATAATGGAGCATCTTGAAGCTTTTAAGTATTTCCACTGAAGACAGACAGAGAAGTTGGGTGAAATTTAAAATAGCATCTTAAAGCATCAAGGGAAAGGCTGAATCATTGAAGACAACATTTAAAGAATTCAATACATTATATTAATATCAGATTAGACAAAGTAAAAGGCAAAATTACTAAATGAAAAAGAGATCAGTAGAAAATATATAGATCAAAGTATAAGGTGGAAGAATGATGAATAAACACAGAGAGAAAGGCAAAAAAATTATGTGGACATAATAACAAAGTGTAGCGCTATTTACAATCAGAGTTCCAGAGGAGAGAATAGGAAAGAGACAATACTTGAAGGGGTAATGACTGAGGATTTTCTAAAATTGGTGTAATCTCTTCATTCATATTTTTCAGAAGCTCACTGTACTTTTTAAGAGAGAAATAACCTAAAAGCAATCCAAATTTAAAGTGTACTAAATAAAATACCTGAATAAAAATTTCAAAGAAAACATTTTGAAAACACTCAGAAAAGAGCACTTCATTTGAAGAGTGGCAACAATATGAATAACAGATGACTTCTCCACAGAAACAAAAGAAGTCAGAAGCTAATGAAATGAGACCTGTTAAGTACTGAAGAAAATAACTATAACCTAAAATTCTATGTAAAAAATAACATTTAAAATAAAGGCAAATGGCAAGGGAAGAAGCAAAAATGAGAACTGAAGAGAGAACTACAGAAACCAGAAAACAAGTAATAAAATGGAAACAAGTACATACCCATTGATAATTACTTTAAATAGCAATAGACTGCTCCATTCAAAAACACGTATGGTGGCTGCTAGGACAAAAAAATAAAAGACCCTTCCATATGCTGCCTACAAAAGACTCATTTCAGAGGTAAATACACAGACTGAAAGTGAGAGGATGGAAAAAGATATGTCATACAGAGACAAGAAGAAAGTGGGTATAGCAATGTAAATATCAGACAAAGTAGAATTTGAAACATTTATGAAAAGGGAACGGCATTACTTAGTGATAAAGGGATCAATACAAGAAGAGAATATTACACTCATTAATCCTATGCACCCAATACAGAAAGACCTAAAGCAGACACTCACACACAAAGGGAACTTAAAAATACAATAATTGTAGGGAACTTAAACACCTCAGTGACATCAATGAGAAGATCATGCAGTCAGGAAATCTGTAAGGCAATAGTGATCTTAAATGACATAACAGACCGATTAGACTGATTTGATAACTATCAAGCATTACATCCCCCTAAAGCAGAATACACATGCTTTCAAGTGTTCATATAATGGTTTCCAGGAGAGACCTCATGCTAAGCCTCAAAAGAAGTCTCAACACATTTAGGAGGAGAGAAATTGATAATTTTTTCCTCACCATATCAGTGTGAAACTAGAGATCAACTACAGAGAAAAAAGTAGAAAAGACTAAACAAGTGGATACATGTTAGACTAAGCATGTGGATACATATAACATGCTACTGAAAAACCAATGGGTCAATGAAGAAAACAAAGAAGGAATCAGAAAATACCTTGCAATAAAATTAAATGGAAATACAACACACAAAAATTATGGGATGCAGCAAAAGTGCTTCTGAGAAGCTTGCAGTGACACAGGCTTTCTCAAGAAACAAGAAAAATCTTGAATAAGCTAACCTAACACCTAAATGAATTAGAGAAAGAAAAACAAAGCACACAATCAGTAGAAGGTAGGAAATAATAAAGATTAGAGGAAAAATAAATAAAAAACAATAGAAAATATCAATGAAATTAAGAACTGTTTCCTTAAAAAGATAAATTTGATAGACCTTTAGCTAGCAGCAATAAGAAAGAAAGGGAAAGGACCCAAATTTAAAATAAATCAAATTGGAGAAATAGCAACTGATACCACAGAGATTAAAAAAAAAAAAAACTACAAAAAGTTCTAACCCCAAAATTGGACAACCTAGAATAAATGGACAACTTTCTAGAAACATACAACCTACCAAGACTGAATCAAGAATAAACAGACAATTTGAACAGACTGATCATTAGTAGTGAAATTGAATCTGTTTAAACCTCCAAGCAAACAAAGTTGAGGACTGGACAATGTTACAGGTAAATTTTACAAAATATATAAACAGCTAGTAACTATCCTTTTCAAACTATTCCAAAAAATTGGAGAAGATGGAATATTTTCAAATTCATTCTATGATGCTACCATTACTTTTTCACCAAAACAAAGATATAACAACAAATGAAAATCACAAGTCAGTATCTTTGATGAATATAAATGCAAACATCTTCAATAAAATATCAGCAAGCTGAATCTAACAGTGCATGCAAAGAATCAAACACCAAGGTCAACTTGAATTTATTCCAGGGAAAGGATATTTCAAGAAGGAGGGTAGATATATGTGTGTGTGTGTGTATATAAATATATATATATATATAGCTGGCTCATGTTGTTGTACCGCAGAAGGCAATACAGTATTGTAAAACAATTATCCTCCAATTAAAATTTTTTTAAGTAAAAAAAAAAAATCCATGTGATAAATTACATTAACAAAAGGAGGGACAAACATCACATGATCGTCTCAATAGATGCAGATAAAGAATTTGCCAAAATTCAATATGATTTTATGATTAAAAACTCTCCAGAAAGTGATATAGAAGGGACATAGCTGAAAACAGTAAATGCTGTATATGACAAACTCACAGGTAACATACTCAATGGTGAAAAGCTGAAAGCATTTCCTCTAAGATCAGGAACAAGACAAGGATGCCTACTCTCACTATGTTTATTCAACACAGTATTAGGAGTTCTCACCATGGCAGTCAGACAGGAGAAATAAATAAAAGGGATACAAGTTGGAAAGTAAGAGGTAAATCTGTCACTGTTTGCAGATGACATGATTCCATACATAGAAAGTCCTAAAGACACGACCAAATTACTAGAACGCATCAGTGAATTTGGTAAAGTTGTAGGATACAAAATTAATATACAAAAATATATACATTTCTGTATTACATTTCTATACACTAACAATGAACTATTAGAGAAATTTAGGAAACAAAATCATTTACTTTAACATCAAAAAGTACCTAGGACTAAACCTACCTAAGGTGGTAAAGACTTGTACCTGGAAAACTATAAGAAACTGATAAAAGAAACTGAAGATTACATGAACAGATGAAAAGATACACTGTGTTCATGGGTTGGTAGAATTAATATTGTTAAAATGATCATACTTCCCAAGGCAATCTACAGATTCAGTGCAATTGCTGTTCAGTTGCTCAGTTGCAATCCCATAGACTGCAGTATGCCAGACTTCCCTGTCCTTCACCATCTCCTGGAACTTTCTTAAGCTCATGTCCATTGAGCTGGTGATGCCATCCAACCGTCTCATCCTCTGTCATCCCCTTCTCCTGCCTTCAATCTTTCCCAGCATCAAGGTCTTTTCCAAGCTCTTTGCATCAGTTGGGCCAAAGTATTGGAGCTTCCACTTTAGCATCAGTGCTTCCAATGAATATTCAGGGTTGATTTCCTTTAGAATTTACTGGTTTTATCTCCTGGCTGTCCTAGGGACTCTCAAGAGTCTTCTCCAACACCACAGTTCAAAAGCATTAATTCTTCAGCCCTCAGCCATTTTATTGTCCAACTCTCACATTAATACATGACTACTGGAAAAACAACGGCTTTGTTGGTAAAGTAATGTCTCTGCCTTTTCATACGCTGTCTAGGTTTGTCATAGTTTTCCTTTCAAGGAGGAAACATCTTTTAATTTCACGGCTGCAGTCACCATCTGCAGTGATTTTGGAGCCCAAGAAAATAAAGCCTGTCATCGTTTCCACTGTTTCCCCATCTATTTGCCATGAAGTGATGAAGAAAGCTGAGCACCGAAGAATTGATGCTTTTGAACTGTGGTGTTGGAGAAGACTCTTGAGAGTCCCTTGGACTGCAAGGAGATCCAACCAGTCCATCCTAAAGGAGATCAGTCCTGGGTGTTCTTTGGAAGGACTGATGCTAAAGNAAGACAAACTCTACTGAAACTCATTGTTCTAAGAGAGAACATGCTAATTTATTGATCTTTCAAAAATATTAAAACAAGACTAGAAAATGGTGTGTCTTGGTATCAATAAAACCATATTTCTCCCACTGAAAATAAAACATACATTTTAATATTATATTATTCATTATTAGAAATTGCTATATTATTATATTCTGTTATAATAAATTATTATATTACTTATGTTGTTTCAGATTTCAAAAGAAATTTGTTTTCTAACATTTATAAAAGTAGATTTCAATGAATTGTCATTATTTATGCTTATGTGAATTTAGTCATATGTAGAATATAATACTTTATTAGCTAATTTAAGTCTTTCATATTGGCAGTATCCTGCAAAGTTAAATCTTTCACCCCAAATCTGGATTCTTAAATGCTATTTAAAATGTATTATGAGATACTAAAGCATAATCTAGTATATAATTTAATTATAATATATAGCATATAATGGAGCATCTTGAAGCTTTTAAGTATTTCCACTGAAGACAGACAGAGAAGTTGGGTGAAATTTAAAATAGCATCTTAAAGCATCAAGGGAAAGGCTGAATCATTGAAGACAACATTTAAAGAATTCAATACATTATATTAATATCAGATTAGACAAAGTAAAAGGCAAAATTACTAAATGAAAAAGAGATCAGTAGAAAATATATAGATCAAAGTATAAGGTGGAAGAATGATGAATAAACACAGAGAGAAAGGCAAAAAAATTATGTGGACATAATAACAAAGTGTAGCGCTATTTACAATCAGAGTTCCAGAGGAGAGAATAGGAAAGAGACAATACTTGAAGGGGTAATGACTGAGGATTTTCTAAAATTGGTGTAATCTCTTCATTCATATTTTTCAGAAGCTCACTGTACTTTTTAAGAGAGAAATAACCTAAAAGCAATCCAAATTTAAAGTGTACTAAATAAAATACCTGAATAAAAATTTCAAAGAAAACATTTTGAAAACACTCAGAAAAGAGCACTTCATTTGAAGAGTGGCAACAATATGAATAACAGATGACTTCTCCACAGAAACAAAAGAAGTCAGAAGCTAATGAAATGAGACCTGTTAAGTACTGAAGAAAATAACTATAACCTAAAATTCTATGTAAAAAATAACATTTAAAATAAAGGCAAATGGCAAGGGAAGAAGCAAAAATGAGAACTGAAGAGAGAACTACAGAAACCAGAAAACAAGTAATAAAATGGAAACAAGTACATACCCATTGATAATTACTTTAAATAGCAATAGACTGCTCCATTCAAAAACACGTATGGTGGCTGCTAGGACAAAAAAATAAAAGACCCTTCCATATGCTGCCTACAAAAGACTCATTTCAGAGGTAAATACACAGACTGAAAGTGAGAGGATGGAAAAAGATATGTCATACAGAGACAAGAAGAAAGTGGGTATAGCAATGTAAATATCAGACAAAGTAGAATTTGAAACATTTATGAAAAGGGAACGGCATTACTTAGTGATAAAGGGATCAATACAAGAAGAGAATATTACACTCATTAATCCTATGCACCCAATACAGAAAGACCTAAAGCAGACACTCACACACAAAGGGAACTTAAAAATACAATAATTGTAGGGAACTTAAACACCTCAGTGACATCAATGAGAAGATCATGCAGTCAGGAAATCTGTAAGGCAATAGTGATCTTAAATGACATAACAGACCGATTAGACTGATTTGATAACTATCAAGCATTACATCCCCCTAAAGCAGAATACACATGCTTTCAAGTGTTCATATAATGGTTTCCAGGAGAGACCTCATGCTAAGCCTCAAAAGAAGTCTCAACACATTTAGGAGGAGAGAAATTGATAATTTTTTCCTCACCATATCAGTGTGAAACTAGAGATCAACTACAGAGAAAAAAGTAGAAAAGACTAAACAAGTGGATACATGTTAGACTAAGCATGTGGATACATATAACATGCTACTGAAAAACCAATGGGTCAATGAAGAAAACAAAGAAGGAATCAGAAAATACCTTGCAATAAAATTAAATGGAAATACAACACACAAAAATTATGGGATGCAGCAAAAGTGCTTCTGAGAAGCTTGCAGTGACACAGGCTTTCTCAAGAAACAAGAAAAATCTTGAATAAGCTAACCTAACACCTAAATGAATTAGAGAAAGAAAAACAAAGCACACAATCAGTAGAAGGTAGGAAATAATAAAGATTAGAGGAAAAATAAATAAAAAACAATAGAAAATATCAATGAAATTAAGAACTGTTTCCTTAAAAAGATAAATTTGATAGACCTTTAGCTAGCAGCAATAAGAAAGAAAGGGAAAGGACCCAAATTTAAAATAAATCAAATTGGAGAAATAGCAACTGATACCACAGAGATTAAAAAAAAAAAAAACTACAAAAAGTTCTAACCCCAAAATTGGACAACCTAGAATAAATGGACAACTTTCTAGAAACATACAACCTACCAAGACTGAATCAAGAATAAACAGACAATTTGAACAGACTGATCATTAGTAGTGAAATTGAATCTGTTTAAACCTCCAAGCAAACAAAGTTGAGGACTGGACAATGTTACAGGTAAATTTTACAAAATATATAAACAGCTAGTAACTATCCTTTTCAAACTATTCCAAAAAATTGGAGAAGATGGAATATTTTCAAATTCATTCTATGATGCTACCATTACTTTTTCACCAAAACAAAGATATAACAACAAATGAAAATCACAAGTCAGTATCTTTGATGAATATAAATGCAAACATCTTCAATAAAATATCAGCAAGCTGAATCTAACAGTGCATGCAAAGAATCAAACACCAAGGTCAACTTGAATTTATTCCAGGGAAAGGATATTTCAAGAAGGAGGGTAGATATATGTGTGTGTGTGTGTATATAAATATATATATATATATAGCTGGCTCATGTTGTTGTACCGCAGAAGGCAATACAGTATTGTAAAACAATTATCCTCCAATTAAAATTTTTTTAAGTAAAAAAAAAAAATCCATGTGATAAATTACATTAACAAAAGGAGGGACAAACATCACATGATCGTCTCAATAGATGCAGATAAAGAATTTGCCAAAATTCAATATGATTTTATGATTAAAAACTCTCCAGAAAGTGATATAGAAGGGACATAGCTGAAAACAGTAAATGCTGTATATGACAAACTCACAGGTAACATACTCAATGGTGAAAAGCTGAAAGCATTTCCTCTAAGATCAGGAACAAGACAAGGATGCCTACTCTCACTATGTTTATTCAACACAGTATTAGGAGTTCTCACCATGGCAGTCAGACAGGAGAAATAAATAAAAGGGATACAAGTTGGAAAGTAAGAGGTAAATCTGTCACTGTTTGCAGATGACATGATTCCATACATAGAAAGTCCTAAAGACACGACCAAATTACTAGAACGCATCAGTGAATTTGGTAAAGTTGTAGGATACAAAATTAATATACAAAAATATATACATTTCTGTATTACATTTCTATACACTAACAATGAACTATTAGAGAAATTTAGGAAACAAAATCATTTACTTTAACATCAAAAAGTACCTAGGACTAAACCTACCTAAGGTGGTAAAGACTTGTACCTGGAAAACTATAAGAAACTGATAAAAGAAACTGAAGATTACATGAACAGATGAAAAGATACACTGTGTTCATGGGTTGGTAGAATTAATATTGTTAAAATGATCATACTTCCCAAGGCAATCTACAGATTCAGTGCAATTGCTGTTCAGTTGCTCAGTTGCAATCCCATAGACTGCAGTATGCCAGACTTCCCTGTCCTTCACCATCTCCTGGAACTTTCTTAAGCTCATGTCCATTGAGCTGGTGATGCCATCCAACCGTCTCATCCTCTGTCATCCCCTTCTCCTGCCTTCAATCTTTCCCAGCATCAAGGTCTTTTCCAAGCTCTTTGCATCAGTTGGGCCAAAGTATTGGAGCTTCCACTTTAGCATCAGTGCTTCCAATGAATATTCAGGGTTGATTTCCTTTAGAATTTACTGGTTTTATCTCCTGGCTGTCCTAGGGACTCTCAAGAGTCTTCTCCAACACCACAGTTCAAAAGCATTAATTCTTCAGCCCTCAGCCATTTTATTGTCCAACTCTCACATTAATACATGACTACTGGAAAAACAACGGCTTTGTTGGTAAAGTAATGTCTCTGCCTTTTCATACGCTGTCTAGGTTTGTCATAGTTTTCCTTTCAAGGAGGAAACATCTTTTAATTTCACGGCTGCAGTCACCATCTGCAGTGATTTTGGAGCCCAAGAAAATAAAGCCTGTCATCGTTTCCACTGTTTCCCCATCTATTTGCCATGAAGTGATGAAGAAAGCTGAGCACCGAAGAATTGATGCTTTTGAACTGTGGTGTTGGAGAAGACTCTTGAGAGTCCCTTGGACTGCAAGGAGATCCAACCAGTCCATCCTAAAGGAGATCAGTCCTGGGTGTTCTTTGGAAGGACTGATGCTAAAGATGAAACTCCAGTACTTTGGCCACCTCGTGCAAAGAGCTGACTCATTGGAAAAGACTCTGATGCTGGCAGGGATTGGGGGCAGGGGGAGAGGGGACAACAGAGGATGAGATGGCCGGATGGAATCACGACGTGATACACACGAGTTTGGGTGAACTCCAGGAGTTGGTGATAGACAGGGAGGCCTGGCGTGCTGCAATCCACGGGGTTGCAAAGAGTCAGACATGACTGAGCAACTGAACTGAACTGAACTGATGTGACTGGATGCCATGATCTTCATTTTCTGAATGTTGAGTTTTAAGCCAGCTTTTTCACTCCTCTTTCACTGTCATCAAGAGGCTCTTCAGTTCCTCTTTGCTTTCTGCATATCTGAGGTTATGGATATTGATATTTCTCCTGGAAATCTTGATTCCAGCTTGTGATTCATCCAGCCTGGCATTTTGCATGATGTTCTCTGCATGTAATTTAAATAAGCAGGGTGACAGTATACAGACTTGATGTGCTCCTTTCCCAATCCTTATAAAAATATCAAGGGTATTTTTCATGGAACTAGAACAAATGATCCCAAATTTATATAGAAAAACAAAAGACCCTGAATTGCCAAAGCAAGCTTGAAAAAAAAAGAACAAAGCTGATCAAAAATCCTCCCAGACTTCAGACTATACTGTAGTAATTAAAACCATAGTAATAAAAATGGCATGATGCTGGCACCAAAGCAAAAAACAAAGAAACAAAAAATACATAGTTAATGGAATAGAATAGAGAGCCCAGAAATAAACCCAGACACCTATGGTCAATTAATCTACAACAAAGCAGGTGAATATGACTGAGAAAAGACAGAGTCCTCATTAAATAATGCTGGAAAAAATAGACAGTTATATATAAAAGAATGAGATTAGCATATTTTAATGCTATATACAAAAATAAACTAAAAATGTATTAAACACCTTAATATATAACCCAAACCCATAAAAATCCTAAAAGAAAACCAAGATGAAACACTCTTTGACATAAATCATAGCATTATATTTTTGAAGCTGTCTTCTAAAGCAAAGCAAAAAGAAAAAGTAAAGAAATGATGCCTAATTAAACTTAAAATCTTTTGAATAGCAAAGAAAATCACCCACAAAATGAAAAGACAACCTATTGAACAGGTGAAAATATTTGCAAATGATTTGAGCAATAAGGCTTAATATTCAAAATGTATAAATATTTCATACTACTCAATATCAAAGAAACAAGCAGCTGGACTAAAAAATAGCAGACAATCTGAATAGAATCTTTTCTAAAGACTCTATCTGATGGTCTACAGGCACATAAAAAGATACTCAAGGTTTAATCATTCTAGAAATGCAAATGAAAGCCTCAGTGAGGTATCACTTCACAACGGTCAAAATGGCCATTATCAAAAAGGACACAGAAACAAGCATTTGCAAAGATACAGAGAAAAGGAAATCCTCATATACTGTTGGTAGAAATACAAATTGGTGGAAAATAGTATGGAGAGCTCTAAAAAAAGAAACTAAAAATAGAACCACATTATAACCCAGCAATTTCACTCCTGGCTTTATATCCAAAACAAACAAAAGCACTAATTCGAAAAGACGCATGCAGCCCAGTGTTAACGGCAGTATCAGTTTACAACAGCCAAGATACGGAAGCAATCTAATTGTCCATAAATAAATGAATGGATAAGGAAGAGGCGGTATACACACACAATTGAGTACTACTCAACCCTAGAAGGAGAAGGCAATGGCACCCCACTCCAGTACTCTTGCCTGGAAAATCCCTTGGGCGGAGGAGACTGGTGGGCTGCAGTCCATGGCGTTGCAAAGAGTCGGACACGACTGAGCGACTTCCCTTTCACTTTTCACTTTCATGCATTGGAGAAGGAAATGGCAACCCACTCCAGTGTTCTTGCCTGGAAAATCCCAGGGACAGGGGAGCCTTAATGGGCTGCCATCTGTGGGGTCGCACAGAGTCAGGGAAGCGACTTAGCAGCAGCAGCGGCAACCCTAGAAAAGAATAAAATATTGCCATTTGCAATGACATGGATGCATTTAAAGGTACTATGCTTAGTAAAGTAAGTCAGAGAAACATAAATATTGTATAATAACACATATTTAAAATCTAAAAAGTGAATATAACAACAACCAAAAAAAAGAAAAACAGACACAGATATAGAAAACAAATGAATGGTTACTAGCGGGGACAAGGTAGCAGGGAGGGATTAAGAGATACAAACTACTATGTATAAATATATATGTTAAGAATATATTGTATGGCACAGAGAATATAGCTAATATATATAGTAATTATAAATAGAGAATAACCTTTAAAAATTGTGAATCTCTATGTTGCACAACTGAAAATACTTAATATTGTACATTAATTGAAAAACATAGATAAATACATCTGGTATTAATATTCTTACTTTACCTATGTTTGTGAGGAACAAATAAAATAATTTTGTAAACTAGAAAGGTTCTCATAAATGTTAGTAGGTTTTATGAAACTATTATTAATACAAGGTCCGGATCAACTAATGGATTTCAGATGATATAAAAATTTGGTTAAAGTTAAATAGTAGACATACAAGGTTTATATGTACTTTTAACTCTGCATGAAGTAGCACCTCAAATTATATTTAAGATACATTCCCAATAACAGTATTAACTAGAAAATTATAGAGAACATATGTGGTCTTAAAGTATAGGACATAGATTCTGAGATTCAAAATTTCACACCTTACTTTCCTCCTCTCCATTTTTGTCACCTTGGACACAGTGACTTTTAAAAATACAAATTTCTTAATTCTACTCCCTTTTAAGAAGTCTTCAAAGCTTCCTTTAGCTTTCTGTTGTTCAGTTGCTCAGTCATGCCTAACTCTTTGCAATCCCATGGACTGCAGCACAGCAATCTTCCATGTCCTTCACTATCTCTCAAAGTTTGCTCAAACTCACGTCCATTGAATCGATGAAGCCATCCAACCATCTCATCCTCTGTTGTCCCCTTCTCCTCCTGCCCTCTACCTTTCCCAGCACCAGTATCTTTTCAAATGAGTCGACTATTCACATCAGTGGCCAGAGTATTGGAGATTCAGTTCCAGTCCTTCCAATGAGTATTCAGGGTTGATTTCCTTTAGCTTTCTGGATAAAGAGCAAATCCTGAGCACAATCCTATCCGCCCTTGTGTTCAGCATTCTGTTCCATGTAGATGCTCTAATGTCTGTCAGTGCATCTGTCTAGAATGTTCTTTGGTTCTCTCTTTAGCTAACTAATTTGTATTCATCTTTCAGATCCATCTCTCAACATCTGGCTAGATCACTTCCCTTAGCTATGATCTCAAATTTCAGTTCAGCTCAGTTTAGTCAATCAGTCTGAATGTCTGACTCTGCAATCCCATGAACTGCAGTACACCAGGCCTCCATGTCCATCACCAACTCCCAGAGTTTACTCAAACTCATGTCCACTGCATTGGTGATGCCATCAAACCATTTCATCCTCTGTTTTCTCTTTCTCTTCCCTCCTTCAATCTTTCCCAGCATCAGGGTTTTTTCCAATGAGTCAGTTCTTCACGTCAGGTGGCCAAAGTATTGGAGTTTCAGCTTCAACATCAGTCCTACAAATGAACACCCAGGACTGATCTCCTTCAGAATGGACTGGTTGGATCTCCTTGCAGTCCAAGGGACTCTCAAGAGTCTTCTCCAATACCACAGTTCAAAAGCATCAATTCTTCAGCACTCAGCTTTCTTTATAGTCCAATTCTCACATCCATACATGACTACTGGAAAAACCACAGCTTTGACTAGACTTGGTAAAGTAATGCCTCTTCTTTTTAATATGCTGTCTAGGTTGGTCATAGTTTTTCTTCCAAGGAGCAAGTGTCTTTTAATTTCATGGCTGCAGTCACCATCTGCAGTGATTTTGGAACCCAAGAAAATAAAGTCTCTCACTGTTTCCATTGTTTCCCCATCTATTTGCCATGAAGTGATGGGACCAGATGCCATGATCTTAGTGTTCTGAATGTTGAGCTTTAAGCCAACTTTTTCACTCTCTTTTTTCACTTTCTTCNAAATAATATATTCAGTCATTTAAAATTAATATATGTAGTCATGGTTATTTCCAAAGGAAATAAAAGTGATAGATGCTCTCTTCTATGGTCTTAGAGGAAGTTTAAAAAATGCAACCATCATAATAAATACACTTTTTATTAATCTTTTATTGTCTACCCTGTAGCCCAAAGTAACTCATGTTCTTTCCAAATGCAAAATACATTCAACCTTCTGAAGTTTGCCAAAAGTTTCATTCCATTACAGCAACAGGTCACAGTCTAAAGTTTCATAATCTTATCCACTCACAATCCAAAACCTAAATCAGACCCATGGAAAGATGAGTCTTCTCCATTATTAAGGACAGCTGCTAAGGAATAATTCCTCTCCATCTATTGACATGTGAAACTAAAGAAACAAGTTAGCTGACTACATCTGAGACAACTCAAATGTAGTTGAAACAAATAGTTACAAAAATTCCAGTTCAAAAATTGGAGAGGTGAATGTGAAAAAGACATAATAGTTCTGAATTCCAGCTGGAAAAATGTTAGGTTTTTCTGGATTAAGTTTCAAACTCTGGGAAACTTTTCTTGTGATTCTCAGCTCTACCTTCTGGGCTCTTGGTTCTGCCCTTAGAGTCATCCTTCCATTTTCATGAAAGACAGTTCCTTTTTCATAACTTTCCCAAAAAACTAAATTGTAAACTGCATAATGTTTTAAGTGACAAAAGAATCTGTCTTCTTAAATCAAATATTTTCTCAATCTTCTAAATATTTGCATAATATTCCATTATATAAATGTAACCATTTTTAATTTAACTAGTCCATAGCAATGATTATTTTGATTGCTATTAAGTTTTCTTAATTAGNTAACTTTCCCAAAAAACTAAATTGTAAACTGCATAATGTTTTAAGTGACAAAAGAATCTGTCTTCTTAAATCAAATATTTTCTCAATCTTCTAAATATTTGCATAATATTCCATTATATAAATGTAACCATTTTTAATTTAACTAGTCCATAGCAATGATTATTTTGATTGCTATTAAGTTTTCTTAATTAGAAACAATGTTGTAATTAGCATCCTTGTGTATGTTTGTATATATATATGTGTGTGTGAAATATAGATATATACATAGATATATCTGTGTAATTATACAAGTATTTGTAGTGAAACAGGCTGGGACCTAGGACCCTTTGCTGTAGTGCTTGCACCTGGACAAACATCTCCTAAAGTAAAAAAATTCAAAAAAACTAGAAGGGTCTAAAAACAACCATGTACATACACAGTTGGGTCAAATTATGGACAATAAGATTAAAAAAGACCAAAAGCCCAACTGCTACTTTTGAGAAGCTGGGAGCCAAAGCAGGGTACTGTGGATGCACCCAGTAGATAGTACCACCAAAGGGGTAGGCAGGCCAACTAAGCCACCCCTCTGGCCTGACCTCTGGACCCACCCCTACCACCACCCCATATAAGAAACCAGCTTGTCCACCTAAGTAAGTGAGCTTGGGAACCTGTTACTTGTTTCCCTCCCCACTTCTGTAGCAGAAACTCCGATGAAACTTTGCCTGAATTTCTTGTCTGGCCTCTTACCAATTTTTATTGATTAAGGAACACCAGGAACTCTGATCAGTAACAGTAGGATAAATTCTTAGAAATGAAATAACTGGGATAAATGTTTTGCTCACTTAAAATTTTAATACATATTACAAAATTATTCTTAAAGGAGTTAAAACAATTTATATTCCCACCTGTTAGTCATAGTTTCTGTGTTCCACAA
Organism: Neotragus moschatus; assembly: GCA_006410615.1. Classification (NCBI taxonomy): domain Eukaryota; kingdom Metazoa; phylum Chordata; class Mammalia; order Artiodactyla; family Bovidae; genus Neotragus; species Neotragus moschatus. The sequence continues at coordinate 901,933 of SJYA01000266.1, forward strand.
ACTCTGCGTAATATTTTTTAAAAATAAATCTATCATGTTTCAACATTATGCAAAATTTTATATTTTATTATATTTTAGTTTGCATTTTAAACTACTAGTAGATTTTAGCAATGCTATTGTATTAACTTCTTTGTAAACATACATGCATGTCTTTTATTCTCCTGTCTTTGAGGTTGTTGATCCTTTTCGTGTTGATTTATATAAGCTTTTATATAGCAAGAAAACTGCCCCTTTGTCATATGTATCATTAATGTATTCAAATTTATGTTTCATTATTAAAAATTTGTATAAGTAAATTTTATTAATATAACTATGTAAAATGTATAGATGTGTTCTTACTCATATGGGAAACACTGATCATAATTTTATTGAATAGGCCATGTTAAATCCCAATAGAGACCACTGACTGTTCTTGATTCTGATATTGATGGATACTGTAATAAATTAACCTGAGACATTCAACCATATCAGCAATTCTTAGTGTTTTTCTCAAGGCTCTGCTATACGATGTTGACAAGAAATTGAGTCTTTAACAAAGAAGGACCATTTCAAAGCTTTGGTAGAAAAGCATGTATTGGATATGCTAAACTATCTATTCACTATCTGCAGTGAGTAGAATTTTGCTTGTTTGGAGTTCCAGAAAAAAAAAAAAAAAAAACTGGCTGAACTAGTTCAAAGAACTCAGGTAACAAGAAAAGCTGTGGTCATTACCATGTATGGACCACAGTGAGCTGGCACCAGGTAATAAATTTTCAGAACTCTTTTTAGTCTGGAACCAGATGATATTAGAAAGAATAATGGTAAACCAAGATCCAGAAGGACAAGAAATAATCAAAAGGACTGGATTAAATGAGAAAGATTAATTGTGCTTATTTGTTTTAGAACATTATTGGCATTTAAATTTTTTTCTATCTCCTGACAAGCATCTCTGGAAGTCATTTCTCTTACTGATATATCTCTCTAAGTCTCACTTTAGACATACACTTTTGTTCGGTTTTGTTTTTTAGTTTCTTTGGCAGTTTAAATGTAATTTTTATTATTTTGATAAACTGACAGAATAGTCTTGAGTAACTCATAATAAAAATGAAAACATTTCAAAAATAAAAAGATTCTGATCCCGCCACAAAATTAAAACATTTTGAAGCAATAATAATAATTGGTATAATAAAGTATTCATTCAATAAATATATTTGAATTTCTACTTATATAAGGTAGTTATCAAACTAAAAGAATACAGAGAAAAGTAAGGCATAAAATTTCCTTTTATCTTTGCTGCTCTGCCCAGCTTGTGGGAATTTAGTTCCTGGACCAAGGATTGAACCCCAGGCTTGTGGCAGTGAAAGCCTAGAGTCCTAACAACTGGATTATCAGGGAACTCCCATAAATGAACCTATTTACAAAACAGAAAAGAGTCACAGAAGCAGAAAACAAACTTATACTTACCAAGTAAGAGAGAGAGGAGGGAAAAACTAAAAGACAGGGATTGACATAAACACTACTATACATAAGAAATTACTCTACTTAGTATTCTGCAATGACCTGTATGGGAGCCGGATCTAAAAAAGAGTGGTGGCAGATTAGTCACAAAGTCATGTCTGACTCTTGTGATCCCACAGACGGTAGCCCACCAGGTCCTCTGTCCACGAAATTTTCCAGGCAAGAATACTGGAGTGAGTTCCCATTTTCCTCTCCAGGGTATCTTCCTGATCCAAGGATCTAACCGCGGTTTCCTGCATTCCAGATTGTCTCCTGCACTGCAGGAAGATTTTCATGGACTGAGCTACCAGTGGATATACTTATCTATTAAATAAACATACAACAGATTCGTTTTGCTATATAGCAGAAACTAACACAATATTGGAAGTCAATTATACTCCAATAAAAATTAATTTTAAAAAGCATAAAATAATCTTGTCTTCACTGAACTTACATTCTGATAACGGGAGACAGATAATATTTAAGTCAGTAAACAAGTAATCAAGAACATTTTCCAATGTAAAAAGTATTTGGAAGGATGTCAACAAGTTTAAAGAACCTGGAAAAAAGAAATAGACAAATCAAGGAAAACCTATTTAATGAGCTGTGACCTGAAAATGATAAATATTCAGCTGTATAAAGATGCTAAGAAAGAATAACAAAATAAATGTTAGACAAATTAGAACATCAATGTTTTTAAAAGAAAGAAAATATGTAAAAAATAGAAAAATATATGAATACTGCATATTCTAAGCATAAAAAAACAAAGTAAAACACATATGAATAAAATTTTTATGGATCTGACTGCCTGAAATGTGATATTTTACCTGTGGGAAAATGTAACCAGAAGGAAAAGCAATAAACTGGACAAAGTATTTGCTATGGCTATAACTGAAAAAAAAATTGCTGTTAATATATAAATATGTTATAAATCAATTTTAAAATAAATAATAGTTTCTTAATAATAATAAATTATTATTTCCCAGTAGAAAGTGGCCAAAATACTTGGAAAGGAAATTCACAAAGGAAAAACAAAAAGAAACCATGTCTAAAATACTCAAATTCTGAGTTAATCACATGAGCAGTAAACCAGTTACATATAACTAAAAGGATAAAATGTGATGTTTGTAAGTATGAATAAAAATCTTAGATATACACCTGAATAGACATTTCTTCCAGAGAAAACACACATGGCCAACAGGCACATGAAAAGATGCCCAGCACCATTAATCACCAGAGAAATGTATATCAAATCACAAGATATCAAGGCTTCACTGGTGGCCAGTGGTAAAAAATCTGCCTGCTAGCACTATTTACAATAGCCAGGACATGGAAGCAACCTAGATGGTCCATTGACAGATGAATAAAGAAGCTACACACACATGCACGTGCACACACATACACAAACATATACATATAAATACATGCATTCAATGAATATTACTCAACCATTGAAAAGAATGAATTTGAGTCAGCTCTAGTGAGGTGGATGAACCTAGAACCTGTTGTACAGAATGAAGTCAGAAAGATAAAAACAAATCATATATTAATGCATATATATGGAATGTAGAAAAATGGTACTGATGAACCTATTTGCAGGGCAACAATAGTGACACAGACATAGAGAAGAGACTTATGGACACAACAGGAAAAGGAGAGAATAGCATTAAAACATATATATTACCTTATGTAAACTAGATAGCCAGTAGAAATTAGCTGTATGAAACTGGGAGCTCCACTTGGTTTTCTGTGACAACCTAGATGGGTGAGATGGGGTGAGAAGTGGGAGGGAGTTTCAAAGGAAAGGGGACATACGTATACCTATGCTAATTCATGTTGATATATGGCAGAAAACAACACAACATTGTAAAGCAATTATCCTCCAATTAAAAATTAATTAATTAATTTTAAAAAAGAATCCACCTGCCAGTGAAGGAGACATAGGTTCAACTTCTGATCCAGGAAGATCCCACATGCCATGAAGCAACTAAGCCCATGCAACCCAACTACTGAGGGTGTGCTCTAGTGTCCCGGAGCTACAACTGTTGAGCCCAAGTGCCACAACTAGAGCATCCTAGAGCCCGAGCTCCACAACCAGAGAAGCCGCCACAATTAGAAGCCTGTGAACTGAAACTAGAGTAGCCCCCACTTGCCACAGCTAGAGAAAAGCTTGCACAGCAATGATATTTGTTATTTTGATTTATTATTATTTTGAGTTATGGTAGTACTTTTCAGATATTCTTAATTTTTCTTTAATGACAAGTTAGGAGTTTGCAATATTAGTTTATGATCATTTTAATATTTGCTAAACATTATGAGATGCATGCTGTAAGCATTTAAAGCTACTCCTATATAGTTCAAGTTTCTATGAAATCTGTTATACAGATTTGCATATGTAGATATAGCCCTTATTTACATATACATTATTTGTCAGAAAGAACCACTCTAAGCATTTACTTATTTTATCTAGCACATCCATCTCTCATGGTAAGTGAACTAAAAGCTAAGCTGATGGTTCACAAAATTCCCTGAAGTATTATTCATTTCAGGTTGCTCTCCCAATTCATTTTTGCACACATGTTTTACAGAGGCCATCAAAGTCATGTTTTCATTTGGTATGAATTAAAAAAGATAAAATACAAAATTCAGCAGCATAAAAATCTAAACATCTTTTTGATGTGCCATTTAACAAAGCTATTTATAACCTCATATTTTACTCAGAACAATCATATGTCACGTTTTGAGATTTCCTTGTTTGTGGATGGAGGAAAGTCTGAAAAACACTCAATTAACCTTTGTGTAAGTAGTATGATATATGGGGGAAAAATGTGGACTTCAGATGGGTGAGAGTTTCAACACCATCTTGAATATTTAACCTCCTCAAATGACAATCTTCTTAGCCATAAAAACACAAAAATTTGATTTTGCAAGGTTGTTTTGAAGACTTAATGAGATAAGATAGGTAAAGTGCATAGCAAGTGACTAGTCTGCAACGTAGAAACAGACTCTCCAACAGGGAGTTGTAGGTAATCATGAACTTACAAAATCTAATATTGCAAATAATAATAATCATCCCTACATTAAAAAAAATTTATATATATTGTCATAACAGTACAATGATGAAAACTTTGTAATGATGTAAAAGTAAAGCTTCACATCTTGCAAAAAGAAAAATGAGGGACAGAAAGTTTACCTAAACTGAGAGCAGAGTGATGACATAATAAAATTAAAATTTAGTCTTTTTTAGAATATTTGCAGCACCCCAAAAAGAAACATCGTACCCATTATCAGTCACTCTCCATTCCTCTACAGTTTTCCCACCTTCTAAAAGAAAATCTTTAACTATTTTCATCTCTATGCTGCTGCTGCTAAGTCGCTTCAGTCGTGTCTGACTCTGTGCAACCACATAGAAGGCAGCCCACCAGGCTCCCCCGTCCCTGGGATTCTCCAGGCAAGAACACTGGAGTGGGTTGCCATTTCCTTCTCCAATGCATGAAAGTGAAAGTGAAACTGAAGTCGCTCAGTCATGTCTAACTCTTTGCAACCCCATGTGGGTTGCCATTGCCTTCACCATTTCGTCTCTATAGAGTTGCTTAAACTAGACATTTCTCATAAATGAAGTCATATAATGTGTATCTTTTGTGAGTGGCTTTTCACCTAGCACAATGGTTTGATGTTGCGGCATGTATCATTCTCTTTTGACTGACAAATAATAACCATTCTGTGAATATACTATATTTTGTTCATTTATCAGTAGAAGAGTATTTGGCAGGTCTGCTGCTTTTTACCCCATTATCCATTCTGTCTTCCCTCTTACTAACTAAGCCCTTCTCATTGTGGAGAATGATAATTTTGCTTGATAGAAAACATTTCCAATCCATTTTGCAGATTAGCCACATAACATAATTAAAATCAATTAGTCAAAGGTTAAAGTTATTGAGTGGGGCTTTAGTGCCTTAAAAGATACTATCAAGAAAATAAAAAGATAACTTTCAGAAATGGGGAAATTATTTGCAAATTATATACCCAATAAAAGACTTGTATCTAGAACATATAAGGGACTCTTACAACTCAACAAAAAAAGACAACTCAATTTAAAAATGGGCAAAGGTTTTGAATAGACATTTCTTCGAATAAGACATATCCAAGTTACCATGAAATATATGAAAAGATATCCAGCATCATTAGTCATGAGGGAAATGCAAAATCAAACCACAATTAGGTACCATGTCACAAGCACTAAGATGGCTACATTAAAAAAGACACACAATGTGTTGCCAGTGATACTGAGACACTGGAATTCTTTTGCATTGCTGATGGGAATGTAAAATGATGCATTCACTTTGGAAAGCATTTGGCAAGTTTTCAAAAAGTTTAACATAGATTTACTATATGGCGGAAAGTGAAGAACTAAAGAACTTCTTGATGAAAGTGAAAGAGGAGAGTGGAAAAAGTTGGCTTAAAGCTCAACATTCAGAAAACTAAGTTTATGGCATCTGGTCCCATCACTTCATGGCAAATAGTGGAAACAGTGGCTGACTTTATTTTTCTGAGCTCCAAAATCACTGCAGATGGTGATTGCAGCCATGAAATTAAAAGACACTTACTCCTTGGAAGGAAAGTTATGATCAACCTAGACAGCATATTAAAAAGCAGAGATATTACTTTGTCCACAAAGGTCTGTCTAGTCAAGGCTACGGTTTTTCCAGTGGTCATGTATGGATGTGAGAGTTGGACTATAAAAGAAATCTAAATGCTGAAGAATTGATGCTTTTGAACTGTGATGTTGGAGAAAATTCTTGAGAGTCCCTTGGACTTCAAGAAAATCCAACCAGTCCATCCTAAAGGAGATCAGTCCTGGGTGTTCTTTGGAAGGACTGATGTTGAAGCTGAAACTCCAATACTTTGGCCACCTGATGTGAAGAGCTGACTCATTTGAAAAGCCCCTGATGCTGGGAAAGATTGAGGG